>OZ024744.1:24616929-24671929 GCA_964016885.1 Eledone cirrhosa
GGTGATGGTGGGGATGGTCGTTCTGGGGATGGTGGTTGTGGTGATGGTGGTTGTGGTGCTGATTGTGGTAATGGTGTTGCAGGTGTATGTGGTGGTGGTGATGGTGGTTGTGGTGGTGGTCGTGGTCGTGGTGGCGGTGGTTGTGGTGGTGGTGGTGGTAGTTGTGCTGATGATGGTTGCGGTGGTGGTGGTGGTTGTGGTGATGTTGGTTTTGGTGGTGGTTGTGGTGATGGTGGTGATGTTGGTTGTGGTCGTCGTGGTGGTGGTGATGGTGGTTTTAGTGATGGTGGATGTGGTGATGGTGGGGATGGTCGTTGTGGTGATGGTGGTTGTGCTGGTTGTGGTTGTGGTGATGCTGGTTGTGGTGTTGGTGGTAGTGGTGTTGGTGGTTGTGGTGGTGGTTGTGATGGTGGTTGTGGTGTTGGTGGTTGTGATGGTGGTTGTGGTGTTGGTGGTTGTGGTGATGGTGGGTGTGGTGGTGATGGTGGTTGTTGTGGTGGTGGTTGTGGTGATGGTGGTTGTGGTAGTGGTGGTAGTGGTGTTGGTGGAGGTGCTGGTGATGGTGGTTGTGGTGGTGGTTGTGGTGGTGGTGGTGATTGTGGTTGTCGTGGTGGTGGTATTGGTCATGACGTTTGTGGTGGTCGTGGTTGTTGTGATGTTGGTTGTGGTGGTGGTTGTGATTGTGATGGTGGTTGTGGTGAAGGTGGTTGTGGTAATGGTGTTATGGTGATGTTTGTGGTGATGGTGGTTGTGGTGATGGTCGTTATGGTGATGATAGTTGTGGTGATGGTGGTTGTGCTGGTGGTGGTTGTGGTGATGGTGTTTTTGGTGATGGTTGTAGTGGTGGTGGTTGTGGTGATGGTTGTAATGGTGGTGGTTGTGGTGATGGTGGTAGTGGTGATAGTGATTGTGGTGATGGTAGTTGTGGTGATGGTGGTTCTGGTGCTGGTGGTTGTGGTGATAATGGTTGTGGTGATGGTTTTGATGATGGTGGTTGTGGTGATGGATGTGGTGATGGTGGTTGTTGTGATGGTTGTAGTGGTGGTGGTTGTGATGATGGTAGTTGTGGTCGTGTTGGTTGTGGTGATGTTGGTTGTTGTGATGGTTGTGGTGATGGTGGCTGTGGTGTTAGTGGTTGTGGTGATGGTGGTTGTGGTGCTGGTGGTTGTGGTGGTGGTGGTTGTGGAGCTGGTGGTTGTGGTGATTGTGGCTGTGGTGATGGTTTTGATGATGGTGTTTGTGGTGGTGGTTGTAGTGGTGGTGGCTGTAGTGGTGGTGGTTTTGGTGATGGTGATTCTGGTGATTGTTGTGGTGGTGGTTGTGGTGATGGTGGTTGTGTTGATGTTGGTTGTGGTGATGGTTGTGGTGATGTTGGTTGTGGTGATGGTAGTTGTGGCGGTGGTAGTTGTGGCGATGGTGGTTGTGGTGATGGTGGTTGTGGTGATGGTGGTTGTGGTGATGGGCTTGTGGTGATGGTTGTGGTGATGGTGGTTGTGGTGGTGGTGGTTGTGGTGATGGTGGATGTGGTGATGTTGATCGTGGTGTTGGTGGTGGTGGTGGTGATGGTGGTTGTGGTGATGGTGGTTGTGGTGATGGCGGTGATGGGTGTTGTGGTGATGGTGGTTGTGGTGATGTTTGTGGTGATCGTGGTTGTGTGATGGTGGTTGTGGTGGTGGTGATTGTGGTGATGGTTGTCGTGGTGGTGGTGGTTGTGGTGATGGTGGATGTGGTGATGTTGGTTGTGGTGGTGGTGGTGGTGGTGATGGTGGTGGTGGTGGTGGTGGTGGTGGTGGTGGTTGTGGTGATGGTAGTTGTTGTGATGATGGTTGTGGTGATGGTGGTTGTGGTGATGGTGGTGGTGGTGATGGTGGTTTTGGTGTTGGTGGTGGTGGTGATGGTGGTTGTGGTGGTTGTGGATGTGGTGTTGGTGGTGGTTAGGGTGATGGTTGAGGTGATGGGGTTATGGTGATGTGTGTGGTGATGGTTCGTGGTGGTTGTGGTTGGAATGATGGTGTTTTTGGTGATGGTGATTGTGGTGGTGGTGGTGGTAATTGTGGTTGTCGTGATGGTGGTATTGGTCATGACGTTTGTGGTGGTGGTGTTTGTTGTGATGTTGGTTGTGGTGGTGGTGGTTGTGGTTGTGATGGTGGTTGTGGTGAAGGTGGTTGTGGTAATGGGGTTATGGTGATGATTGTGGTGATGGTGGTTGTGGTGATGGTCGTTATGGTGATGGTAGTTGTGGTGATAGTGGTTGTGCTGGTGGTGGTTGTGGTGATGGTGTTTTTGGTGATGGTTGTAGTGGTGGTGGTTGTGGTGATGGTTGTAGTGGTGGTGGTTGTGGTGATGGTGGTTGTGGTGATAGGGATTGTGGTGATGGTAGTTGTGGTGATGGTGGTTCTGGTGCTGGTGGTTGTGGTGATGGTTTTGATGATGGTGGTTGTGGTGATGGATGTGGTGATGGTGGTTGTTGTGATGGTTGTAGTGGTGGTGGTTGTGATGATGGTAGTTGTGGTGGTGGTGTTTGTGGTGAAGGTGGTTGTGGTGATGGTGGTGATGGTGGTTGTGGTGATGGTGGTTGTGGTGATGATGGTTGTTGTGATAGTTGTGGTGATGTTGGCTGTGGTGTTGGTGGTTGTGGTGATGTTGGTTGTGGTGCTGGTGGTTGTGGTGGTGGTGGTGGTGATGATGGTGGTTGTAGTGATGGTGGTTGTGGTGATGGTTGTAGTGGTGGTGGTTTTGGTGATGGTTGTAGTGGTGGTGCTTATGGTGATGGTGGTTGTGGTGATGGTGATTCTGGTGATTGTTGTGGTGTTGGTTGTGATGACGGTGGCTGTGGTGGTGGTGGTTGTGGTAATGGTTGTGTTGATGGTGGTTGTGGTGGTGGTGGTTGTGGTGATGGTGGCTATGGTGGTGGTGGTTGTGGTGATGGTTGTGTTGATGGTGGTTGTGGTGGTGGTGGTTGTGGTGATGATGGTTGTGGTGGTGGTGGTGATGATGGTGGTGTGGTGAAGGTGGTTGTGGTAATGGGTTTATGGTGATGGTTGTTGTGATGGTCGTTGTGGTGGTGGTGGTGGTGGTGGTGATGGTGGTTTTGGTGATGTTGGTTGTGGTGATGGTTGTGGTGATGGTGGTGTGGTGATGTGGGTTGTGGTAGTGGTGGTGGTGGTGATGGTGGTGGTGGTGGTGGTGGTGGTGGTGGTGGTGGTGGTGGTGGTGGTTGAGGTGATGGTGGTTGTGGTCGTGGTGGTTGTGATGATGGTGGTTGTGGTGTTGGTGGTGTTGGTGGTGGTGGTGGTGATGGTGGTTGTGGTGATGGTGGTTGTGGTAATGGGTTTATGGTGGTGTTTGTGGTGATGGTTGTGGTGGTGGTGGTGGTGGTGGTGGTGGTGGTTGAGGTGATGGTGGTTGTGGTCGTGGTGGTTGTGATGATGGTGGTTGTGGTGTTGACTGTGGTGATGGTGGCGGTGGTGGTGGTGGTGGTGGTAGTGGGGGTGTTGGTGGTTGTGGTGATGGTGGTTGTGGCGATGGTGGTTGTGGTGATGGTGGTTGTGGTGGTGGTGGTTGTAGTGATGGTGGTTGTGGTGATGGTGGTTGTGGTGATGGTGGTTGTGGTAATGGTGGTAATGGTGATGGTGGTTGTGGTGATGGTGTTTGTGGTGATGGTGGTTGTGGTGGTGGTTGTGGTGATGGTTATGTTGATGGTTGTTGTAGTGATGGTGGTTGTGGTGCTGGTGGTGGTGTTGGTGGTGATGGTGGTTGTGGTGGTGGTGGTGCTTGTGGTTGTGGTGATGGTGGTTGAGCTGATGGGGTTAGGGTGATGTGTGTGGTGATGGTGGTTGTGGTGGGGGTGGTTGTGATGATGGTGTTTTTGGTGATGGTGATTGTGGTGGTGCTGTTGGGAGTGGTGGTGATGGTGGTTGTCGTGATGGTGGTATTGGTCATGATGTTTGTGGTGGTGGTGGTTGTGGTGATTATTGTTGTGGTGGTGGTGGTTGTGGTTGTGATGGTGTTGTGGTGAAGGTGGTTGTGGTAATGTAGTTATGTTGATGGTTGTGGTGATGGCTGTTGTGGTGATGGTCGTTATGGTGATGGTGTTTTTGTTGATGGTGGTTGTGGTGATAGTGATTGTGGTGATGGTGGTTGTGGTGATGGTTGAGGTGATGGGGTTATGGTGATGTGTGTGGTGATGGTGGTCGTGGTGGTTGTGGTTGGAATGATGGTGTTTTTGGTGATGGTGATTGTGGTGGTGGTGGTGGTGATTGTGGTTGTCGTGATGGTGGTATTGGTCATGACGTTTGTGGTGGTGGTGTTTGTTGTGATGTTGGTTGTGGTGGTGGTGGTTGTGGTTGTGATGGTGGTTGTGGTGAAGGTGGTTGTGGTAATGGGGTTATGGTGATGATTGTGGTGATGGTGGTGGTGGTGATGGTGGTTGTGGTGATGGTGGTTGTGGTGGCGGTGGTTGTGGTGATGCTTATTTGTGGTATTGCTGGTTGTGGTGATGGTAGTAATGGGTATGGTTGTTGTGGGGATGGTGGTTGTGGTGATGGTGGTTGTGGTGGTGATTGTGTTAATGGTGTTGCAGGTGTATGTGGTGGTGGTTGTGCTGATGGTGGTTGTGGTGGTGGTGGTTGTGGTGGTGGTGGTTGTGGTGATGTTGGTTGTGGTGGTGGTTGTTTACTGATGGTGGTGGTGGTGATGTTGGTTGTGGTCGTGGTGGTTGTGGTAAAGGTGGTTTTGGTGATGGTGGTTGTGGTGATGGTGGGGATGGTCGTTCTGGGGATGGTGGTTGTGGTGATGGTGGTTGTGGTGCTGATTGTGGTAATGGTGTTGCAGGTGTATGTGGTGGTGGTGATGGTGGTTGTGGTGGTGGTCGTGGTCGTGGTGGCGGTGGTTGTGGTGGTGGTGGTGGTAGTTGTGCTGATGATGGTTGCGGTGGTGGTGGTGGTAGTGGTGATGTTGGTTTTGGTGGTGGTTGTGGTGATGGTGGTGATGTTGGTTGTGGTCGTCGTGGTGGTGGTGATGGTGGTTTTAGTGATGGTGGATGTGGTGATGGTGGGGATGGTCGTTGTGGTGATGGTGGTTGTGCTGGTTGTGGTTGTGGTGATGCTGGTTGTGGTGTTGGTGGTAGTGGTGTTGGTGGTTGTGGTGGTGGTTGTGATGGTGGTTGTGGTGTTGGTGGTTGTGATGGTGGTTGTGGTGTTGGTGGTTGTGGTGATGGTGGGTGTGGTGGTGATGGTGGTTGTTGTGGTGGTGGTTGTGGTGATGGTGGTTGTGGTAGTGGTGGTAGTGGTGTTGGTGGAGGTGCTGGTGATGGTGGTTGTGGTGGTGGTTGTGGTGGTGGTGGTGATTGTGGTTGTCGTGATGGTGGTATTGGTCATGACGTTTGTGGTGGTCGTGGTTGTTGTGATGTTGGTTGTGGTGGTGGTTGTGGTTGTGATGGTGGTTGTGGTGAAGGTGGTTGTGGTAATGGTGTTATGGTGATGTTTGTGGTGATGGTGGTTGTGGTGATGGTCGTTATGGTGATGATAGTTGTGGTGATGATGGTTGTGCTGGTGGTGGTTGTGGTGATGGTGTTTTTGGTGATGGTTGTAGTGGTGGTGGTTGTGGTGATGGTTGTAATGGTGGTGGTTGTGGTGATGGTGGTAGTGGTGATAGTGATTGTGGTGATGGTAGTTGTGGTGATGGTGGTTCTGGTGCTGGTGGTTGTGGTGATAATGGTTGTGGTGATGGTTTTGATGATGGTGGTTGTGGTGATGGATGTGGTGATGGTGGTTGTTGTGATGGTTGTAGTGGTGGTGGTTGTGATGATGGTAGTTGTGGTCGTGTTGGTTGTGGTGATGTTGGTTGTTGTGATGGTTGTGGTGATGGTGGCTGTGGTGTTAGTGGTTGTGGTGATGGTGGTTGTGGTGCTGGTGGTTGTGGTGGTGGTGGTTGTGGTGCTGGTGGTTGTGGTGATTGTGGCTGTGGTGATGGTTTTGATGATGGTGTTTGTGGTGGTGGTTGTAGTGGTGGTCGTTTTGGTGATGGTTGTAGTGGTGGTGGCTGTAGTGGTGGTGGTTTTGGTGATGGTGATTCTGGTGATAGTTGTGGTGGTGGTTGTGGTGATGGTGGTTGTGTTGATGTTGGTTGTGGTGATGGTTGTGGTGATGTTGGTTGTGGTGATGGTAGTTGTGGCGGTGGTAGTTGTGGCGATGGTGGTTGTGGTGATGGTGGTTGTGGTGATGGTGGTTGTGGTGATGGGCTTGTGGTGATGGTTGTGGTGATGGTGGTTGTGGTGGTGGTGGTTGTGGTGATGGTGGATGTGGTGATGTTGATCGTGGTGTTGGTGGTGGTGGTGGTGATGGTGGTTGTGGTGATGGTGGTTGTGGTGATGGCGGTGATGGGTGTTGTGGTGATGGTGGTTGTGGTGATGTTTGTGGTGATCGTGGTTGTGTGATGGTGGTTGTGGTGGTGGTGATTGTGGTGATGGTTGTCGTGGTGGTGGTGGTTGTGGTGATGGTGGATGTGGTGATGTTGGTTGTGGTGGTGGTGGTGGTGGTGATGGTGGTGGTGGTGGTGGTGGTGGTGGTGGTGGTGGTTGTGGTGATGGTAGTTGTTGTGATGATGGTTGTGGTGATGGTGGTTGTGGTGATGGTGGTGGTGGTGATGGTGGTTTTGGTGTTGGTGGTGGTGGTGATGGTGGTTGTGGTGGTTGTGGATGTGGTGTTGGTGGTGGTTAGGGTGATGGTTGAGGTGATGGGGTTATGGTGATGTGTGGGGTGATGGTGGTCGTGGTGGTTGTGGTTGGAATGATGGTGTTTTTGGTGATGGTGATTGTGGTGGTGGTGGTGGTGATTGTGGTTGTCGTGATGGTGGTATTGGTCATGACGTTTGTGGTGGTGGTGTTTGTTGTGATGTTGGTTGTGGTGGTGGTGGTTGTGGTTGTGATGGTGGTTGTGGTGAAGGTGGTTGTGGTAATGGGGTTATGGTGATGATTGTGGTGATGGTGGTTGTGGTGATGGTCGTTATGGTGATGGTAGTTGTGGTGATAGTGGTTGTGCTGGTGGTGGTTGTGGTGATGGTGTTTTTGGTGATGGTTGTAGTGGTGGTGGTTGTGGTGATGGTTGTAGTGGTGGTGGTTGTGGTGATGGTGGTTGTGGTGATAGGGATTGTGGTGATGGTAGTTGTGGTGATGGTGGTTCTGGTGCTGGTGGTTGTGGTGATGGTTTTGATGATGGTGGTTGTGGTGATGGATGTGGTGATGGTGGTTGTTGTGATGGTTGTAGTGGTGGTGGTTGTGGTGATGGTGGTGATGGTGGTTGTGGTGATGGTGGTTGTGGTAATGGGTTTATGGTGGTGTTTGTGGTGATGGTTGTGGTGGTGGTGGTGGTGGTGGTGGTGGTGGTTGAGGTGATGGTGGTTGTGGTCGTGGTGGTTGTGATGATGGTGGTTGTGGTGTTGGCTGTGGTGATGGTGGCGGTGGTGGTGGTGGTGGTGGTAGTGGTGGTGTTGGTGGTTGTGGTGATGGTGGTTGTGGCGATGGTGGTTGTGGTGATGGTGGTTGTGGTGGTGGTGGTTGTGGTGATGGTGGTTGTGGTGATGGTGGTTGTGGTGATGGTGGTTGTGGTAATGGTGGTAATGATGATGGTGGTTGTGGTGATGGTGTTTGTGGTGATGGTGGTTGTGGTGGTGGTTGTGGTGATGGTTATGTTGATGGTTGTTGTAGTGATGGTGGTTGTGGTGCTGGTGGTGGTGTTGGTGGTGATGGTGGTTGTGGTGGTGGTGGTGCTTGTGGTTGTGGTGATGGTGGTTGAGCTGATGGGGTTAGGGTGATGTGTGTGGTGATGGTGGTTGTGGTGGGGGTGGTTGTGATGATGGTGTTTTTGGTGATGGTGATTGTGGTGGTGCTGTTGGGAGTGGTGGTGATGGTGGTTGTCGTGATGGTGGTATTGGTCATGATGTTTGTGGTGGTGGTGGTTGTGGTGATTATTGTTGTGGTGGTGGTGGTTGTGGTTGTGATGGTGTTGTGGTGAAGGTGGTTGTGGTAATGTAGTTATGTTGATGGTTGTGGTGATGGCTGTTGTGGTGATGGTCGTTATGGTGATGGTGTTTTTGTTGATGGTGGTTGTGGTGATAGTGATTGTGGTGATGGTGGTTGTGGTGATGGTTGAGGTGATGGGGTTATGGTGATGTGTGTGGTGATGGTGGTCGTGGTGGTTGTGGTTGGAATGATGGTGTTTTTGGTGATGGTGATTGTGGTGGTGGTGGTGGTGATTGTGGTTGTCGTGATGGTGGTATTGGTCATGACGTTTGTGGTGGTGGTGTTTGTTGTGATGTTGGTTGTGGTGGTGGTGGTTGTGGTTGTGATGGTGGTTGTGGTGAAGGTGGTTGTGGTAATGGGGTTATGGTGATGATTGTGGTGATGGTGGTTGTGGTGATGGTCGTTATGGTGATGGTAGTTGTGGTGATAGTGGTTGTGCTGGTGGTGGTTGTGGTGATGGTGTTTTTGGTGATGGTTGTAGTGGTGGTGGTTGTGGTGATGGTTGTAGTGGTGGTGGTTGTGGTGATGGTGGTTGTGGTGATAAGGATTGTGGTGATGGTAGTTGTGGTGATGGTGGTTCTGGTGCTGGTGGTTGTGGTGATGGTTTTGATGATGGTGGTTGTGGTGATGGATGTGGTGATGGTGGTTGTTGTGATGGTTGTAGTGGTGGTGGTTGTGATGATGGTAGTTGTGGTGGTGGTGTTTGTGGTGAAGGTGGTTGTGGTGATGGTGGTGATGGTGGTTGTGGTGATGGTGGTTGTGGTGATGTTGGTTGTTGTGATAGTTGTGGTGATGTTGGCTGTGGTGTTGGTGGTTGTGGTGATGTTGGTTGTGGTGCTGGTGGTTGTGGTGGTGGTGGTGGTGATGATGGTGGTTGTAGTGATGGTGGTTGTGGTGATGGTTGTAGTGGTGGTGGTTTTGGTGATGGTTGTAGTGGTGGTGCTTATGGTGATGGTGGTAATGGTTGTGTTGATGGTGGTTGTGGTGGTGGTGGTTGTGGTGATGGTGGCTATGGTGGTGGTGGTTGTGGTGATGGTTGTGTTGATGGTGGTTGTGGTGGTGGTGGTTGTGGTGATGATGGTTGTGGTGGTGGTGGTGATGATGGTGGTTGTGGTGAAGGTGGTTGTGGTAATGGGTTTATGGTGATGGTTGTGGTGATGGTCGTTGTGGTGGTGGTGGTGGTGGTGGTGATGGTGGTTTTGGTGATGTTGGTTGTGGTGATGGTTGTGGTGATGGTGGTGTGGTGATGTGGGTTGTGGTAGTGGTGGTGGTGGTGATGGTGGTGGTGGTGGTGGTGGTGGTGGTGGTGGTGGTGTTGGTTGAGGTGATGGTGGATGTGGTCTTGGTGGTTGTGATGATGGTGGTTGTGGTGTTGGTGGTGTTGGTGTTGGTGGTGGTGGTGGTGGTGATGGTGGTTGTGGTGATGGTGGTTGTGGTAATGGGTTTATGGTGGTGTTTGTGGTGATGGTTGTGGTGGTGGTGGTGTTGGTGGTGGTGGTGGTGGTTGAGGTGATGGTGGATGTGGTCGTGGTGGTTGTGATGATGGTGGTTGTGGTGTTGGCTGTGGTGATGGTGGCGGTGGTGGTGGTGGTGGTGGTAGTGGTGGTGTTGGTGGTTGTGGTGATGGTGGTTGTGGCGATGGTGGTTGTGGTGATGGTGGTTGTGGTGGTGGTGGTTGTGGTGATGGTGGTTGTGCTGATGGTGGTTGTGGTGATGGTGGTTGTGGTAATGGTGGTAATGGTGATGGTGGTTGTGGTGATGGTGGTTGTGGTGGTGGTTGTGGTGATGGTTGTGTTGATGGTTGTTGTAGTGATGGTGGTTGTGGTGGTGGTGGTGGTGTTGGTGGTGATGGTGGTTGTGGTGGTGGTGGTTATGTTGATGGTTGTTGTAGTGATGGTGGTTGTGGTGGTGGTGGTGTTGTTGGTGGTGATGGTGGTTGTGGTGGTGGTGGTGCTTGTGGTTGTGGTGATGGTGGTTGAGCTGATGGGGTTAGGGTGATGTGTGTGGTGATGGTGGTTGTGGTGGGGCTGGTTGTGATGATGGTGTTTTTGGTGATGGTGATTGTGGTGGTGCTGTTGGGAGTGGTGGTGATGGTGGTTGTCGTGATGGTGGTATTGGTCATGATGTTTGTGGTGGTGGTGGTTGTGGTGATTATTGTTGTGGTGGTGGTGGTTGTGGTTGTGATGGTGGTTGTGGTGAAGGTGGTTGTGGTAATGTGGTTATGTTGATGGTTGTGGTGATGGCTGTTGTGGTGATGGTCGTTATGGTGATGGTGTTTTTGTTGATGGTGGTTGTGGTGATAGTGATTGTGGTGATGGTGGTTGTGGTGGTGGTGGTGGTGTTGGGGGTGGTATTGGTGGTTGTGCTGATAGTGGTTGTGGTGATGGTGGTTGTGGTGGTGGTTGTGGTGATGGTGGTGGTGTTGTTGGTGGTGGTGGTGGTGGTGGTTGAGGTGATGGTGGTTGTGGTCGTAGTGGTTGTGGTGATGATGGTTGTGGTGTTGGTGGTTTTGGTGATGGTGGTGGTGGTAGTGGTGGTGGTGGTGGTTGTGGTGATGGTGGTTGTGGTGATGGTGGTTGTGGTGATGGTGGTTGTTGTGGTGGTATTTGTGGTGGTGGTGTTTGTGGTGATGGTGGTTGTGGTGATGTTGGTGATGGTGGTTGTTGTGATGGTGTTTTTGGTGATGGTGATTGTGGTGGTGCTGGTGGTGGTGGTGGTGGTGATGGTGATTGTCGTGATAGTGATATTGTCATGACGTTTGTGGTGGTGGTGGTTGTGGTGATGTTGGTTGTGGTGGTGGCTGTGGTTGTGATGGTGGTTGTGTTGAAGGTGGTTGTGGTGATGTTTGTATTGGTGGTGGTTGTGTGATGGTGGTTGTGGTGATAGTGATTGTGGTGATGGTGGCGGTGGTGGTGGTGGATGTGGTGATTGTGGTTGAGTTGATGGTGGTTGTGGTGATGGTAGTTGTGGTGATGGTGGTTGTTGTGATGTGTTTGTGATGTTGGTGGTTATGGTGATAATGGTTGTGGTGATGGTTTTGATGATGGTGGTTGTGGTGATGCATGTGGTGATGGTGGTTATCGTGATGGTTGTAGAGGTTGTGGTTGTGATGATGGTAGTTGTGGTGGTGTTGGTTGTGGTGAAGGTGGTTTTCGTGATGCTGGTGATGGTGGTTGTGGTGATGGTCGTTGTGTGATGGTGGTTGTGGTGATGTTGGTTGTTGTGTTGGTGGTTGTGGTGATGGTGTTTGTGGTGCTGGTGTTTATGGTGATGGTGGCTGTGGTGATGGTTTTGATGATGGTGGTTGTGGTGATGGTTGTGGTGATGGTGGTTGTGGTGATGGTGGTTGTGGTGGTGGTTGTGGTGATGGTTGTGTTGATGGTTGTTGTGGTGGTGGCGGTTGTGGTGATGGTGGTTGTAGTGATGGTGGTTGTGGTGGTGGTGTTGGTGGTGATGGTGGTTGTGGTGGTCGTGGTGATGGTGGTTGTGGTGATGGGGTTATGATGATGTGTGTGGTGATGGTGGTTGTGGTCGGGGTGGTTGTGATGATGGTGTTTTTGGTGATGGTTATTGTGGTGGTGCTGGTGGTGGTGGTGGTGATGGTGGCTGTCGTGATGGTGGTTGTGGATGTGACCACAACTACCATCACCACAACAACCATCACCATAACGACCATCATCACACCCACCATCACCACCACAACAACCACCACCAGAAGCAACATCACCACAACCACCACCACCTCCACCACCATCACCACAACCACCACCATCATAACCTGCACCACAACTACCACAACCACCATCACCACCACCAACACCACAATCAACATCACCACATCCACCATCACCACAACCAACACCACCACAACCACCATCACCACAACCATCACCACAAGCCCACCACCACATCCACCATCACGACCATCACCACAACCACCACCACCACCACCACCACAACCACAACCACCACAACTACCATCATCACAACCACCACTACTACAACGATCACAACAACCACCATCACCACAACCATCACCACACCAACATCATCAAAACCATCACCATAACCACCAGCACCAAAACCACCATCACCTCACCCACCATCACCACAGTCACCACCACCACCACCACCATCACCACAATCACTATCACCACAACCACCATCACCACAACCACCACCATTACAACCATCACCAAAAACACCATGAACACAACCACCACCAGCACAACCAACATCACCACAACTACCATCACCATAACGACCATCATCACAACCACCATCACCACCACAACCACCACAACCACTACCAACATCACCACAACCACCATCACCATAACGACCATCACCACAACCACCATCACCATCATCCACTATCACTACCACCACCACTAAAACAACCAACATCACCACATCCACCATCACCACAAACACCATCACCACAACCATCAACACAACCACCATCACCACAATCACCATCACCACAACCATCACCACAACCACCATCACCACAACCACCATCACCGTAACCACCATCACCACAAGCATCACCACAACCACCATCAGCACAGCCACCACCACCACAACCACCATCACCACAACCAACACCACAATCACCACGACAACCACCATCACCACAACCACCATCACAATAAACACCATCACCACAACCACCATCACCACAACCACCATCACCACCATAACCACAACCTCCATCACCACAACTGCTATCTCCACAACCACCACCACCACAACGACCATCACCACAATCACCATCACCACAACCACCATCACCAAAACCACAACCACCACCACCACAACCACCATCACCACAACCATCACCACAACCATCACCACAACCACCATCACCACAACCACCATCACCACAACTACCATCACCACAACCACCACCACCACCACTACCACCACAACCACCACCACCGCCATCACAACCACCACCACCACAACCACCATCACATCAATCACCACCACCGCCACCACCATCACCAACATCACCACCACCACCACCACCAACACCATAACCACAACCACCACCACAACCACCATCACAACAACCACCATCAGCACCACCACCACCACCACCACCACCAATACCACAACCACCATCACCACAACCACCATCACCACAACCACCACCACCACCACCACCTCTACCGCCTCCACCACAACCACCACCACAACCACTACCACCAAACCACCACCACCGACCATCACAACCACCACCACCACAACCACCATCACCACAAGCACCACCACCACTACAACCATCACAACAACCAACATCACCACAACAATCACCACAACCAACATCAGCACAACCACCATCACCACAACCACCATCACCATAACGACCATCACCAACACCACCATCACCACCACCACCACCACCACCACGACAAACATCACCACGATCACCACCACCACAACCACCATCACCAGAAACACCAGCACCACAACCATCACCACAACCACCATCAGCAAAACCACCATCACCACAACCATCACCACAACCACCATCACCAGAACCACCATCACCACAACCACCACCACCACAACCACCATAACCACAACCACCACAACCACCACCACAACCACCACCACAACCACCATCACCACAAACACCATCACCAACATCACCACAACCAACATCACCACAACCACCATCACCACAACTACTATCACCACAACCACCATTACCACAACCGCCACCAACACCACCACCACCACCACCACCACCATCACCCCAACCACCATCATTACAACCACCATCACCACAACCACCACCACCACAACTACCATCATCACAACCACCATCATCAAAACCATCAACGCAACATTTATCACCATAACCACCGGCACCACAACGACCATCACCACAACCACCATCACCTCAACCACCATCACCTCAAACAACATCACCACAACCGCCCCCAACACCACCACCACCACCACCATTACCACAATCACTATCACCACAACCACCATCACCACAACCACTACCACTACAACTATCACCAAAAACACCATCACCAAAACCACCCCCTCCACAAACACAATCACCAGAACCATCACCACAAACACCACCACAACCACCATCACCATTACCATCCATCACCACAACCACCATCACCACAACCACCATCACTACAACCACCATCACCAACATCACCACAACCACCAATACCACAACCAGCATCACCACAACCACCACCAACAAAACAACCATCCCCACCACCACCACTACCACAACCAACATCACCACATCCACCATCACCTCAACCACCGCCCCCACGACAACCATCACCACAATCACCACCACCACAAAAACCATCACCACTACCACCATCAACACAACCACCACCACCACAACCACCATCACCACAACCACCATCACCACCACCACCAATACCACAACCACCATCACCACAACCACCACTAACACAACCACCATCACCACCACCAGCACCACAACCACCATCACCAAAAACATCATCATCAAAACAACCCCCACCACAACCACAATCACCACAACCATCACCACAAACACCACCACAAACACCATCACCATTACCACCATCACCATTACCACCATCACCACGAGCACCATCACTACAACCACCACCACCACCATCACCACAACCACCAATACAACAACCAACATCAAAACATCCACCATCAACTCAACCACCACCACCACGACAAGTATCACCACAATCACCACCGCCAGAACCCCCATCACCACACCATCATCACCACAACCTCCACCACAACCACCATCACCACAACCACCATCACCACCATCACCACAACCACCATCACCACAACCACCATCACCACAACCAGCATCACCAGAGCTACCATCGCCACAACCACCATAACCATAACCACCACAACCACCACCACAACCACCACCACAACCACCATCACCACAAACACCATCACCAACATCACCAAAACCACCATCACCACAACCACCATCGCCACAACCACCTCCACCACAACCACCATCACCACAACCACCATCACCACCATCACCACAACCACCATCACCACAACCACCATCACCAGAGCTACCATCGCCACAACCACCATAACCACAACCACCACAACCACCACCACAACCACCACCATAACCACCATCACCACAAACACCATCACCAACATCACCAAAACCACCATCACCACAACCACCATCGCCACAACCACCACCACCACAACCACCATCACCACAACTACTATCACCACAACCACCATTACCACAACCGCCGCCACCACCACCACCACCACCACCACAACCATCACCACAACCAACACCACAACCACCATCACCACAACCACCATCACCACAACCACCATCACCACAACCACCATCACCACAACAACCATCACCACAACTACTATCACCACAACCACCATCACCACAACCACTACCACAACAACTATCACCAAAAACACCATCACCAAAACCACCCCCTCCACAACCACAATCACCACAACCATCACCACAAACGCCACCACAACCACCATCACCATTACCACGATCACCACAACCACCATCATTACTACCACCATCACCACCATCACCACAACCACCAATACCACAACCAGCATCACCACAACCACCACCACCACTACCACAACCAACATCACCACATCCACCATCACCTCAACCACCGCCCCCACGACAACCATCACCACAATCACCACCACCACAAAAACCATCACCACAACCACCATCACCACAACCACCACCACCACAACGACCATCACCACAGCCACCATCACCACCACCACCAATACCACACCACCACCACCACAACCACCACCACCACAACCACCATCACCAAAAACATCATCATCATAACATCCCCCACCCAACCACAATCACAACCACCATCACCACAACCACCATCACCACAAGCACCATCACTACAACCACCATCACCACCATCACCACAACCACCAATACCACAACCAACATCACAACATCCACCATCACCTCAACCACCACCACCACGACAACTATCACCACAATCACCACCGCCAGAACCACCATCACCACAACCACCATCACCACAACCATCACCACAACCACCATGACCACATCACCATAAACTCATCACCACAACCACCATCACCACAACCACCATCACAACCACCACCACAAACACCATCACCACAACCATCACCACAACTACCATCAGCACAACCACCATCACCAACACCACCATCACCACAACCACCACCACCACAACCACCATCACCACAACCACCACCACCAGAACCACGATCAACACAACCACCACCACTACAACCATCACCACAACCACCACCACTACAACCATCACCACAACCCCCACCACTACCACCAACATCACCGTGATGGTTGTAGTGGTGATGGTTGTGGTGGTGGTGGATGTGGTGATGGTGGTTGTGGTGATGGTGGTTGTGGTGACGGTCGTTGTGGTGGTGGTGGTGGAGGTGGTGGTGGTGGTGATGGTGGTTGTGGTGATGGTTGTGGTGATGGTGGTTGTGGTGGTCGTGGTTGTGGTGATGGTCATTGTGGTGATGGTGTTTGTGGTGATGGTTGTAGTGGTGGTGGTGGTTGTGGTGATGGTGTTTGTGGTGATAGTGGTTGTCGTGAATGTGGTTGTAGCGGTGGTGGTTGAGGTGATGGTTTGTTGTGCTGATGGTAATTGTGGTGATGGTTGTGGTGATGGTGTTTGTGGTGGTGGTTGTGATGGTGGTTGTGGTGATGGTGGTTGTGGTGATGGTGGTTGTGC
Organism: Eledone cirrhosa; assembly: GCA_964016885.1. NCBI lineage: Eukaryota > Metazoa > Mollusca > Cephalopoda > Octopoda > Eledonidae > Eledone > Eledone cirrhosa. Next base: position 24,633,754 of record OZ024744.1, read on the forward strand.
TGATAGTGGTTTTGGTGATGGTGGTTGTGGTGGTGGTTGTGGTGATGGTTGCGGTGATGATGGTTGTTGTGATGGTTGTGGTGATGGTTGTGCTGATGGTGGTGGTTGTGGTGATGGTGGTTGTGGTGATGGTTGTGGTGATGGTGGTTGTGGTGATGGTATTGGTGATGGTGTTTGTGGTGGTGGTTGTGGTGATGGAGGTTGTGTTGATGGTTGTGGTGATGGTTGTGGTGATGGTGGTGTGGTGATTGTGGTTGTAGTGATGATGTTTGTGGTGATGGTGTTTGTGGTGGTGGTTGTGGTGACGGTGGTTGTGGTGATGGTTGTGGTGATGGTGGTAGTGGTGATGGTTGTGGTGGTGGTGATTGTGGTGATGGTGGTTGTGGTGATGGTTGTTGTGGTGGTTGTTGTGGTGATGGTGATTATGGTGATATTGGTTGTGGTGATGGTGGTTCTGGTGAGGTTTGTGGTGATGGTGGTTGTGGTGATGGTGGTTGTGGTGATTGTGGTAGTGCTGATGGTGGTTGTGCTGATGGTGGTTGTGGTGGTGGTTGTGGTGATGTTGGTTGTAGTGGTGGAGGTTGAGGTGATGGTTTGTTGTGCTGGTGGTGGTTGTGGTGATGGTTGTGGTGATGGTGTTTGTGGTGGTGGTTGTGGTGATGGTGGTTGTGGTGATGGTGGTTGTAGTGGTGGTGGTAGTATTGATGGTTGTGGTGATGGTGGTTGTGGTGATGGTTGTGGTGGTGGTGGTTGTGGTGATGTTGGATGTGGTGGTGGTGATTGTGGTGATGGTGGTTGTGTTGATGGTGGTTGTGGTGATGGTGATTGTGGTGATGGTGGTTGTGGTGATGGTGGTTTTGCTGATGGTTGTTGTGGTGGTGGTTGTGGTGATGTTGGTTGTAGTGGTGGAGGTTGATGTGATGGTTTGTTGTGCTGATGGTGGTTGTGGTGATAGTGGTTGTGGTCATGGTGGTTGTAGTGGTGGTAGTTGAGGTGATGGTTTGTTGTCCTGATGGTAGTTGTGGTGATGGTTGTGGTGATGGTGTTTGTGGTGGTGGTTGTGATGGTGGTTGTGGTGATGGTGGTTGTGCAGATAGTGGTTTTGGTGATGGTGGTTGTGGTGGTGGTTGTGGTGATGGTTGTGGTGTTGGTGGTTGTGCTGATGGTGGTTGTGCTGATGGTGGTTGTGGTGATGGTTGTAGTGATGGTGGTGTGGTGACAGTTGTGGTGATGGTGGTTGTTGTGATTGTTGTGGTGATGGTTGTGCTGATGGTGGTGGTTGTGGTGATGGTGGTTGTGGTGATGGTTGTGGTGATGGTGGTTGTGGTGGTGGTTGTGATGGTGGTTGTGGTGATGGTTGTTGTGGTGATGGTGGTTGTGCTGATAGTGGTTTTGGTGATGGTGGTTGTGGTGGTGGTTGTGGTGATGGTTGTGGTGTTGGTGGTTGTGCTGATGGTGGTTGTGGTGATGGTTGTGGTGATGGTGTTTGTGGTGGTGGTTGTGATGGTGGTTGTGGTGATGGTTGTTGTGGTGATGGTGGTTGTGCTGATAGTGGTTTTGGTGATGGTGGTTGTGGTGGTGGTTGTGGTGATGGTTGTGGTGTTGGTGGTTGTGCTGATGGTGGTTGTGCTGATGGTGGTTGTTGTGATGGTTGTGCTGATGGTGGTTGTTGTGATGGTTGTGGTGATGGTTGTGCTGATGGTGGTTGTAGTGGTGGTGGTTGAGGTGATGGTTTGTTGTGCTGATGGTGGTTGTGGTGATGGTTGTGGTGATGGTGTTTGTGGTGATGGTGTTTGTGGTGGTGGTGGTGGTGATAGTGGTTGTGGTGATGGTAGGTGTGGTGATGGTGGTTGTGTTGGTGTTTGTGGTGATGGTGGTTGGGTGATGTTGGTTGTGGTGATGTGGTTGTGGTGATGGTGGTGTGGTGATGGTGGTTGTGGTGATGGTGTTTGTGGTGATGGTTGTAGTGGTGGTGGTTGTGGTGATGGTGGTAGTGGTGATGGTGATTGTGGCGATGGTGGTTGTGGTGATGGTGGTTGTGGTTATGGTTTTAGTGGTGATGGTTGTGGTGGTCGTGGTTGTGTTGATTGTGGTTGTGGTGATGGTGGTTGTGGTGATGGTGTTTGTGGTGGTTGTAGTGGTGGTGTTTGTGGTGTTGGTGGTTGTGGTGATGGTGATTGTGGTGGTGGTTGTGGTGATGGTGTTTATTGTGATGGTGGTTGTGGTGGTGGTTGTGGTGATGTTGGGTGTGGTGATCGTGGTTGTGGTAATGGTGGTTGTGGTGATGGTGGTTGTGGTGGTGGTGGTTGTGGTGATGGTTGTGGTGATGGTGGTTGTGGTGATGGTGGTTGTGGTGGTGGTGGTTGTGGTGGTGGTGGTTTTGGTGATGGTTGTGGTGATGGTGATTTTGGTGATTGTTATGGTGGTGCTGGTTGTGGTGATGGTTGTAGTGGTGGTGGTTGTGGTGATTGTGGTTGTGGTGATGGAGTCTGTGTTGGTGGTTGTGGTGATGGTGGTTGTGGTGATGGTGGTTGTGGTGGTGGTGGTTGTGGTGGTGGTGGTTGTGTTGATGGTTGTGGTGATGGTGATTTTGGTGATTGTTATGGTGTTGGTGGTTGTGGTGATGGTGGTTGTGGTGATGGTGGTTGTGGTGATGGTGGTTGTGGTGGTGGTTGTGGTGATGTTGGTTGTAGTGGTGGTGGTTGAGGTGATGGTTTATTGTGCTGATGGTGTTTGTGGTGATGCTGTTTGTGGTGGTTGTTGTGGTGATAGTGGTTGTGGTGATGTTGCTTGTAGTGGTGGTTGTGATTTAGGTGGTTGTGGTGATGGTTGGGGTGGTGGTGGTTGTGTTGGTGGTTGTGGTGATGGTGATTGTGGTGATGGTGGTTGTGGTGATGGTGTTTGTGGCGATGGTGATTGTGGTGGTGGTTGTGGTGGTGGTGGTTGTGGTGATGGTGGCCGTGGTGATGATGGTTGTGGTGATGGATGTTGTGTTGGTGGTTGTGGTGATGGTGGGTGTGGTGATGTTGTTGTGGTGATGGTGATTGTGGTGATGCTGGTTGTGGTGGTGGTTGTGGTGATGGTGGTTGTGGTGATGGTTGTGGTGATGGTGGTTGTGGTGATAGTGATTGTAGTGGTGTTGGTTGTGTTGATGGTGATTGTGGTGATGGTGGTTGTGGTGATGGTGGTTGTGGTGATGGTTGATGTGGTGATGGTATTTGTGGTGATGGTGGTTGTGTGGTGGTTGTGGTGGTGGTGATTTTGGAGATGGTGGTTCTGGTGATGGTGTGTGTGGTGATGGTGGTTGTGGTGATGGTGATTGTGGTGATGGTGGTTGTGGTGATGGTGGTTGTGGTGATGGTTGTAGTGTTGATGATTGTGGTGATGGTGATCGTGGTGATGTTGTTGTGGTGATGGTGATTGTGGTGATTGTGGTGATGGTGGTTATGGTGGTGGTTGTGACGTTGGTGGTTGTAGTGGTGGTGGTTTGAGGTAATGGTCGTTGTAGTGGTGGTGGTTGTGGTGATCGTTGTGGTGATGGTGGGCGTGGTGATGGTGATTGTGGTGATGGTTGCGGTGATTATGGTTGTGGTGATGGTGGTTATGTTGATGGTGTTTGTTGTGATGGTGGTGATGGTGATTGTGGTTGTGGTGGTGGTTGTGGTGATGGTGGTTGTGGTGATGGTGGTTGTGGTGATGGTGGTGATGGTGGTTGTGGTGATGGTGGTTGTGGTGATGGTGGTTGTGGTGATGGAGGTTGTGGTAATGGTTGTGGTGATGGTGGTTGTGGTGATGGTGGTTGTAGTGGTGGTGGTTGAGGTGATGGTTTGTTGTGCTGATGGTGGTTGTGGTGATGGTTGTGGTGATGGTGTTTGTGGTGGTGGTTGTGGTGATAATGGTTGTGGTCATGGTGGTTGTAGTGGTCGTGGTTGAAGTGATGGTTTCCTGTGCTGATGGTAGTTGTGGTGATGGTTGTGGTGATGGTGTTTGTGGTGGTGGTTGTGATGGTGGTTGTGGTGATGGTTGTTGTGGTGATGGTGGTTGTGCTGATAGTGGTTTTGGTGATGGTGGTTGTGGTGGTGGTTGTGGTAATGGTTGTGGTGTTGGTGGTTGTGCTGATGGTGGTTGTGCTGATGGTGGTTGTTGTGATGGTTGTGCTGATGGTGGTTGTGTGATGGTTGTGGTGATGGTTGTGCTGATGGTTGTGCTGATGGTGGTGGTTGTGGTGATGGTGGTTGTGGTGATGGTTGTGGTGATGGTGGTTGTGGTGATGGTATTGGTGATGGTGGTTGTGGTGGTGGTTGTGGTGATGGAGGTTGTGTTGATGGTTGTGGTGATGGTGGTTGTGGTGATGGTGGTTGTAGTGGTGGTGGTTGAGGTGATGGTTTGTTGTGCTGATGGTGGTTGTGGTGATGGTTGTGGTGATGGTGGTAGTGGTGTTGGTGGTTGTGGTGATGGTGGTTGTGGTGATGGTGGTTGTAGTGGTGGTGGTTGAGGTGATGGTTTGTTGTGCTGATGGTGGTTGTGGTGATGGTTGTGGTGATGGTGTTTGTGGTGATGGTGTTTGTGGTGGTGGTTGTGGTGATAGTGGTTGTGGTGATGGTAGGTGTGGTGATGGTGGTTGTGTTGGTGTTTGTGGTGATGGTGGTTGGGTGATGTTGGTTGTGGTGACGTGGTTGTGGTGATGGTGGTGTGGTGATGGTGGTTGTGGTGATGGTGGTTGTGATGATGGTTGTAGTGGTGGTGGTTGTGGTGATGGTGGTAGTGGTGATGGTGATTGTGGCGATGGTGGTTGTGGTGATGGTGGTTGTGGTTATGGTTTTAGTGGTGATGATTGTGGTGGTCGTGGTTGTGTTGATTGTGGTTGTGGTGATGGTGGTTGTGGTGATGGTGTTTGTGGTGGTTGTAGTGGTGTGTTTGTGGTGTTGGTGGTTGTGGTGATGGTGGTTGTGGTGGTGGTTGTGGTGATGGTGTTTATTGTGATGGTGGTTGTGGTGGTGGTTGTGGTGATGTTGGGTGTGGTGATCGTGGTTGTGGTAATGGTGGTTGTGGTGATGGTGGTTGTGGTGGTGGTGGTTGTGGTGATGGTTGTGGTGATGGTGGTTGTGGTGATGGTGGTTGTGGTGGTGGTTGTGGTGATGGTTGTAGTGGTGGTGGTTGTGGTGATTGTGGTTGTGGTGATGGAGGCTGTGTTGGTGGTTGTGGTGATTGTGGTTGTGGTGATGGTGGTTGTGGTGGTGGTGGTTGTGGTGGTGGTGGTTGTGGTGATGGTTGTGGTGATGGTGATTTTGGTGATTGTTATGGTGGTGGTGGTTGTGGTGATGGTGGTTGTTGTGATGGTGGCTGTGTTGGTGTTTGTGGTGATGGTGGTGGTGGTGACGGTGGTTGTGCTGATGGTGGTTGTTGTTATGGTGATTGTGGTGATGGTTGTTGTGGTGGTGGTTGTGGTGATGTTGGTTGTAGTGGTGGTGGTTGAGGTGATGGTTTGTTGTGCTGATGGTGTTTGTGGTGATGCTGTTTGTGGTGGTTGTTGTGGTGATAGTGGTTGTGATGATGTTGCTTGTAGTGGTGGTTGTGATTTAGGTGGTTGTGGTGATGGTTGGGGTGGTGGTGGTTGTGTTGGTGGTTGTGGTGATGGTGATTGTGCTGATGGTGGTTGTGGTGATGGTGTTTGTGGCGATGGTGATTGTGATGGTGGTTGTGGTGGTGGTGGTTGTGGTGATGGTGGCCGTGGTGATGATGGTTGTGGTGATGGATGTTGTGTTGGTGGTTGTGGTGATGGTGGGTGTGGTGATGTTGTTGTGGTGATGGTGATTGTGGTGATGCTGGTTGTGGTGGTGGTTGTGGTGATGGTGGTTGTGGTGATGGTTGTGGTGATGGTGGTTGTGGTGATAGTGATTGTAGTGGTGTTGGTTGTGTTGATGGTGATTGTGGTGATGGTGGTTGTGGTGATGGTGGTTGTGGTGATGGTTGATGTTGTGATGGTATTTGTGGTGATGGTGGTTGTGTGGTGGTTGTGGTGGTGGTGATTTTGGAGATGGTGGTTCTGGTGATGGTGTGTGTGGTGATGGTGGTTGTGGTGATGGTGATTGTGGTGATGGTGGTTGTGGTGATGGTGGTTGTGGTGATGGTTGTAGTGTTGATGGTTGTGGTGATGGTGATTGTGGTGATGTTGTTGTGGTGATGGTGATTGTGGTGATGGTTGTGGTGATGGTGGTTATGGTGGTGGTTGTGACGTTGGTGGTTGTAGTGGTGGTGGTTTGAGGTAATGGTCGTTGTAGTGGTGGTGGTTGTGGTGATCGTTGTGGTGATGGTGGGCGTGGTGATGGTGATTGTGGTGATGGTTGCGGTGATTATGGATGTGGTGATGGTGGTTATGTTGATGGTGTTTGTTGTGATGGTGGTGATGGTGATTGTGGTTGTGGTGGTGGTTGTGGTGATGGTGGTTGTGGTGATGGTGGTTGTGGTGATGGTGGTCATGGTGGTTGTGGTGATGGTGGTTGTGGTGATGGTGGTTGTGGTGATGGTGGTTGTGTTGGTGGTTGTGTTGATGGTGGTTGTGGTGATGGTGGTTGTGGTGATGGTTGTGGTGATGGTGGTTGTGGTGATGGTGGCTGTGGTGATGGTGGTTGTGTTGATGGGTGTCGTGGTGTTGGTTGTTGTGGTGATGGCTGTGGTGATGGTGGTTGTGGTGATGGTGGTTGTTGTGATGGTGGTGGTTGTGGTGGTAATTGTGGTGATGGGTGTCGTGTTGGTGGTGGTTGTGATGATGATGGTTGTGGTGATTGTGGTTGTGGTGGTGGTGGTGGTGATGGTGGTTGTGGTGATGGGTGTGGCGGTGGTGGTTGTTGTGATGGTGGTCATGGTAATTGTGGTCATGGTGGTTGTGGTGATGGTGTTTGTGGTGATGGTGGTTGTGGTGATGGTGGTAGTGGTGATGTTGGTTGTGGTGATGGTGGTTGTGGTGGTGGTTGTGGTGATAGTGGTTTTGGTGATGGTGATTGTGGTGATGGTGGTTGGGGTGATGGTTGTGGTGGTGGTGGTTGTGGTGATGGTGGTTGTTTTGATGGTGGTTGTGGTGATGGTGGTTGTAGTGGTGGTGGTTGTAGTGGTGGTGGTTGTTGTGACAGTGGTTGTGGTGATGCTGGTTGTGGTGATGGTGGTTGTGGTGATGGTGATTTTAGTGGTGATGGTGGTTGTGGTGATGATGGTTGTGTCGATGATGATTGTGGTGATGGTTGTTGTGGTGGTGGTTGTGGTGATGGTGGTGATGGTGGTTGTGGTGGTGGTGGTTGTGGTGATGGTGGTTGTAGTGATGGTGGTTGTGGTGATGGTGTTTGTGGTGAAGGTGATTTTGGTGATGGTGGTTGTGGTGATGGTGGTTGTAGTGGTGGTGGTTGAGGTGATGGTTTGTTTTGATGATGGTGGTTGTGGTGATGGTTGTGGTGATGGTGTTTGTGGTGATGGTGTTTGTGGTGGTGGTTGTGGTGATAGTGGTTGTGGTGATGGTAGGTGTGGTGATGGTGGTTGTGTTGGTGTTTGTGGTGATGGTGGTTGGGTGATGTTGGTTGTGGTGATGTGGTTGTGGTGATGGTGGTGTCGTGATGGTGGTTGTGGTGATGGTGGTTGTGATGATGGTTGTAGTGGTGGTGGTTGTGGTGATGGTGGTAGTGGTGATGGTGATTGTGGCGATGGTGGTTGTGGTGATGGTGGTTGTGGTTATGGTTTTAGTGGTGATGGTTGTGGTGGTCGTGGTTGTGTTGATTGTGGTTGTGGTGATGGTGGTTGTGGTGATGGTGTTTGTGGTGGTTGTAGTGGTGGTGTTTGTGGTGTTGGTGGTTGTGGTGATGGTGGTTGTGGTGGTGGTTGTGGTGATGGTGTTTATTGTGATGGTGGTTGTGGTGGTGGTTGTGGTGATGTTGGGTGTGGTGATTGTGGTTGTGGTGGTGGTGGTTGTGGTGATGGTTGTGGTGATGGTGGTTGTGGTGATGGTGGTTGTGGTGGTGGTGGTTGTGGTGGTGGTGGTTGTGGTGATGGTTGTGGTGATGGTGATTTTGGTGATTGTTATGGTGGTGGTGGTTGTGGTGATGGTGGTTGTTGTGATGGTGGCTGTGTTGGTGTTTGTGGTGATGGTGCTGGTGGTGACGGTGGTTGTGCTGATGGTGGTTGTTGTTATGGTGATTGTGGTGATGGTGGTTGTGGTGGTGGTTGTGGTGATGTTGGTTGTAGTGGTGGTGGTTGAGGTGATGGTTTGTTGTGCTGATGGTGTTTGTGGTGATGCTGTTTGTGGTGGTTGTTGTGGTGATAGTGGTTGTGGTGATGTTGCTTGTAGTGGTGGTTGTGATTTAGGTGGTTGTGGTGATGGTTGGGGTGGTGGTGGTTGTGTTGGTGGTTGTGGTGATGGTGATTGTGGTGATGGTGGTTTTGGTGATGGTGTTTGTGGCGATGGTGATTGTGGTGGTGGTTGTGTTGGTGGTGGTTGTGGTGATGGTGGCCGTGGTGATGATGGTTGTGGTGATGGATGTTGTGTTGGTGGTTGTGGTGATGGTGGGTGTGGTGATGTTGTTGTGGTGATGGTGATTGTGGTGATGCTGGTTGTGGTGGTGGTTGTGGTGATGGTGGTTGTGGTGATGGTTGTGGTGATGGTGGTTGTGGTGATAGTGATTGTAGTGGTGTTGGTTGTGTTGATGGTGATTGTGGTGATGGTGGTTGTGGTGATGGTGGTTGTGGTGATGGTTGATGTGGTGATGGTATTTGTGGTGATGGTGGTTGTGTGGTGGTTGTGGTGGTGGTGATTTTGGAGATGGTGGTTCTGGTGAGGGTGTGTGTGGTGATGGTGGTTGTGGTGATGGTGATTGTGGTGATGGTGGTTGTGGTGATGGTGGTTGTGGTGATGGTTGTAGTGTTGATGGTTGTGGTGATGGTGATTGTGGTGATGTTGTTGTGGTGATGGTGATTGTGGTGATGGTTGTGGTGATGGTGGTTATGGTGGTGGTTGTGACGTTGGTGGTTGTAGTGGTGGTGGTTTGATGTAATGGTCGTTGTAGTGGTGGTGGTTGTGGTGATCGTTGTGGTGATGGTGGGCGTGGTGATGGTGATTGAGGTGATGGTTGCGGTGATTATGGTTGTGGTGATGGTGGTTATGTTGATGGTGTTTGTTGTGATGGTGGTGATGGTGATTGTGGTTGTGGTGGTGGTTGTGGTGATGGTGGTTGTGGTGATGGTGGTTGTGGTGATGGTGGTCATGGTGGTTGTGGTGATGGTGGTTGTGGTGATGGTGGTTGTGGTGATGGAGGTTGTGGTAATGGTTGTGGTGATGGTGGTTGTGGTGATGGTGGTTGTAGTGGTGGTGGTTGAGGTGATGGTTTGTTGTGCTGATGGTGGTTGTGGTGATGGTTGTGGTGATGGTGTTTGTGGTGGTGGTTGTGGTGATAGTGGTTGTGGTCATGGTGGTTGTAGTGGTCGTGGTTGAAGTGATGGTTTCCTGTGCTGATGGTAGTTGTGGTGATGGTTGTGGTGATGGTGTTTGTGGTGGTGGTTGTGATGGTGGTTGTGGTGATGGTTGTTGTGGTGATGGTGGTTGTGCTGATAGTGGTTTTGGTGATGGTGGTTGTGGTGGTGGTTGTGGTGATGGTTGTGGTGTTGGTGGTTGTGCTGATGGTGGTTGTGCTGATGGTGGTTGTTGTGATGGTTGTGCTGATGGTGGTTGTAGTGATGGTTGTGGTGATGGTTGTGCTGATGGAGGTGGTTGTGGTGATGGTGGTTGTCGTGATGGTATTGGTGATGGTGGTTGTGGTGGTGGTTGTGGTGATGGAGGTTGTGTTGATGGTTGTGGTGATGGTGGTTGTGGTGATGGTGGTTGTAGTGGTGGTGGTTGAGGTGATGGTTTGTTGTGCTGATGGTGGTTGTGGTGATGGTTGTGGTGATGGTGGTAGTGGTGTTGGTGGTTGTGGTGATGGTGGTTGTGGTGATGGTGGTTGTAGTGGTGGTGGTTGAGGTGATGGTTTGTTGTGCTGATGGTGGTTGTGGTGATGGTTGTGGTGATGGTGTTTGTGGTGATGGTGTTTGTGGTGGTGGTTGTGGTGATAGTGGTTGTGGTGATGGTAGGTGTGGTGATGGTGGTTGTGTTGGTGTTTGTGGTGATGGTGGTTGGGTGATGTTGGTTGTGGTGATGTGGTTGTGGTGATGGTGGTGTGGTGATGGTGGTTGTGGTGATGGTGGTTGTGATGATGGTTGTAGTGGTGGTGATTGTGGCGATGGTGGTTGTGGTGATGGTGGTTGTGGTTATGGTTTTAGTGGTGATGGTTGTGGTGGTCGTGGTTGTGTTGATTGTGGTTGTGGTGATGGTGGTTGTGGTGATGGTGTTTGTGGTGGTTGTAGTGGTGGTGTTTGTGGTGTTGGTGGTTGTGGTGATGGTGGTTGTGGTGGTGGTTGTGGTGATGGTGTTTATTGTGATGGTGGTTGTGGTGGTGGTTGTGGTGATGTTGGGTGTGGTGATCGTGGTTGTGGTAATGGTGGTTGTGTTGGTGGTTGTGGTGATGGTGGTTGTGGTGATGGTGGTTGTGGTGGTGGTGGTTGTGGTGGTGGTGGTTGTGGTGATGGTTGTGGTGATGGTGATTTTGGTGATTGTTATGGTGGTGGTGGTTGTGGTGATGGTGGTTGTTGTGATGGTGGCTGTGTTGGTGTTTGTGGTGATGGTGCTGGTGGTGACGGTGGTTGTGCTGATGGTGGTTGTTGTTATGGTGATTGTGGTGATGGTTGTTGTGGTGGTGGTTGTGGTGATGTTGGTTGTAGTGGTGGTGGTTGAGGTGATGGTTTGTTGTGCTGATGGTGTTTGTGGTGATGCTGTTTGTGGTGGTTGTTGTGGTGATAGTGGTTGTGATGATGTTGCTTGTAGTGGTGGTTGTGATTTAGGTGGTTGTGGTGATGGTTGGGGTGGTGGTGGTTGTGTTGGTGGTTGTGGTGATGGTGATTGTGGTGATGGTGGTTGTGGTGATGGTGTTTGTGGCGATGGTGATTGTGGTGGTGGTTGTGGTGGTGGTGGTTGTGGTGATGGTGGCCGTGGTGATGATGGTTGTGGTGATGGATGTTGTGTTGGTGGTTGTGGTGATGGTGGGTGTGGTGATGTTGTTGTGGTGATGGTGATTGTGGTGATGCTGGTTGTGGTGGTGGTTGTGGTGATGGTGGTTGTGGTGATGGTTGTGGTGATGGTGGTTGTGGTGATAGTGATTGTAGTGGTGTTGGTTGTGTTGATGGTGATTGTGGTGATGGTGGTTGTGGTGATGGTGGTTGTGGTGATGGTTGATGTGGTGATGGTATTTGTGGTGATGGTGGTTGTGTGGTGGTTGTGGTGGTGGTGATTTTGGAGATGGTGGTTCTGGTGATGGTGTGTGTAGTGATGGTGGTTGTGGTGATGGTGATTGTGGTGATGGTGGTTGTGGTGATGGTGGTTGTGGTGATGGTTGTAGTGTTGATGGTTGTGGTGATGGTGATTGTGGTGATGTTGTTGTGGTGATGGTGATTGTGGTGATGGTTGTGGTGATGGTGGTTATGGTGGTGGTTGTGACGTTGGTGGTTGTAGTGGTGGTGGTTTGATGTAATGGTCGTTGTAGTGGTGGTGGTTGTGGTGATCGTTGTGGTGATGGTGGGCGTGGTGATGATGATTGTGGTGATGGTTGCGGTGATTATGGTTGTGGTGATGGTGGTTATGTTGATGGTGTTTGTTGTGATGGTGGTGATGGTGATTGTGGTTGTGGTGGTGGTTGTGGTGATGGTGGTTGTTGTGATGGTGGTTGTGGTGATGGTGGTAGTGGTGATGGTGATTGTGGCGATGGTGGTTGTGGTGATGGTGGTTGTGGTTATGGTTTTAGTGGTGATGGTTGTGGTGGTCGTGGTTGTGTTGATTGTGGTTGTGGTGATGGTGGTTGTGGTGATGGTGTTTGTGGTGGTTGTAGTGGTGGTGTTTGTGGTGTTGGTGGTTGTGGTGATGGTGGTTGTGGTGGTGGTTGTGGTGATGGTGTTTATTGTGATGGTGGTTGTGGTGGTGGTTGTGGTGATGTTGGGTGTGGTGATCGTGGTTGTGGTAATGGTGGTTGTGGTGATGGTGGTTGTGGTGGTGGTGGTTGTGGTGATGGTTGTGGTGATGGTGGTTGTGGTGATGGTGGTTGAGGTGGTGGTTGTGGTGATGGTTGTAGTGGTGGTGGTTGTGGTGATTGTGGTTGTGTTGATGGAGGCTGTGTTGGTGGTTGTGGTGATGGTGGTTGTGGTGATGGTGGTTGTGGTGGTGGTGGTTGTGGTGGTGGTGGTTGTGGTGATGGTTGTGGTGATGTTGGTTGTAGTGGTGGTGGTTGAGGTGATGGTTTGTTGTGCTGATGGTGTTTGTGGTGATGCTGTTTGTGGTGGTTGTTGTGGTGATAGTGGTTGTGTTGATGTTGCTTGTAATGGTGGTTGTGATTTAGGTGGTTGTGGTGATGGTTGGGGTGGTGGTGGTTGTGTTGGTGGTTGTGGTGATGGTGATTGCGGTGATGGTGGTTGTGGTGATGGTGTTTGTGGCGATGGTGATTGTGGTGGTGGTTGTGGTGGTGGTGGTTGTGGTGATGGTGGCCGTGGTGATGATGGTTGTGGTGATGGATGTTGTGTTGGTGGTTGTGGTGAGGGTGGGTGTGGTGATGTTGTTGTGGTGATGGTGATTGTGGTGATGCTGGTTGTGGTGGTGGTTGTGGTGATGGTGGTTGTGGTGATGGTTGTGGTGATGATGGTTGTGGTGATAGTGATTGTAGTGGTGTTGGTTGTGTTGATGGGGATTGTGGTGATGGTGGTTGTGGTGATGGTGGTTGTGGTGATGGTTGATGTGGTGATGGTATTTGTGGTGATGGTGGTTGTGTGGTGGTTGTGGTGGTGGTGATTTTGGAGATGGTGGTTCTGGTGATGGTGTGTGTGGTGATGGTGGTTGTGGTGATGGTGATTGTGGTGATGGTGGTTGTGGTGATGGTGGTTGTGGTGATGGTTGTAGTGTTGATGGTTGTGGTGATGGTGATTGTGGTGATGTTGTTGTGGTGATGGTGATTGTGGTGATGGTTGTGGTGATGGTGGTTATGGTGGTGGTTGTGACGTTGGTGGTTGTAGTGGTGGTGGTTTGATGTAATGGTCGTTGTAGTGGTGGTGGTTGTGGTGATCGTTGTGGTGATGGTGGGCGTGGTGATGGTGATTGTGGTGATGGTTGCGGTGATTATGGTTGTGGTGATGGTGGTTATGTTGATGGTGTTTGTTGTGATGGTGGTGATGGTGATTGTGGTTGTGGTGGTGGTTGTGGTGATGGTGGTTGTGGTGATGGTGGTTGTGGTGATGGTGGTCATGGTGGTTGTGGTGATGGTGGTTGTGGTGATGGTGGTTGTGGTGATGGAGGTTGTGGTAATGGTTGTGGTGATGGTGGTTGTGGTGATGGTGGTTGTAGTGGTGGTGGTTGAGGTGATGGTTTGTTGTGCTGATGGTGGTTGTGGTGATGGTTGTGGTGATGGTGTTTGTGGTGGTGGTTGTGGTGATAGTGGTTGTGGTCATGGTGGTTGTAGTGGTCTAGGTTGAAGTGATGGTTTCCTGTGCTGATGGTAGTTGTGGTGATGGTTGTGGTGATGGTGTTTGTGGTGGTGGTTGTGATGGTGGTTGTGGTGATGGTTGTTGTGGTGATGGTGGTTGTGCTGATAGTGGTTTTGGTGATGGTGGTTGTGGTGGTGGTTGTGGTGATGGTTGTGGTGTTGGTGGTTGTGCTGATGGTGGTTGTGCTGATGGTGGTTGTTGTGATGGTTGTGCTGATGGTGGTTGTTGTGATAGTTGTGGTGATGGTTGTGCTGATGGTGGTGGTTGTGGTGATGGTGGTTGTGGTGATTGTTGTGGTGATGGTGGTTGTGGTGATGGTTGTAGTGTTGATGGTGGTTGTGGTGGTGGTTGTGGTGGTGGTTGTGGTGATGGAGGTTGTGTTGATGGTTGTGGTGATGGTGGTTGTGGTGATGGTGGTTGTAGTGGTGGTGGTTGAGGTGATGGTTTGTTGTGCTGATGGTGGTTGTGGTGATGGTTGTGGTGATGGTGGTAGTGGTGTTGGTGGTTGTGGTGATGGTGGTTGTGGTGATGGTTGTAGTGGTGGTGGTTGAGGTGATGGTTAGTTGTGCTGATGGTGGTTGTGGTGATGGTTGTGGTGATGGTGTTTGTGGTGATGGTGTTTGTGGTGGTGGTTGTGGTGATAGTGATTGTGGTGATGGTAGGTGTGGTGATGGTGGTTGTGTTGGTGTTTGTGGTGATGGTGGTTGGGTGATGTTGGTTGTGGTGATGGTGATGTGGTTGTGGTGATGGTGGTGTGGTGATGGTGGTTGTGGTGATGGTGGTTGTGATGATGGTTGTAGTGGTGGTGGTTGTGGTGATGGTGGTAGTGGTGATGGTGATTGTGGCGATGGTGGTTGTGGTGATGGTGGTTGTGGTTATGGTTTTAGTGGTGATGGTGGTGGTGGTCGTGGTTGTGTTGATTGTGGTTGTGGTGATGGTGGTTGTGGTGATGGTGTTTGTGGTGGTTGTAGTGGTGGTGTTTGTGGTGTTGGTGGTTGTGGTGATGGTGGTTGTGGTGGTGGTTGTGGTGATGGTGTTTATTGTGATGGTGGTTGTGGTGGTGGTTGTGGTGATGTTGGGTGTGGTGATCGTGGTTGTGGTAATGGTGGTTGTGGTGATGGTGGTTGTGGTGGTGGTGGTTGTGGTGATGGTTGTGGTGATGGTGGTTGTGGTGATGGTGGTTGTGGTGGTGGTTGTGGTGATGGTTGTAGTGGTGGTGGTTGTGGTGATTGTGGTTGTGGTGATGGAGGCTGTGTTGGTGGTTGTGGTGATGGTGGTTGTGGTGATGGTGGTTGTGGTGGTGGTTGTGGTGATTGTTGTAGTGGTGGTGGTTGTGGTGATTGTGGTTGTGGTGATGGAGGCTGTGTTGGTGGTTGTGGTGATGGTGGTTGTGGTGATGGTGGTTGTGGTTTGTGGTGGTTGTGGTGGTGGTGGTTGTGGTGATGGTTGTGGTGATGGTGATTTTGGTGATTGTTATGGTGGTGGTGGTTGTGGTGATGGTGGTTGTTGTGATGGTGGCTGTGTTGGTGTTTGTGGTGATGGTGCTGGTGGTGACGGTGGTTGTGCTGATGGTGGTTGTTGTTATGGTGATTGTGGTGATGGTTGTTGTGGTGGTGGTTGTGGTGATGTTGGTTGTAGTGGTGGTGGTTGAGGTGATGGTTTGTTGTGCTGATGGTGTTTGTGGTGATGCTGTTTGTGGTGGTTGTTGTGGTGATAGTGGTTGTGATGATGTTGCTTGTAGTGGTGGTTGTGATTTAGGTGGTTGTGGTGATGGTTGGGGTGGTGGTGGTTGTGTTGGTGGTTGTGGTGATGGTGATTGTGGTGATGGTGGTTGTGGTGATGGTGTTTGTGGCGATGGTGATTGTGGTGGTGGTTGTGGTGGTGGTGGTTGTGGTGATGGTGGCCGTGGTGATGATGGTTGTGGTGATGGATGTTGTGTTGGTGGTTGTGGTGATGGTGGGTGTGGTGATGTTGTTGTGGTGATGGTGATTGTGGTGATGCTGGTTGTGGTGGTGGTTGTGGTGATGGTGGTTGTGGTGATGGTTGTGGTGATGGTGGTTGTGGTGATAGTGATTGTAGTGGTGTTGGTTGTGTTAATGGTGATCGTGGTGATGGTGGTTGTGGTGATGGTGGTTGTGGTGATGGTTGATGTGGTGATGGTATTTGTGGTGATGGTGGTTGTGTGGTGGTTGTGGTGGTGGTGATTTTGGAGATGGTGGTTCTGGTGATGGTGTGTGTGGTGATGGTGGTTGTGGTGATGGTGATTGTGGTGATGGTGGTTGTGGTGATGGTGGTTGTGGTGATGGTTGTAGTGTTGATGGTTGTGGTGATGGTGATTGTGGTGATGTTGTTGTGGTGATGGTGATTGTGGTGATGGTTGTGGTGATGGTGGTTATGGTGGTGGTTGTGACGTTGGTGGTTGTAGTGGTGGTGGTTTGATGTAATGGTCGTTGTAGTGGTGGTGGTTGTGGTGATCGTTGTGGTGATGGTGGGCGTGGTGATGGTGATTGTGGTGATGGTTGCGGTGATTATGGTTGTGGTGATGGTGGTTATGTTGATGGTGTTTGTTGTGATGGTGGTGATGGTGATTGTGGTTGTGGTGGTGGTTGTGGTGATGGTGGTTGTGGTGATAGTGGTTGTGGTGATGGTGGTCATGGTGGTTGTGGTGATGGTGGTTGTGGTGATGGTGGTTGTGGTGATGGTGGTTGTGTTGGTGGTTATGTTGATGGTGGTTGTGGTAATGGTGGTTGTGGTGATGGTTGTGGTGATGGTGGTTGTGGTGATGGTGGCTGTGGTGATGGTGGTTGTGTTGATGGGTGTCGTGGTGTTGGTTGTTGTGGTGATGGCTGTGGTGATGGTGGTTGTGGTGATGGTGGTTGTTGTGATGGTGGTGGTTGTGGTGGTAATTGTGGTGATGGGTGTCGTGGTGGTGGTGGTTGTGATGATGATGGTTGTGGTGATTGTGGTTGTGGTGGTGGTGGTGGTGATGGTGGTTGTGGTGATGGGTGTGGCGGTGGTGGTTGTTGTGATGGTGGTCATGGTGATTGTGGTCATGGTGGTTGTGGTGATGGTGTTTGTGGTGATGGTGGTTGTGGTGATGGTGGTAGTGGTGATGTTGGTTGTGGTGATGGTGGTTGTGGTGGTGGTTGTGGTGATAGTGGTTTTGGTGATGGTGATTGTGGTGATGGTGGTTGGGGTGATAGTTGTGGTGGTGGTGGTTGTGGTGATGGTGGTTGTTTTGATGGTGGTTGTGGTGATGGTGGTTGTAGTGGTGGTGGTTGTAGTGGTGGTGGTTGTTGTGACAGTGGTTGTGGTGATGCTGGTTGTGGTGATGGTGGTTGTGGTGATGGTGATTTTAGTGGTGATGGTGGTTGTGGTGATGATGGTTGTGTCGATGATGATTGTGGTGATGGTTGTTGTGGTGGTGGTTGTGGTGATGGTGGTGATGGTGGTTGTGGCGATGGTTGTTGTGGTGGTGGTGGTTGTGGTGAAGTGGTTGTAGTGATGGTGGTTGTGGTGATGGTGTTTGTGGTGAAGGTGATTTTGGTGATGGTGGTTGTGGTGATGCTTGTAGTGGTGGTGATTGCGTTTGTGGTGGTTGTGGTATTGGTGGTTGTGGTGATGGTGGTTGTGGTGATGATAGTTGTGTTGATGGTGGTTGTGCTGGTGGTTGTGGTGATGGTGATTGTGGTGATGGTGGTTGTTGTGATGGTTGTGGTTATGGTGGTTGTGGTGGTGGTTGTGATGATGGTGGTTGTGGTGATGATTGTGGTGATGGTGGTTGTGGTGTTGGTGGTTTTGGTGATGGTGATTGTGGTGATGGTGGTTGTGGTGATGGTGGTTGTGGTGGTGGTTGTGGTGTTGGTGGTTGTGGTGATGGTGGTTGTGGTGATGGTGGTTGTTTTGATGGTGGTTGTGGTGATGGTGGTTGTGGTGGTGGTGATTGTAGTGGTGGTGGTTGTGGTGATAGTGGTTGTGGTGATGGTGGTTGTGGTGGTGGTGGTTTGTGGTAATGGTGGTTGTGGTGATGGTGGTTGTGGTGGTGGTGATTGTAGTGGTGGTGGTTGTGGTGATAGTGGTTGTGGTGATGGTGGTTGTGGTGGTGGTGGTTTGTGGTAATGGTGGTTGTGGTGATTGCGGTTGTGGTGATGGTGGTTGTGGTGATAGTGGTTGTGGTGATGGTGGACGTGGTGATGGTGGATGTAGTGATGTTGGTTGTGGTGATGGTTGTGGTGATGGTGGTTGTGTTGGTGGTTGTGGTGATGGTGGTCGTGGTTATGGTGGTTGTGGTGATGGTGTTTGTGGTGATAGTGGTTGTGGTGATGGTGGACGTGGTGATGGTGGTTGTGTTGGTGGTTGTCGTGTTAAGTGGTTGTGGTGGTGGTTGTGATGATGGTAGTTGTGGTGATGGTTGTGGTGATGGTGGTTGTGGTGATGGTGGTTTTGGTGATGAATGGGGTGATGGTGGTTGTGGTGATGGTGGTTGTGGTGATGGTTGTGGTGATGGTGGTAGCGGTGATGGTGGTTGTGGTGATGGTGGTTGTGGTGATGGTGATTCTGGTGATGGTGGTTGTGTTGGTGGTTGTTGTGATGGTGGTTGTGGTGATTGTGGTTGCGGTGGTGGTCGTGGTGATGGTGGTTGTGGTGCTGGTTGTGGTGGTGGTGGATTTGGTGATGGTGGTTGTGGTGATGGTGGTTGTGGTGATGGTGGTTGTGGTGGTGGTTGTGGTGATGGTGGTTGTGGTGATGGTTGTGGTGATGGTTGTGGTGATGGTGGTTGTGGTGGTGGTGGTTGTGGTTTTGGTGATGGTGGTTGTGGTGATGGTGATTGTGGTGATGGTTGTGGTGATGGTGGTTGTGGTGATGGTGGTTGTGGTGGTTGTGGTGGTGGTGGTTGTGTTGATGGTGTTGGTGATGGTGGTAATTGTGGTGATGGTTGTCGTGGTGGTGGTTGTGGTGTTGGTGGTTTTGGTGATAGTGTTTGTGGTGATGGTGGTTGTGGTGATGGTTGTGGTGGTGGTTGTGGTGGTGGTGATTGTAGTGGTGGTGGTTGTGGTGATGGTGGTTGTGGTGATGGTGATTGTGGTGATGCTGGTTGTGGTGATGGTGATTGTGGTCATGGTGGTGGTGGTGGTGGTGGTTTTTGTGGTGATGGTGGTTGTGGTGATGGTGGTAACGGTAATGGTGGTTGTGGTGATGGTGTTTGTGGTGATGGTGATTGTGGTGTTGGTGGTTGTGGTGATGGTTGTGGTGATGGTGGTTGTGGTGATGGTAGTTGTGGTGATGGTGGTGGTTGTGGTGATGGTGGTTGTGGTGGTGGTTGTGGTGATGGTGGTTGTGGTGATGGTAGTTGTGGTGATGGTGGTTGTGGTGATGGTGGTTGGGTGGCGGTTGTGGTGATAGTGGTTGTGGTGATGGTGATTGTGGTGATGTTGGTTGTGGTGATGGTGGTTGTGGTGATGGTTGTGGTGATGGTGGTTGTGGTGATGGTGGTTGTGGTGATGTTGGTTGTGCTGATGATGGTTGTTGTGATGGTGGTTGTAGTGGTGCTGGTTGTGGTGGTGGTTGTGGTGATGGTGGTTGTGGTGACGGTGATTGTGGTGATGGTGGTTGTGCTGATGGTAGTTGTGGTGATGGTGCTTGTGGTGATGGTAGTTGTGGTGATGGTGATGGTTGTGGTGATGGTGGTTGTGGTGGTGGTTGTGGTGATGGTGGTTGTGGTGATGGTAGTTGTGGTGATGGTGGTTGTGGTGATGGTAGTTGTGGTGATGGTGGTCGTTGTGGTGATGGTGGTTGTGGTGGTGGTTGTGGTGATGGTGGTTGTGGTGATGGGTGTGGTGGTGGTGGTGGTTGTGGTGATGGTGGTTAGAATGATGGTTGTGGTGATGGTGGTTGTGGTGATGGTGGTGGTGGTAATTGTGGTGATGGGTGTCGTGGTGGTGGTGGTTGGGGTGATGATGGTTGTGGTGATGGTGATTGTGGTGATGGTGTTGGTGGTGGTGGCTGTGGTGATGGTGGTTGTGGTGATGGTGGTTGTGGCGATGGTGGCTGTGGTGGTTGTGGTTGTGGTGATGGTGGTTGTGGTGATGGTGATTGTTGTGATGGTGGTTGTGGTGATGGTTGTAGTGGTGGTGGTTGTGTTGATGGTCGTTGTGCTGATGGTGGTTGTGATGATGGTGGTTGTGCTGATGGTTGTGGTGGTGGTTGTAGTGGTGGTGATTGTGGTGATGGTGATTGTGGTGATGGTGGTTGTGTTGATGGTGGTTGTGGTGGAGTTGTTGTGGTGATGGTGATTGTGGTGATGCTACTGTGGTAATGGTGGTTGTGGTTGTGGTTGTGGTGATGGTGGTGGTTCTGGTGATGGGGGTTGTGGATATGGTGTTGGTGATGGTGGTTGTGGTGATGGTGGTTGTGGTGATGGTGGTTATGGTGGTGGTGGTTATGGTGGTGATGGTTATTGTGATGGTGGTTGTGGTGATGGTTTTGGTGATCGTGATGGTGGTGTTTGTGGTTGTAGTGATAGTTGTTATGGTGATGTTGGTTGTGGTGGTGGTGGTTGTGGTGATGGTGGTTGTGGTGATGGTGGTTGTGGTGATGGTGGTTGTGGTGATGGTTGTGGTGATGGCGGTTGCAGTGATGGTGGTGGTGGTGGTGGTGGTGGTGGTTGTGGTGATGGTTGTGTTGATGGTGGTTCTGGTGGTGATGGTTGTCGTGGTGGTTGTGTTGTTGGTGGTTGTGGTGACGTTGGTAGTGGTTGTGGTGATGGTGGTTGTGGTGGTTATGGTGATGGATTTGGTGGTGGTTGTGGTGATGGTGGTTGTGGTGGTTATGGTGATGGATTTGGTGGTGGTTGTGGTGATGGTGGTTGTGGTGATGGTGGTTGTGGTTATGGTGGTTGTGGTGGTGGTGGTTATGGTGATGGTGGTTGTGTTGGTGGTGGTTGTGGTGATGATGGTGGTGGTGGTGGTGGTGGTTGTGGTATTGTTGGTTGTGGTGATGGTGGTTGTGGTGATGGTAGTGGGGATGGTTGTGGTCATGGTTGTGGTGGTGGTGGTTTTTGTCGTGATGCTGGTTGTGGTGGTGGTGGTAGCGGTGATGGTGGTTGTGGTGATGGTGATTGTGGTGATGGTGATTGTGGTGATGGTTGTAGTGGTGATGTTGGTTGTGGTGATGGTGGTTGGGTGGCGGTTGTGGTGATAGTGGTTGTGGTGATGGTGATTGTGGTGATGGTGGTTGTGGTGATGGTGGTTGTGGTTATGGTGATGGTGGTGATGTTGGTTGTGGTGATGATGGTTGTGGTGATGGTGGTTGTAGTGGTGCTGGTTGTGGTGATGGTGGTTGTGGTGATGGTGGTTGTGGTGACGGTGATTGTGGTGATGGTGGTTGTGCTGATGGTGGTTGTGGTCGTGGTTGTGGTGATGGTGGTTGTGGTGATGGTAGTTGTGGTGATGGTGGTTGTGGTGATGGTAGTTGTGGTGATGGTGGTGGTTGTGGTGATGGTGGTTGTGGTGGTGGTTGTGGTGATGGTGGTTGTGGTGATGGGTGTGTTGGTGGTGGTGGTGGTGGTGATGGTGGTTAGAATGATGGTTGTGGTGATGGTGGTGGTGGTAATTGTGGTGATGTGTGTCGTGGTGGTGGTGGTTGGGGTGATGATGGTTGTGGTGATGATGATTGTGGTGATGGTGTTGGTGGTGGTGGCTGTGGTGATGGTGTTGATGGTGGTTGTGGCGATGGTGGCTGTGGTGGTGGTGGTTGTGGTGATGGTGGTTGTGGTGATGGTGGTTGTGGTGATGGTGATTGTTGTGATGGTGGTTGTGGTGATGGTTGTAGTGGTGGTGGTTGTGGTGATTATGGTTGTGCTGATGGTGGTTGTGGTGATGGTGGTTGTGCTGATGGTTGTGGTGGTGGTTGTGGTGGTGGTGATTGTGGTGATGGTGATTGTGGTGATGGTGGTTGTGCTGATGGTGGTTGTGGTGGTGGTTGCGGTGATGGTGGTTGTGGTGCTGGTTGTGGTGGTGGTGGATGTGGTGATGGTGGTTGTGGTGATGGTGGTTGTGGTGATGGTGGTTGTGGTGATGGTTGTGGTGATGGTTGTGGTGATGGTGGTTGTGGTGGTGGTCGTTGTGGTTTTGGTGATGGTGGTTGTGGTGATGGTGATTGTGGTGATGGTTGTGGTTATGGTGGTTGTGGTGATTGTGGTTGTGGTGGTGGTTGTGGTGATGGTGGTTGTGGTGCTGGTTGTGGTTGTTGTGGATGTGGTGATGGTGGTTGTGGTGGTGGTTGTGGTGATGGTGGTTGTGGTGATGGTTGTGGTGATGTTTTTGGTGATGTTGGTTGTGGTGGTGGTGGTTGTGGTTTTGGTGATGGTGGTTGTGGTGATGATGGTTGTGGTGATGGTGGTTGTGGTGGTGGTGGTTGTGGTGGTGGTGGTTGTGGTGATGGTGTTGGTGATGGTGGTAATTGTGGTGATGGTTTTGGTGATGGTGGTTGTGGTGATGATGGTTGTGGTGATGGTGGTTGTGGTGGTGGTGGTTGTGGTGGTGGTGGTTGTGGTGATGGTGGTTGTGGTGGTGGTTGTGGTGGTGGTGATTGTAGTGGTGGTGAGTGTGGTGATGGTGGTTGTGGTGATGGTGATTGTGGTGATGCTGGTTGTGGTGATGGTGGTTGTGGTGATTATGGTGATGGATTTGGTGGTGGTTGTGGTGATGGTGGTTGTGGTGGTTATGGTGATGGATTTGGTGGTGGTTGTGGTGATGGTGGTTGTGGTGGTTATGGTGATGGATTTGGTGGTGGTTGTGGTGATGGTGGTTGTGGTTATGGTGGTTGTGGTGGTGGTGGTTATGGTGATGGTGGTTGTGGTGGTGGTGGTTGTGGTGATGATGGTGGTGGTGGTGGTGGTGGTTGTGGTGATGGTGGTTGTGGTGATGGTGGTTGTGGTGATGGTAGTGGGGATGTTTGTGGTGATGGTGGTGGTGGTGGTGGTGGTGGTGGTATTGGTGGTGGTGGTGGTTGAGGTGATGGTGTTTATGGTGATGGTCGTGGTGATAGTGGTGGTGATGTTGCTTGCGGGGATATGTTGTGGTGATGGCGGTGGTGGTGTTGGTTGTGGTGATGGTGTTTGTGATTTAGATGGTGATTTTGGTGATGGTTGTGATTATGATGATTGTGTGCTGATTGTGGTGATGCTTATGGTGATGATTGTATTAATGGTGGTTGTGGTGATTTTGGAGATTTTGGTGTTTATTATGGTGATAACAGACGTGTTGGAGGAGTTGGTGGTGGTATGATAGAGAGATCGTGATACTATGGGCTTGAGTTATGGGTGACGAGGAAGATAAGATTTTTAGTGGGGTGTGTTGATATAAAATAAAACCCCAAAATAATTAAATAAATGAATAAATTCCGGAAGCACAGAAACTTGGGAAGGAATGTAAATTGACATAAAACTAGGTTTATTTCTTTTGTACTGACTATGGTAGACACAAATACAAAGGTAAATATTTGGCCTCCGACCCTCTACCGATACTGCCAATATTGCTGGAATCTTCTTAAAATTTATAATCTATATAAAAGTATTTTCCTAATGAAAATTGTTACAAGATCGGTCTTGTACCGCATCAAGTTAAAACAAAACAATCTTTCCATGCTCAGATAGTATATCATTTTTCGATGTGACTACAAATATTTTTTAATATGTGGATTGGCAGTATATCGGTAGAGGGTCGGACGCCATGCGTTGCAGCATTGAGTTACATCCCGCCGAGGTAAAATTTACCTTTCATTCTTACGGGGTTGATAAAATAAAGTACCAGTAATACACTGAGTAATTGCTGGCCTTGTGCCAATAGTAGAAACAATTATTATTAAATCGGTCGATAAATTGTAACCGTGATAGCTAGATTTATGACAAAAGTGTGGGCTTGTAATAAATATATACACCAGCAGTTGTAAACACGAACGTCCCCAGATCCATGTAATTATATATATATATATATATATATATACATATACATATATGCTGTGTATGTGTTTATATATATATACATGCAAATACATATATATTCGAAACTATAATTATTTCTAGAAGTCGACTAAAGAGAAGAGACTGTTCTTTTTTCCGTTGTCTTTATCTTCTCATCCTCCCGCGCCATATTGATTCCTGTTCGATATGGTCGTAGTTACACGTGTCTTCCCAACCACTCATATTATACTGCCTCAAATTGTCCTTCTTTTCTTCTACTTCTACTTTTTTCTCTCACTTTTTCTTTTTCTTTCCATCTCTCTCTACCTATTCTTCTTTCCTCCATTTGCTGTATCTTAGGTTGTTTACACACTGTCTCATTTCTCTCAGCGGCCTGACGAGTCGCCACTCGTTCTCTACCCTCTCTTTCAAGTCCAAACAATATTTTTTTTTTCCTCTTCCTGGCTAAACTATTGTACACCGTGTTTTTATATTTTCAGTTCAAACACATTGATTTGTAGAATTTCTTTTTTGCTTTATTTCTGTAACTCGTCCTATAACACAGATTTGTCATATGTCTCCCTGTTTTTTGTTTTTTTTATTATTTATTTATTTATGATCTATTTATTTATTTTTCTGTCATCGTCTAACTTTAATATCGAAACTACAAGGATTTCTAGAAGTTGACTGAAGAGAATGGACCGTTTTCTCCGTTGCTTTGTTCGCTGTGCGTCGCCTTATACATACACACACGCATATATATATATATATATATATATATATATATATATATGAAAAATATGGAGAGAAGAATACTGCATAGTTGCACATGGATTACATGTTATAAAATGAGTCCCTCATCAGTGATTTGCCAACGATCATTGGTATTACATCGCATTAAAAATCATATACCTCACGTTGGTGCGACAATAACTAAAATAAGTTATTAGGACAATTGAAACGCGTAAAGCGAGTGAGACAAGTAAACAACACAGGGGGAAGCTAACCGAAGATAGAAAGAAACACAAGCAACATGGTTATTCTGTCAGTATGAGCTGGGTGAATATATGTGCGAGTGAGAAACAGACCTTCCGCTAGTGAATCCGATGTAAGAAAGAAGGACAATCGGGTTGTAGCGGACGGGGGGAAGTGAGAAGGGGAGAAACAGAGAGTGAGTGAGTGGAAGTGCGAGGGAGAGGTCGGTAGAGAGAAAGTGTTATCTGACATGACAGAGGGGACGAAAGAAAGTAAGAGAAACAGAGAGAACGAGGGAGCAGTAATATATATATATATATATATATATATATATATGATTTTCTGTTCACGATTGCCTGTGTTTTTACCTTTATGATTTTTTGTCTTTAATTTTCCTGTGTATACTCTCCCCTCGCGTTTTTCTGTTTCATTTTCGCTTCCCCGTCTCTGCCTATCCTTCGCACTCACTCCACCCTGCTTCACACACCTGCTTTCTCATCCCTCACCCTGCTTTCACCCAACGCCCACCATGCCCAGCCTGAGATCCTTTCTCCACCAACTACACACTAGCCTCAAACTTTTCCTCACCCCCTCCCCCCACCCTGCTATCTCCCCTCTGCCCTTCAACTCTCCTACCTTCTCTTCGCCAAAACCCGGCACTCCAGCCACATCCATTTCTTCAGCCACTGCCTCCGCCTCCACCTTATCCCCCTCGGCTTCCGTCTACACTTCCACCCTTCCCCCGCCGCTTCCCCCTCCACGCAACGTATCCTCACCCGATCCTCACGCCTCCTGATGCGCAACTCCATCCGCGCCTCCCGTTCCACCCTCCGCCAACTTGACCACCAACTGCCCCCCCCCCCCCTCCTCCGCCTAAACTCCACCTGCTACCCCTTCCTCACCCAAGCCATCCTCTCCTTCATCCAAAACCTCAACCACAACCTTTTCTCCTTCCTCAGCTCCACCAAAGCCCGCAAGCTACACTCACTCCTCCCAACCACCCCCATCCACCACCACCCGCCCATCCCCATGAGCCCACCGCTCTCCACCCCTCCCTCTACCCCCTACCCAATACCCTCCTCCCCACCACCACCACCACCTCACCCCCACACCAAACCCCACCACTTGTTGTCACCATACCCCCTGACCTCCCCCTCTCCGCACCTGAGCGCTCACTCCTCAGTAGAGGCCTCCGCTTCATACCCCACACTCCGCACAGCGAGTTCCGCACCCGAACAGAAGTCGAGCGATTCGTGCGACGCACGAAGCTACAGGCACATTTCGGCCGAACGCCACCGGCTCCGGACGCCCCAGACCCGTTTCTCGCCCTGGGCCGACGACCATCTTCTAGGACCCCGGCCCCAGGGCAATTTAGCACCCTGGACGCGTTCGTCGATGCCAGCCGTAGCGCCGTTAATCGTTTCGACTTACGCCACCGTTCCAAACGGAATAATATCTTACGAGGCGAACTCCTCGCTCTCCGCTCCCTCCGTAGCCGAGATGACATCGTCATCAAACCGGCGGACAAGGAAGGCGCCATGGTGGGGTGGCGCGCGGACCTCTACACGGCCGAAGCTCTCAGGCAGATCCGTAACCCCCTCTTCTACCGCCCTCTACCCTCCGATCCCACACCCCTCTACCAACAACAAGTTTCCTCCACCATCCAACACCTTGTCTCCCCCCCCCCCCCCACCGCTTCCCACCTCATCGTCCGCACCCCCCGCACCCCCACCATCTACTTCCTCCCCAAACTCACAAACCCGACAACCCCGGCCGCCCATCGTCTCCGCTTGCAACTGCCCCACCGAACTCAGCTCCGCCTTTCTCGACTCCATCCTCGCCCCCCTTGTCACCACCCTCCCCTCCCACATCTCCGACACCAACCACGCCCTGCGCCTTTTCGACTCCTTCACCTACCCACCCGGCCCACAGCCCTTCCTCTTCTCCCTAGACATCAAGTCCCTCTATACCGTCATCCCCCACGCCGACGGCCTACGCGCCCTCCAACACTACCTCGACATTCGCCCCTCCCCCATTCCCTCCACCCCCACCCACCTTCGCCTCGCCGAGCTTGTCCTCACCCTCAAATCTTTCTCTTTCTCGGGTGGGTTTTACCAACAGGTCACGGGGGTAGCCATGGGTACAAGAATGGGCCCGAACTATGCCAACCTTTTTGTTGGCCATGTTGAGGCCCAATCTTTGCCCAGTACACCGGCCCCACGCCCGAACTGTACGGTCGTTACATCGACGACTGTATCGGAGCCACGACTCTCACCCGAGAACAGCTCGACTCCTTTCTCTCCTTCTTCTGCTCCTTCCACCCCTCCCTCCACTTCACCACCTCTATCTCCACCACCCACGTCCACTTCTTAGACATCTCCGTCGCCTTCGACCCCTCCCACCACTCCCTCGTTACCTCCGCCTTCTTCAAACCCACCGACTCCCACTCTTACCTCGACTTCCCCTCTTCCCACCCCACACACACTAAACACTCTATTCCCTACTCCCAACTCCTCAGGATCCGCCGCCTCTGTAGCCGAGATGCTGACTTTGAGTCCCAGGCCCTTTTCCTAGTCAGCCATTTCATCCGCAGAGGTTACCCCCCCCCCCTCTCTCGTCCACACCGCTCTCACCCGCGCCCGTGCTGTCCACCGCTCCACCACCCTCACCCCACGCCA
Organism: Eledone cirrhosa; assembly: GCA_964016885.1. Lineage (NCBI taxonomy): Eukaryota > Metazoa > Mollusca > Cephalopoda > Octopoda > Eledonidae > Eledone > Eledone cirrhosa. The sequence continues at coordinate 24,660,961 of OZ024744.1, forward strand.
CCGCACTCCCACCCACCGTCTCCCCTTCCCCATCACCTACCACCCCTCCACCTTACCCCTCCACCGCACCATCAGCCGCCTCTTCCGACGCCTCCAGTCCGACCCCTCCACCTCCCACATCTTCCCAACCCCACCTCTCCCCTCCTTCAAACGCGCACGCAATCTCCGCATCCTCCTCGTCCACAACTCTCTACCCCCAACCCACGCTCCCCCCCCCCGGTTCCTTTCCCTGTTCTAGGCGCAATTGCAACACCTGTCCCCACATCACCAACACCACCACCTACCAGGGTCCCAACGGCCACTCTCTCTCTGTCCGGCATGCCTTCTGCTGCGCCTCCTCCAACCTAGCTGGACAGACGGGACGTCGCCTGGCGGACAGATTCACTGAGCACCTCCGGGATATTCGTCTCGGTGGTAGTTCCCCCATCGCTCGACACTTTGGTGCCCCTGGACATTCCGCACGGCATCTCACAGTCTGTGGCCTACACCAATGCCACGGAACACCCGCCAATCGCCTTAGAGTCGAACAAAGAACTATCTTCATCTTACAGACCCACACTCCCCCCGGCCTGAACTCCCCACCCTTATTCCTTTAGTCTTCGACCGCCCCACTCCCCCCACACTTATCCCCCACTAACACCATTAACACACTCCTCCTTTTCACCGCCCACCCCACAACTAACAATACTAACACCTCCACTCCACCCCTCATCCGACCACCCTTCCCCAACTAACATACTAACATCCCTCCCTTCTTCTCCTGCTCCCCCCTCCTTATCACACGCACACACTCACCGGCACATATATAGACGCGCTCACACTAAACACACACCCTACTACCACCACTAACCCTCACCCCCACACATCCACCCCACCACCCCGCAACTAACATCACTAACAACCCCTGACCCCAAGCACACTAGCACACGCACCCACTTACACCACCCACCCTACACGCAACTAACATCACTAACGCCCCCCAACCCCACGCACATGTACACACACACCCTCTTACACCGCCAACTCTACACACCCTACCACCACTAACCCCCACTCACACCCGCATTCAACCCTTTCTCCACCTCCCGTATACTAACACCCACTAACACCCCCTTCATCAAACTACACACACACCAGTACACCACACTCCCTCCATCGACCTCCACACCCTTCTCTCCCCGCTCCTCCCACACCTTTTCTCAAACACTCACTCATCCCACTAACACCTCTACTAATACACACACATCCCCTCCTCACTCCAACTTTCACACCTACCCATCCTCGCCCCTTTACCATTCCACCCCGTCTCCCTCTCCCCACTCCACCCGCCACCACCCCTACACGCCCCACACCCTTCCACCACCTGTTTTACCCCATTTTAATTTTATTTTGATCATGCTTTTATTTTTAATTTCATACGCACCGTTTCCTCCCACCCCTTTTCGCTATATGTCTCTCCACCACTCCCCTACACACCCTTTGAACTCTCTTCCCACACACTTTTCGCCTGAAGAAGGGCTTATGCCCGAAACGTCGTTCCCCACCACCACCTCACTCTCAAGAGCGTGAAATTAATAAACATTCGTTGTACTGCCTCTCTGTTTTGTTCCTGTTCAAATTTTCCATTATATATATATATATATATATATATATATATATATATATATATATATATATATATATATATATATAAACAATTAAGTTAAAAATGTACATCTACATATGCATACTGAAATACTAGTGTGTATATGAATACACACACGTATACATATGTAGGTGTACCAAGTCTTTCACTGGTCGCTTTACAGTGAGCGGCCCAGCTATTCTGTATGTAAACACACAGACAAACCGGTTTTTAGAGTCATACTGGTTTTTCGGAGGAACACCTTCCCCCTATTCTCCAGAAAGGACATTATTATAGATATGACTTCTTCCATTATTCTACTATCGTATTAAGTAACTTTTTTTTAACTATGGTCACCTCTCAATAAACATCAGGACTACTTTTCTTTGAAAGTTTCTTTTTTCGTTTCTACCCCAAAACTTTCTATTTCTACTTTAATTTCTCATTCTATTTTCTGATGAAGGACTAGCGTCCGAAACGTTAGGAATTTTCTTATTATTTGAAGCGTGAAACTAGTATATATCTTCATTGCATTTCATCGTCTGTTGTGTTTTTCTGTTTAATTTTCGCACACACACACACACACACACACACACACACACACAGGCACACACACACACACAGTGGTGTGTGTGAGTTTAGAAATGTAAAAATCTCGAATGCAGGTAAATAATCGTGAGAATTGGGTAAAATACGCCTACAGACGGAAAAAGTAGCCACCAACCGGATTATAGTGGTACAGAGTTCGATTCTCTGTAGGGGCTGCTGGTCACCTTTTCCGTTTACAGGGTTATTTTAACTGATTCTCTAAAGCTGTCCTCCGATATGTTCTGGACTTCCAGACATTCTACATTTCTAAACATTTCAACCTTTCAATGTTTATTTACAACACACACACACACACATATATATATGTATATATATATATATATATATATATTATTGAAGGCGTGTGGCTGAGATTATGAGTTCGATTCCAGGACAAAGCGATGCGTTATGTCCTTGAGCAAGACACTTTTCACATTGCTCCTTCTACCTGGAGTTGCGACCGATAGAAAGTATTTGCAATTGGAAAGAACAATAGAAAAAATGTTTCCTAGGTCCGATTTGACGAAAGTCGATCGTTCCTTTATGTATATATATATATATTTATATATATATATATATATATATATATATATATATATATATATATATATATATATATATATATGGTGGCTGCCAACTCGTTTTCGAGTACGGCCACTACTTTATATCCATGTAGGAGAACCCCTACCGATGCGCTGAACGAGTGACTTTTTAGTCCAGCCAGCGACTTGAAAACTCTGGTACAAACACTACACTTGTGACAAATATTGACACATAGTGCTGGGCCCATGGTACCATGTGACGACAAGTGCAGAGAGATCTCCAGATATAAAGCAAAGCCGGTGCTGTGAAGCTTTTATAATGAGCAAAGGCACTGCACAAATATATATAAACTAGAGCGAGTCGGGGCCCGATGGCTGAGCTCTAGTCGTTTCAACAGTTAATTATTAGCTCTCGAAACGGCATGAACTCAGCCGTTGAGCCCCGACTTTCTCTCTAATATAGTCACACTCTACTATCCCAAATATCGAGTACTCGGTTGAACAATGGTCCTGCTAGTTGAAAACTGGTAACATCCTGATCTATCTCTCTCAGCAGACACACAAACTCTCCATCTTAATTTTATTTTTGAAAATCATAAGAACAGTGAAACCAGTAAAGTAAATAAATAAATATTCTTAAAAGACTCCAGTTACATTTTCAAGTTCTTTTCCTTATATATATATATCGACAGTCAATCGACTTTCGTCAAATCGGACCGAGGAAAGAATGTTTCCACTGGTCTTTCCAATTCCTAATACTATCTATCGGTCGCAACTCCAGGTGCAAGGCCCTATATATATATATATATATATATATATATATATATATATATATATATATATATGTATATATAGGAACCAGTAAGACCCCGACAGCTGAGCTCAAGCCGTTTCGACGGCTAATTAGCCGTCGAAACGGCTTGAGCTCAGCTGTCGGGGTCTTACTGGTTCCTATTATCCACTCTACTACCTCAACTATTGAGTACTTTGGTGCGTTATGGTCCACCTGGTTCCTTACCACATTTCCTTCGTTATATATATATATATATATATATACATACATACAAACACACACACACACACACACATATATATATATATATATATATATATATATATATATATATATATATATATATATATATATATATATATATATATATATATATATATATATATATATATATATATATATATAATAGAATAATCCAGTATCGGAAGATCAGCTCACGAATTAACGATAAACAAATCCGACATGAGTGGCAGAGGGCTCAATAATTCAGATAAATCAGAGCTATAACTATCGTTAAAATACCAACACACAAAGATTATGCCTAAAATCACCCATGCAGCCGAAAAAGAACGACCAGGAAGATTCGGGTCACTCAAATAAAATATCAATAAATCAATAATTTAAATGAATGTAAAAAACTTACCCGGACCCGCTAGAAAGGTGTTAAATCTAGCTTCTTGGATTTCTGCAATTCCTTAATCCGTTCTCTATCAGCCCACATAAAAATATATAAGACTTCTAGGGAACGAATGGACCGGAAAAACTTTATCAACGGGTTGCGTCCGACGAATAAAGTAGTTACCTTTAGCCAGACACGCACATGGTGCCCAGCAAGGGAGATAACCTCTATATTAGCGAAAAATTATCGGTACTGTGGAAATCACATATCAAATCAGAGTGCTCGATAGATAGATATATATATATATATATATATATTATTAATCTCCCCTGGTCGAGATAACATTTTGGTCGTTTTGACTGCTGCTATTTCTAGTGGCAGTGGATTGACCTTTCCGCCTCTGCCTTCTATCTTTGCACACGGCACTGGACAGAATTGCTTCTTCATCATACACTCTCATCTTGGGAACAATTTTGAATAGCACCAGTTCGTAATTTGAACTCGGGAACTTTATATTCTCCCAGTGAAAAGCACCTTCTGACGAGAGTCTTTCTTTTCAATGGATGACTTGAAACCGTACGGTAAGGGTAACTATACCAGGTACAGTGAATTTTTTTTAATTTGTTTTAAAACTTTTTCTTATTTGGTAAACCTTGATTATATATATATATATATATATATATATATATATATATATATATATATATATATATATATATATATATATATATATATATATATATATTATTGTACAATTGTACAGTTATATTAGGTTTACACTTGGGGAAGTGGGGGAGGTTTTGACGTTTTGGACAGAAGTACTTCATCAGGAAATTTCGGATAGGGAAGAACAGGAACTCCGAGGAAGTTTAAGGAAGGAAAATAAAAAAATATATATAAAATAAAAAATGAAAATAATATATGTATATATACACATTCATACAAACACACACACACATACATATATATATATTATATATATATATATATATATATATATATATATATATATAGATGAGATTCTACAGGACTAGAACTGTTTCATTCTTTACGAATCATCAGGGATTCCTGATGATTTCTAAAGAATGAAACAGTTCTAGTCCTGTAGAATCTCATCTATATTAAAACTTTTATACGACCTGATTATATATATTAGTCTTCACATTTATTATTATTACTATAGATATATATATATATATATATATATATATATATATATATATATATATATATATATATATATATATATATATATATATATATATATATAGTAATAATAATAAATGTGACTGTCAGAGGTAGTGAAAATATATGCTATTTTATTTGAATGTGGCCAGTCTGCTAATATGCAAATCAGGCCGATCCGTCACTGTATATATATATATATATATATATATATATATATATATATATATATATATATATATATATATATAGAGAGAGAGAGAGAGAGAGAGAGAGAGAGAGAGAGAGAGAGAGAGAGAGAGAGAGAGAGAGAGAGAGAGAAAATTGAGGTTGGTAATGGCACATGGAATATATAAGAGACAGAATAATTTTTTGTGAAAAAACATAATTTTATAAGGTAAGGAAATAATAAAGGGTATAAAAAATGACCGGTTTCGATGGGTCTGCAAAAGCCATCTTTTCAAATGTTGTTATTAATTTTCTTAATATTAATCAACATTTGAAAAGATGGCTTTTGCAGACCCATCGAAACCGGTCATTTTTTATACCCTTTATTATTTCCTTACCTTATAAAATTATATGTTTTTTCACAAAAAAGTATTCTGTCTCTTATATATTCCATGTGCCATTACCAACCTCAATTTTCTCTATAACCTTCGTTTTGTGTAGAAACTTACACTTTTCATATATATATATATATATATATATATATATATATGTATATATATACAGTGACGGATCGGCCTGATTTGCATATTAGCAGACTGGCTGATCAGTCAGATTTGCATATTAGCAGATTGGCCACATTCAAATAAACATTTATAAACAACTTGCATATTTCTACAAGTACATTGTACCTGTTGAGGTATTCATCCTCTTTTATAATTTTTCTCCTTATGTAGAGAACAAAACGTTGAATAATGCTACTGATTTTAGTGGCAGTATCAACACGTTTATAATAAACAGCTATTATCAGCGACCTGATTTTGCGTGTGTGTCATTTTAACGGCTTGACCGCATGCGTTGGGAAGGAAGCGAAATATTTACTTACTATAGGGCTTGCAACCTTATAGTGTGGAAATAGGCTGTCTGAAGATTCATTTCTTTCCATTGGAAATTCTCTGGATTTCCAATCTTTTGGAATGATGAAACCGTCGGTAACAGCAATGGAACAGGTGATTATTTAAATCGTTTTTTAATTTATTTAGAGAATTGTTTGATAACCGCTTGCTCCGCTACTTTTTATATTGTTCTGGCATCTCGAATTAGTACCATTGAACCACAAGTATTATAAACAACTTGCATATTTCTACAAGTACTTTGTACCTGTTGAGGTATTCATTCACTTTTATATATATATGTGTGTGTGTATATATATATATATATATATATATATATATATATATATGTGTGTGTATATATATATATATATATATATATATATATATATGTATATGATGGCTGCCCCCTCGTTATCGAGTATGGCCATTGCACTATATACCATTATTAATAATTATTAATTAATTCTAGCGTGCAATACCTGTGTGTGAAGTTATTTTATAAAATGAGGAAAGACTGTGCACTGAGCCAATCCCACTCTCTGAGCGACAGTAGCTATAACCCAAAAAGAAGAAAAGATCCACATCATCTGTAACTACTGAGCCGCAGGTTTTATATCGGAGTTATCCCACTTTTCTGGGATAACATATATATATATACATATATGTATATACATACATATATATGTACATACATAAATACATACATACATATGTACAATCCATTAATGGAACAGTAAAAATATGTAAAACATTCCAAAAATTTGAATCTAATTACTGCATATATACACATGTACAGATACAAAGCATATACACATGCACACATACAACTCAAAACATCCACATCCACATACAATAATATCCATATCTACACATGCATGCATACATACATATTTACCTAGTTGATGTTGTGTAAATTCCAATGAGAGAGTCTTGTGTCTATGTTAGAAACCGACTCTCTCTCTATTTGTAAAACTTTGTGAAATTATAAAACCAGAAGAACATACATATATATATATATATATATGAAGTAAGTATATATATATATATATATATATACGCAAGTACATACATACACACACACATACATACATACATACATACATACATACATACATACATACATACATACATACATACATACAATGGCGACCGTTGTGGTCAGTGTCCGATAATTGGACGTGTGTAATTACGGCTTACATGAAGGCAACATACCATATATTGGAAAAAGTTGAGCTACATTACGCGGTAAGATTACATACAATAATTCTACATAAGTGTTTGAACTGTAAGTGTGTTGTAAAACACCTATTTATATGAACGATACATACACTTATGATATATGAACGATACATACACTTTAACATATAAATGCAACGTTGTTATATTACATTTATAAAGAAATATAAAAGTAACGTTTTCGATTCAGAAACAAAAATATAAGTGTTTGAACTGTGAATGTTGTGAATATGTTGTAGAACACCTATTTATATGAATGATACATAAACTTTAACATATAAATACAGCATTGTTATATTATATTACATTCGTAAAGGAATATACTAAGTAACGGTTCTTTTTGTTCTCGATTCAAACGATTCAAGAACAACGTTTAAAACACAGTTGTAGAATTAAAAACTAACTGAAAAGAAATATTACCCAAGCTGTGAATAACTTTAAATTTGATTCTGACAGAACTTTGTCTTAACTTTTAAAGAAGATCATCGACTATTTAAAAAAAATAAATACAAAATATTAGTGAATAGACGAACTCATCATGGCAAAAAGTACAAGTCTCCTTCGACCAAATCGCAATTACAACCGTTGTATACAGTGGAGCTACGAGCTTAACAAAGAATTATATGAAGCATACAAACAATCTGAACCCCAAAAGTTCGGTTTTATGCAAAGGCTAAAAACTTTATGGAACTCCAAACACCCAGAATTAGACTTTTCTCCAAAGCATCTAAATGAACAGGCAAAACGTATCATTAGATGTAAATTGATACATCTAACGGAATCGAGTGATACTACAAATACAGCCCTTGTAGACAACCACCCCACCTCCACTGACAGACAAAGAGAATGGCCGGCTAAATCTAACAGTGAACAGCTCACCAACAATTTTGCTGAAATCCATCCCACTTCTACTGAAGAACAGCGAGAAAGGTCAGCTGACTCTAGTAGTAATTGTCACCACATCAACAACGAGGCTGCAATTCATGACTCTACTGAACAAACAGAGCACCAAAAACTTGTGGGCACCCTACAAGTGATATGGAACGATATGTTTCAAGAGATACACAGCCTTAATGTGAGTGACAGACCATACAACACTAGAGTCAGTAAAGAACCCACTAAATTAGAATTGGAAGCGGTGAACGAAATAGCTGGCAATTATCTGAAGGCTATACGATCTAAAGGTGTAGAAACGACATTTGAAACGCTCAATGTTTTGTTATATGTTTCAGCTGTCACATTGCTATCATATAACACACATCTAAAACCACGCAATCAAGATACAAACAGAAAGCCTGAACCAGCGTGGATGCGAAATTTAAAAACCAAAATTTTGTCCCTGAGACGAAGTATCTCACACATCGCAGTCGTTATGAAATGCAACATAGAGAGAAACTTCACACGACACCAGGAAGACCTAAAGAAAAAGTTAGAGAGACGATTTGGAGATACCAAATTTAAAACTTTGAACTCCAAATTACACCAGTTGAAACAACAACTCACAGCTACAACAGAAAGACTAAAATATAAGTCAACAGCCCATAAACGACAAGTGCTAAATAGATTGTTTGCCAGAGATCCTAAATCAGTTTATCGCAGCTTCGGTGGCAAAAGCTCAATCCCTGTAAACGACACCCCTTCAAAAGAACAGGTTGAGAACTACTGGAGATCTGTATGGGAAACGGATGACGGATTCAACAGACAAGCTAATTGGCTAAAACAACTGGAACAGGACTACTGCCAACATGTCCAGACAAAACAATATGACATAGATGGGTCAATACTGGAAACAGCTCTACAGAAAATGTCGAATAGGAAATCGCCAGGCCCAGACCTCATTACAGGATACTGGTTGAAGAATTTCACTTTCTATCGGCAAGATCTCATACGGCTGTTTACAGAAACCATTAAGGGCACACAAGAACTGCCCAGATGGTTATCAACTGCCACTACTCTCCTCATTCCCAAAAATAGCCAAACCACCCTTGCTAAAAATTACCGCCCAATTGCCTGCCAAAACATCATGTATAAATTATATACTGGGTGCCTTAACCTGTTCTTACAGGATCACTGTGCTACCAACAACATCATAACACCTGAGCAAGCTGGTGGAAAGAGGGAGGTGTGGGGTTGCATAGATCACCTACTAACTAACAAAATGATTCAGGAAAAAACAACAAAGAATCGCAGAAACATGACTGTCGTGTGGCTGGACTATCAAAAAGCATTTGATAGTGTACCTCATGGGTGGATTATTAAGGCTTTACAGTTAGCTAAAGTCCCACAACCATTAGTAGCTGCTGTTGAACGCCTGACCAAGAACTGGTACACCAATTTGATCCTTAGAGGTGAGAAGGAGCAGGTTAAGACTGATAGGATACATTACCAGAAGGGCATCTTTCAGGGTGATAGCTTGTCAGTACTACTCTTCGTTCTCTCACTGAATCCACTATCTTACCTACTCAGGAAACAAGGTGGACAAAGAAGTGGGCCCAGAAGTATCTCCCATCTTTTCTTTGTTGATGACCTGAAGTTGTATGGGCCAAATATCAATGACATCAAGAAACAATTGGACCTCATTACACAATTTTCAACCGACATCAAAATGAAATTTGGTGAGTCCAAGTGTGCATATTTGGCAGTAAAACGTGGAAGAGCTGTGCCCTCCTCTAGAAATCTAGATATGAACGGCCTGACAATACAACCTCTGCAGTCAGGTGACAACTACAGATATCTTGGACAGGATGAGAATGTCAGATATGATGGACCCATAAATAAGGAGAGAACCAGAACTGAATACCTCAGAAGAGTAAAAAAAATATGGTCATCAGAACTGTCAGCATACAACAAATACATTGCCCACAATACCTATGCTGTGCCAATTATAACGCCAACATTTGGCCTACTGAACTGGTCATTGCAAGAACTAAGTGAGATGGATGTTAGAACTCGTAAACTTCTCAGTGTTACTGGGAACTTTAACATCAATGGTGATGTGGATAGGCTATACTTCTCACGCAAGGAAGGTGGCCGGGGTCTAAAATCAATATTAACAACATATGAGACCCGGATAGTAACACTGAAGCAACACCTTCAACAGAGGAAAAAGGTTGGCGACCATCTTGCTCAGGTTTATGAGCATGAAAAAAGAAATATCATTAGAATAGCGACTGATCTGGAGGAGAGATATGGAATAAAGCCTGATATAAATCTCTCACCCAGAGAAATCGGAAGATCCTATTCAATGTTCAAACAAGAAAAAAAAAATTGACCAATTTACAGAGAAAGTTGTGCATGGATACTTGAGGCGTAAAACACAGA
>OZ024744.1:24684429-24709429 GCA_964016885.1 Eledone cirrhosa
AAAGGAAGAGATGGGGTCTTATCGTTTGGTTTTGTAGTTTTCTCAGAAAACATTTAGGATTGTCCCCACGGATGACTGGTTTCGGTTCTTCTGGGGGTTTTTTTCGGCTAGCCTGACCACTCTCAGGCAGAAAGAGGGTGGCATACGCCCCATCGCTGTGGGCAATGTCTTCCGGGAGCTGGCTACCAAGGTGGTCTGCAGGTCCATAACACCCGAACTGGGTGAGGAGTTCAGTCCGGTGCAACTGGGTGTCGGCGTGTCCGGTTATGTGAGGGGGCCACAGATGCAACCAGGCAGTTCTTCAACAGCTGCCCACCGGAACCAGCATCCAGGGACTCCAGGCACCTCATTGTCAAGCTTGACATGAGGAATGCCTTCAATTCTTTACGCCGGGACGATCTGCTTGATGCCTGCCTCAGCCGAGCCCCCTCTGCTTACCCGCTGGCCTACCTGTGGTATGGAGCCCCGAGCATGCTGCTTGCTAGGGATACGGTAATTACCTCGGCTACTGGTGTCCAACAGGGCGACACTTTGGGAGGCCTCCTGTTTGCCCTTGGTATAGACCACATCGCCCGGAGTATCACGGCCCCTCTCAACGTTTGGTATCTGGATGATGCTACGTTGGGCGGGCCTATACAGACTGTCTGCCATGACCTACAATCAGTGGTTCCTGCCCTGGCGGAAATCGGTCTCCAGGTCAACTCGGCCAAGTCGGAGGTGGTGAATGTCAGCCACGATGCTCAGAGCTTTGCAGCCTCCGTCTCGGACGTGCGGTCCATTCTCCGCCAGGTTCAGGTGACCCTCCAAAGAGGATGTCCTCATCCTCGGGTCATCGATTCACCCGCCGGCCATCCGCTCCACCGTCAGGTCCAGGCTTCAACAGCTCCAGACTCTCACGAGCCGACTGGGCTTGATCGACGGCCACCCAGCATTCTTTCTGTTGAGGAACTGCTTCGCCATGCCGAAGCTCCTCTATACCCTTCTCAGCGCTCCGTGCTACACCCACACATCTCCCTTCGCTGGCCTCGATATTTGTATCGACGTGAACTTTGACGACATTGGATGGCAACAGGCCACTTTACCTGTCAGGTATGGCGGCCTTGGCCTGCGGTCCCCGATCTCGCTGGCTTTGCCGGCGTATCTTTCGTCGGTAACCTTGTGCCGCGTCCTCGTCAGCAGGGTTCTTCAAAACACAACAGAACCCTCTGTGTTCAGAGAACGTGAGGCCGCCTGTGAGACGTGGGACCAGCTGGGACTTAGCCCAGTAGACTCCCTCCTCCTTCTTCCCCTGTTGACGTCAAGTCCCCCCAAAGCACTTGGGATGCCATACAGTGCAGCCTGGCCTCAGACAGGCTCACGCACCAGCTCGACCAGCACCGCCTTGCATGATTTCTTGCGGCCTCCAAACCCCACAGTGGTGCCTGGCTCCATAACCTGCCCTCTTTCCCCACTGGCACGCAGCTAGACAACAATATCTTTGGGCTGGACCGAGGGGTCGGTAAAAGGCCAGATGGCATGACCATATTCCAGTTCCGCGGTGGCAAACACCTCGTCTGGGATGCTACTTGCACCGACACTTTCTCGGCCGCAACCTGGTGCAGCCTGCGACTAACCCAGGTCCTGCTACACGTCGGGCTGAGAAGGCGAAGCTCCTCAAATACCGGTCGCTCTCCGACAGGTTTGAAGTTGTACCCCTGGCAGTGGAGACTTCTGGTGTCCTCGGCCCCAGGGCTACCTCTCTATACACCACCATAGGCACTGAGCTGGCCAGCCGCAGGTGTGAACCCCGCGAGTAGAAGTGGCTTTTCCTGTGCGTCTCCCTTGCCGTCCTCCGTGGGAACGCCTTCTCCATCCTGTCCGCCGAGGGTGTGTGTGTGTGTGTGGGGGGGGGGGGGGGGCATCACGTAAGATTCCATTTAGGTATCCAGATTAATGGTTTTTATATACACACCACTTGTATTAGAGTATAGCTAGACATAGTAAAGTATTTTGAATTTAACACGATAGCTTCTAACTCGACCTTAAAACTATTAATCTCTACTATAGTATTGTTTATCAAAGTAAATATTTAATTTTTATTTTAAGAACAAACACCTGTGCAATTATACACGCTTTCACATATACAGATACACATACGCATACACAGGCGTATATGTGTGTGTGTGTGTGTGTGTGTGTGTGTGTGTGTGTGTGTGTGTGTGTGTGTGTGTGTGTGTGTGTGTGTTTGAAGAATATTCAGACAAAATTTATCCAATTTTTTCTTCTTACTCCGAAGAAATCAAGTAGATAAATAATCATTTAAACGGAGCTCTCTCTCTCTCTCTCTCTCTATATATATATATATATATATATATGTATAGAAATATATATATATATATATATATATATATATATATATATATATATATATATATATATATATATATATATTTAGTATATATTGGTTGTTTACCGACACCTCAGTATGCAGATTGGAGCACTCGACGAAGTACGCATGTTGGTTTGGTTACTCCGCACTAATGTAAAATAATTAAGTCAAATATTTAAAATTCGGCTTCGTTTATTAAAGATGCACTGCTATATATATTTCAGTGACAGCCATCCAATATGTCCAGCTCCTGGTTGGGTTATTATTTCTCTGAGGAAATATGATTCCAGGTCCTCAGAGAAATAAAAACCCAACCAGGAGCTGGACATATCGATCTATTGACGGAGTAAAACACTTCAACAACATGTGTACCTGTCTTTCCCACACCAATTCGGACTGCCTGAAGAGGTCACAGCCAATGATGGCTGTCACCGAAATATATATAGCAGTACATCTTTAATAAATGAATCCAAATTTTAAATATGACTTAATCATTTTATTTTATATATATATATATATATATATATATATACATATATATATATATGTATATGTGTGTGTGTGTGTATAGAAATATGTATATATATCTATCTATAGATATGTATAGAAATATGTATATATATATATATATAGATATAGATATAGATATATATATAGATATGTATATATATATATATATATATATATATATATATATATATATATAGAGAGAGAGAGAGAGAGAGAGAGAGAGAGAGAGAGAGAGAGCGAGAGAGATAGAGAGAGATAAATAGATAGAGAGAGGGGGGAGATGGAGAGAGATAAATGTATTTATTAGCCACAAGGGCACAAAAGAAGGGGACAAATACAAATGGGGAGTTTACATACAGGGATATGAAAATAAAACTATTAATAAAATAACAAATAACAATTGATATCCCCAATAGGTGGAGGCGTTACACAGGGGTTGTACACACCCCCACAAAAAATGTACAACCCTCATCTCCAGGAGCACAAAGATTGAGTACTCCCTTCCTCTCTTCCTCTTTTTCCTCAACCTACAGGCTTATATAGAGAGAAGGCCCAACCACTCGGGCCATCTTTGCCACATTCACCCACCTTTTATAAAATTTGCTGGGGTACAGCACCTCTCTCTCCATCCTGATTCTTCTTCCAAAATGATATTTGAAGAAACGAATCAGTTGTTCGCCGGAGAGGAAGGTGTCTGACCTCAGCCCTTTTAACCTCGTCCACCATATAACCTCTTTCACCATAGCCATAACACATAGGAAAACCGCCTCTCCCTCGTTTTGAAGGAGGGTGGCGGTTTTATCATGACAATGGAATCGGTGGTCAACCGGATTGGTCCCACCCGCGACGATAGTCGTTCTACATAGCCCCACAGGTCTGTAACGCCCGAGCAGTGTACAAATGCGTGCGCGACGGTTTCCTCGTCGCGCACGCATCTCGGACAGATATTTTTCGAAGGGTCCCTACCCGGGCGCCCGTGTCTGTAGAGCTTGTCTCGAACTGGTAGAGCTCCTCGGTAGCACTGCCAGGCCAGGGACTTTTGGAAGTTGTCCATTGGTCCCGGGCGGAAGGTCCTACCAAACAGACTGGCCAGTTCGTCCTCCTCTACGCCCAGTGTTTCTCCGAGCGCGTCGTCGCACTTGCTGCGGACCAACCCTCTATAGAATGTCGAAGTGGAGTCTCCACTGACCGCCGGGTCCGTTTGCCAGAGGACTATGAGCGCCTGAGCACATTCGATGTGTCAGTCGCCCATTTTCCTCCTTCTTTACTTGACCCAGGACTGCAGCTCGGTCAGTGAGATGAGTCGTGGGAAGGCTCGCCTCACGAACGGGCCCACACCGGTTGTCTGGTGAGGAATACGTAAAGGTGCCGCAGCCTGAGCGCGTGTTTGCGCATCGTCAGCCACGGCATCCCCAGCCCTCCGTTTGAAGAGTGTTGGCAGCAGATGGATCTTTCACCAAAGGAGCCCGTTTCTTCCAAAGGAATTGGAAGAGCGCGCGCTCTATTTTGGCGAGCGTTGTGGCTGTACAAGGCACGACGGTCAAGCGGTAGTAGATGACGGACGCTATGAAAGTGTTCGCCACCTCCGCTCGACCTTTCAAGGATAGTTTGCACTCGGCCCACTTCTGGGTGAGTGCAAACACCTTGGCCGTCACCTCTTTCCAGTACTTTTCCACCTGGAGGTCCGGACCAAACCAGACCCCGAACAGCTTTACCGGTCCTTCCGTCCAGCGTCCGACGACGCCATCGGATGGCATCGGTTTGCCTCTTCACGTTCCGAGTTGCAAATCGCTCCTGTGAACCTTTCGTACTCCTCCAGTAAGGTGCGGATCTCCTCGATTTGTGAGGTGCTCGACACCATTACTGTCACGTCGTCGGCGTAGGCCGACACCGCTTTTCGTAGTCCCGGTTCCAAAGGGATGCCCTGCAATAGCTCCAACTTCCGCAGTAGTGGCTCGAGAGTCAGTACGTACAGAAGGGAGGAGAGAGGGCATCCCTGTCGGATGGATCGCGTGATATGGAACGACCCTTGAGCAGATGTTGCTGCTGTGCATTGCAGCAATCCAGCCCCTGAACACGGGTCCGAAGCCTGCCGCCTCGAACACCGCATCCAGGTAACGATGGTCAACTCTATCGAAAGCCTTAGACTGATCCAAGTTGATCAGGGCCCCACCGAAGCCGGGTTTACACCCTACCCTCTCTATGATGTATCACATGAGGTGGAGGTTGTCGTGTATGGACCTGGTCGGGATTGCGCATGTCTGCGCTTCTCCCACCAGGTTTTCGACGACAAGCGCCAGCCTCTTTGCCAACACCTTGGCCAAAATCTGTAACTCTGTTTTGAGCAGAGTTATGTCATCCCCCTTGTTCTCGTCCTTGCTGACTAACATGATTACGCCCTTGGTCACAGAACTGGGAATTCTCCCGTTCTGCTGCCAGTTGCAGTAAACCGCTTCCAGAAGACCGGAGAACAAGTCCGGCATACGTAAAATTCGTAGGGTAGACCGTCGAGACCTGGAGATTTGCGTTTGCCGCATTGACTTAGCGCGTCCTCTATCTCAGCGGCCGAAATCGGCCTTTCGCAGAAATTCGCCTCGCTGTCCGAGAGTCGCGGTAGGCCGTCGAGGTATGGACCGAAATCCATAGCCCCTCCCGGCGCGCAGCCCTGCCCGAACAGTTGAGCAAAGTGCTGTTGAAATGCCGCGCATATCTGCTTCGGCTAATGTATCGCGCGTCCGTCTTGGTCCTTCAAAGACCGAATCGTGGACTTGTTGCCACTTTTTGCCTCCGTCACTCGGGCCCAGCTAACAGCTTTGGCTCCCTCGTTTCCCAGAGCACGTATTTTGCTTCTGACAACGCAGCCTTCATGCTTTGCGTCGAAGAACTGGTTCAAGGCCGTTCTCGTCGCTAGCACGCTGGCTGCGTTGCCACTCCTACGTGCTTTTCTACTTTATCTACCAGTTCCTTTTCGGTCTTATTTCTATCTAACACTAATTCTTTACTAAAACCTATCGAGTCTAATATAACTGCCCTCTTGAGAGAGTACCACCATCTGTTGTTGAAAATGGCCCCCGTCTAGAGAAATAGATAGATAGATAGATAGATAGATAGATAGATAGATAGATAGATAGATAGATAGATAGATAGATAAGTTTCTTTTATTTGCCACTAGGGCATCAAAAGTGGGACAAGTACAAAGGGGGGAGTTTACACAAAAAGGCGTCCTCAATAAGGAGGAGGCAATAACAAAATATAAAAATAAAATAAGATATAACAAAAATAAAATTTTTAACAAAATCCTCAATAGAGAGGAGGCGCCTTGGGGGGTCGCACACACCCCCGAAAAAAGTGTGCAACCCTTTTCCTCAGGAGCACAGAGAGGGGGTGCTCCCTCGTTCCTTCCTCTTTTCCACCTACAGGTTTATGTAAAGAGAAGGCCCATTCACACGGGCCATTCTCGCCACTTTCACCCACCTTTCATAAAAACGACTGGGGTGCAGCACCTCTCTCTCCATCCTGATCCTTCTTCCGAAATGATATCGGAAGAAACGGACCAGTTGTTGGCCAGAGAGAAAGGTGCCTGACCTCAGTCCTTTCAGACGCGTCCACCATACAACCTCTTTCGCCATGGCTATTACGCACAGAAACACCGCCTCTGCTTCATCTTTGAAGGGGGGAGGCGGCTTGATCATTACAATAGACTCGGTGGTCAACCGGATCGGTCCCACCCTTGACAGCAGTTGTTCGACATAGCCCCACAGATCGGCTACGCCCGAGCAGTGTACCAATGCGTGTGCAACGGTTTCCTCGTCGCACACGCATCTGGGACAGATCTTTTTGGCGGGGTCCCTACCCGGGCGCCCGTGTCTGTAGAGCCTTTCTCGAACGGGTAAAGCCCCTCGGTAGCACTGCCAGGCCAGGGACTTCTGGAAGTTGTCCATAGGTCCCGGGCTGAATGTCCTACCGAACAGGCTGGCCAGTTCGTCCTCCTCCATGTCTAGGGCTTCTCCGAGGGCGTCGTCGCACCTGCTGCGTACCAGCCCTCTATAGAATGTTGCGGTGGAGTCTCCACTGATAACCGGATCCGCCTGCCAGAGGGCGGTGAGCGCCTGGGCACACTCAGTGTGCCAGGCGCCCAGTTTTCTCGGTCTTTGCTTGACCCAGGATTGCAGCTCGGTGAGTGAGACGAGTCTGGGAAAGGTTCGTCTCACAAACGAGGCCCACACCGGTTGTCCGGTGAGGAATACGTAGAGGTGCCGTAGCCTTAATGCGTGTTTACGCATCATTAGCCACGGCATCCCCAGCCCTCCTTTCGAAGGGTGTTGACAGCAGATGGATCTTCTCACCATAGGAGCCCGCCCCTTCCAAAGGAATTGGAAGAGCGCGCGCTCCATCTTGGTGAGGGTTTCCCTTGGGCAGGGCACTACGGTCAGGCGGTAGTAGATGACGGACGCTATATAAGTGTTCGCCACCTCCGCCCGACCTTTCAGGGATAGTTTGCAACTGGCCCACTTCTGGGTCAGTGCAAACACCCTGTTCGTAACCTCCGCCCAGTTTTTCTCCACCTGGAGGTCCGGTCCGAACCAGACCCCGAGCAACTTCACCGGGCCCTCCGTCCAGCGTCCGACGACGCCATCGGAGGGCATCGGTCTGCCCCTCCACGTGCCGAGTTGCAAACCGATCGACTTGTCCCGGTTCAGCTTAGCCCCTGTGAACTTTTCGTACTCCTCCAGTAAGGTGCCGACCGCCTCGATTTCGGAGGCCGTCGACACCATTACTGTCACATCATCGGCGTAGGCCGACACCGCTTTCCGCAATCCCGGTTCCAAAGGGATGCCCTGCAACAACTCCAACTTCCGCAGTAGTGGCTCGAGAGTCAACACATACAGAAGGGAGGAGACAGGGCACCCTTGTCGGATGGACCGCGCGATTTTGAACGGCTCCGAGAGGTAGCCGTTCACCTTGACCCTAGAGCAGATGCGGCTGCTGTGCATAGCAGTGATCCAGCCCCTGAAAACGGGTCCGAAGCCTGCCGCCGCTAGCACCGCATCCAGGTAACCATGGTCGACCCTATCGAACGCCTTAGATTGATCCAAGTTGATCAGAGCCCCACCAAAGCCGGGTTCGTTCCCAACCCTCTCTATGATGTATCGCATGAGGTGGAGGTTGTCATGGATGGACCTGGACGGGATAGCGCATGTCTGCGCATCTCCCACCAGGTTGCCCACGACAAGCGCCAACCTCTTTGCTAGCACCTTGGCCAAAATCTGTAACTCTGTATTTAGCAGTGTTATGGGCCTGAAGTTACTTATTTCGTGCCCCTTGTTCTCGTCCTTCCTCACTAGCGTGACTACGCCCTTGGTCACAGTACAGGGAATTCTCCCGTTCTGTTGCCAGTTGCAGTAGACCGCCTCGAGGAGATCGGGGAACAAGTCCGGCATAGCTAGATATAATTCGTAAGGAAGACCATCGAGACCCGGGGATTTGCGTTTGCCGCATTGGCTCAGCACGTCCTCTATCTCAGCGGCCGAAATCAGCTCCTCGCAGGACTTCGCCTCCCTGTCCGAGAGGCGCGGCAGGCCGTCGAGGTATGGACCGAAGTCCACGTTCCCAACCGGCTCCCCGCCCCTCCCGAACAGTCGGGCAAAGTGCCTTTGAAAGGCCTCACACATCTGCTTAGGCTCAAGAATCGCCCGTCCATCCAGGTCTCGCAAAGACCGGATGGAGGATTTAGTTCCACTGTTGGCCTCTGTCACGCGGGCCCAGCTAACAGCTTTGGTCCCCTCGTTCCCTAGAGCACGTATTTTACTTCGGACAACGCAGCCTTCGTGCTTCGCGTCGAAAAACTGGCTCAAAGCCGTTCTCGACGCTAGCACTCTGGCCACGTCGCCGCTTCTAATTGCCTCTTCTACTCTATCTATTAGCTCCCTTTCCTTCCTATTCCTATCCGCAGCTAGAACCTTACTAAATTCTATCGAGACTACTCTAATCTCTCTCTTTAGAGATACCCACCACCTGCTGTTGACGATCGCTCCAGTCAACCGTTCCTTAACTAACGTACTAATCCGATTCCTGTAGGCTCTACTTGTCGGCAAGGACAAGTTGAGCTTCCAGTAACCGGGGCCCTGTCTATGAGTTCTGTCAAGGTTGACCATGCAGGTCACTAATTTGTGGTCTGAATAGCCAACCATGCGCATTTTTGGACAACTTAAAAAGTCCTTATCCTTAATTCTAACTAAGAACCTATCTAGGTACGACCTAGATGATCCGCTACGATTTGCCCAAGTCCAGGTTGGCGCAGTCGGAAAATCTAGTCGATATCTATCGGCCAGGTCAAATCGACCGATTAACCCTTTGAGGCTATTACACCCCTCTCTATCGGGGCAGGCCCCTACGTAGTCCCAGCGTGCATCTAGGATACCATTCCAGTCCCCCACTAATAGCAAGGAGCGGGACGTCCCCAGAAAAGTCTCCAGACGATGGAAGAAGTCCGGCCGCATTGACCCGAAAGGGCCGTAGGCGGCTACCAACCTAAACGCTCCGCCTTTACCACTGCCAAGGTCCAGAACCACTAGTCGACCCTCCGGGTCCAAATGTACCATCTGTGTTGCGAGACCCAGATGTTTTTGCAGCAGAACGACAACTCCACCCCCACCTCCGGGCTGACAGAGAGATGCGTGCATCTCAAAGTCATCAAAGGTGGGGGCCAGCTGTCGCACGTTGCTGATCCGGGCCTCGCAAATAACCATCACATCTATACGTTGTGACCTGAGGTCATTTAGAAGCATTGCTTGCTTCCAAGTTGAGCCCGGGCCACGCGCATTTAAACAGCCTACTCTTAGCATAGCCATGTTGGTGGTGAAGAGAAAAGGCACTTACCTCTCTGCGTCCCGGGTATCGGGCTGCACAATTTCCATTAGGGTGGGGGATGGGTTGTTGGGTGGGGTGGTGGTTTGTGGAAGTGTGGGGGCATCAGTGTGTTGTGTGGTTGGGGAGCTTGGAGTTGTGTGGGTGTTTGGGGAGGGGGTGGGATAGTTTTTTAGGAGGACGCGGTTAATGGGTCCGACGCAGGGGGGGCCCACGTCCTCTTTAAAATTGTTTTTTAAAGTTTTATAGGTGTCCTGTGGGGCCTTAATCATTTTGAGGTGGGGGAAATCCCCTGCCTGGGTGAAGTTAGGCCCTTGTGTTTTTATTAGATTGTTGTTGTACACAATGTTTAACAGTTTTTTGTTTCTTGTATTTATGTATGTGTATGCATGTTTTTGTTTTTGTGTGGTGTTTTTTGTTTGCTGTTGTGAGCTCTTTTGTGTTGGTGTCAGTGTTATGTTTTGGGGAGGGTTTTTTTTCATTTGTGTGTCTGAGGTGTGTTTTCTTTTTTTTCTTTTGATTGTGTGGAAGTGCTCCTCCTCGTCTGACGACGAACTAGGGTCATCTTCCGCGTTGGAAGGGAGGGGTATATTTTCGGGTTGTGTTTGCGGTACGGGTGTTTTGGAAATTGTTTTTGTTTTTTGAGTGGAGGGGATGGGTTGGACATTGTTTTGTTTTGGTTTGAGCTGTGGTGGTTGTTTTTGTAGTGGTAGTTGTGGTGATTGTGTTGGTTGTGCAGTTGTTGGTGGTATAGGCAGGATTGGGGTTTTCTTATTAAGTTGGGGACAGACAGCCCTCAGGTGACCTCTGGTTCCGCAGAGGTAACACGAGGGCCGTCTACCCTCAACGGTAATGTTGATGAAGGTTAGATCATCCAGTATGACGCGTTCAGGGATCTGGGCGATCCTTTCGGGCCTCATTTGAACTACAAATTCGAGGCTCGTTCCACTGAACGCGTCACCCGATGCCTTTCCCATGGACACCAGCATGTCATCCTCCAGGTCCAGAAAACCTGTCAAAACCCACCATATGTTCATAATCGGCAGGATGGTGTGGATTTTTATTTTTTGTGTTCTTCTACCCATGTACGTAGGGTAGAAGGTGTATGCGGTGGATGTGATTGGTTTGATGGACAGTTTCACTGCTGTGTCCCTGTCCTTCATGAGAATGGATAGACTCCCGTAGAGTCTATCCTTCTGAATGAAGGTGATGTCCTTCATGACGTCTTTTAAAACCAGCTCTATCTCGCTCTGTGATGGTTGAGCTGGTTTTTTACTTTTGTTCGAGATTGTCCTAAACATGACCGTGTTTAGGAGTCTCTGGCTTTTTAGTTCCGGGGGGGGGGGGGGAATGGATTGTGAATGAACCATTTTCTCCGTACACTATATATTTTTTCGCATCCGCCAGTAGCTCCTTCGCTTTTGTTATATCTACTGGCAGATAGTCGAGGGTTTTCCTTGTCATCTCGGCGAAGGAGAAATTTTGTTTGTTTGTGTTGTTGTTGTCGTTGGTGGTGTTGTTGTTATCATTGTTGTTGTTGTCACCGTTATTGGTCTTGTTGTTGTTGTTATTGTTATTGTTATTGGTGTTGTTTTCGTCCGTCGCATTGTTGTTGTTGTTGCTGTTGCTGCTGGTTCTTTGGGTTGTTGCCATGGCAACGTCAAGTTGTCGGTTAACAGGTGGAGAGAATTCTTCCTCTGGCTGACCTTTCTTCTTGACCTCTGCTACTGTGACAGTGGCAGGGGGAAGCTGTAAGTTCATCTTCCCCTTTCCTCCTTCGAATTTTGGTGAAGAAGCTTCGGCCATTTAAAAAAATATTGACTTTTCAACAAGAAAAATTTTTTTTGTTTTGTTTAACTATTTCGCCTAAAGGCGTAGAATATTTTGAGAGACTGACCAGATCAAAGTTTGACCTGGCAGTCCCTCTACAAAATGGTACAAAAATTAAAGTTATCAGACAAGAATTTCTATAGAAATTTAAACAGAACTTACTCAGCAAGTTATACGCGTGTGTCCCTCCCAGAGACAAATAAGATAGATAGATAGATAGATAGATAGATAGATAGATAGATAGATAGATAGATAGATAGATAGATAGATAAATTTCTTTATTAGCCACAAAGGCACAAAAGAAGGGGACAAATACAAATGGTGAGTTTACATACAGGTATATGAAAATAAAACTATTAATAAAATAACAAAGATATATTTCTTTATTTTAACAAAGATTGATAGACAGATAGATATCTTTCTTTATTTGCCACAGGGGCGTACAAAAATGGGACATTACAAGACGGGACGGCGGGGGTTTTACATAAAAATAACTATATATAATAAAATATCAATTGAAATCCCCAGTAGGGGGGAACGTTACTGCAGGGTTGTTTTACACCCCGTGGATAGAACAATCCTCAACACCAGGAACACGTTTTGTAGGAGTTCCTGTCTTCCCTCTGTTTATCTTTTTTATCCCTCAATTTCTGTGTATAATGTCAATTACGATTTTATTTGACGTATCATATCTACATGCATATATATTTGCTTATAATATCAATATACACACTACACATGCTAGCAGAAAACCACCCGAAGGGTAGTTTTTCTGCTAGTAAGCTTTAACCCTTTAGCATTTAAACCGGCCATATCCAGCCAGAATTCTCTCACAACAACAACAACAACAACAACACCACCGACAACAACAACAACAATATCAACAACAACAACAACAACAACAACAACAACAACAACAACAACAACAACAACAACAACAACAACAATAACAGCAAGAAGAAGAAGAAGAAGAAGAAGAAGAAGAAGAAGAAGAAGAAGAAGAAAAAAAAAATGTAGAATCAAATATTTATATCCGGTGTACAGTACGTATCCCTTATTTTGGAGGAGAAAAAAAACGTTTGTAAAAAAGTTATTGTAAAATCTATTATTTCTGTTCGGCGTATAGGGTGCAGCAGGATTTTACGCGAATTTTTTGTTTTTTAGAAAAAGTGCGCCTTATGCACCGAAAAATGCGATAATCGCCGTTAAAAACTTTGACTTTGATCGCCGTAAAAAACTTTGACTTTGATCCTTTCTAGGTCGATAAATAAAGTACAAGTCATTGGAGTGGTGGAGTGGTGAAATTATTTTTTAAAATGTCAGGCAGAATGTTCCACTAAGTTCAACTTTGCTTTTCATCCTTTCTGGATCGATAAATAAAGTACGAATCCATGAGAGATGGATCGGTAAAATTGTTAAAGAGTCAAACAGAATGATTTTCTGAGATAATCTCTGCCTCTCATTCTTTCTAAGTTGATAAATAAAGTACCACTCCATGGACGGCAGCTTGTTAAAAGAATCAGACAATATTTTACAGTATCGGATCCGTCTATGTGTGTTCTGAATTCAAATTGTATCTCCACCTGCCAGGAATTACGACCAGTAGATAGTTTCCTACTAATGGAAAGACCAAGATGATTGGCTCCGGTCCTTAATATCATACATTTGACACATCATCATGTCACCTATATCTATTAGTATATATTTATATATATAAATGCGCATATATATGTGTGTGCATACATGTATACATGTATATATATATAAAATTAGAATTTTAGGGTAATGACTCAAAAACATGTTGATTGTTCCTCGATGCCAGTGTTGAACAAACGGATGACGATTGGTCATCGGGACAACACAGCTTTATTGGTCTGTTTGCTTACAAACGAATCGAATATTATTAATAATATTCGATATAACCCGTACGTACGTATGTATATATATATATATATATATATATGTATATATGTGTGTGTATATATGTGTGAGTGTATATATATATATATATATATATGTGTGTGTGTGCGTATGCATACACAAAGAGTGGGTAACCGAGACAGATTTTTAAAATGTAAACATGTACGCATATATATATAAATTTGAGCGACTTCCATACATCCGTTCGTCCGTCCGTCTGTCCTTCCGTCACACACTAGAGATGAGTGAGGAAGGAAAGGGTGATGACGTCACACACTAAAGATAACTGAAGAAGGAAGGGATGATGACATCACATTATGAATATGGTAAACGACTTGGAGTGGTTGATCAGTTTGTCTACCTGGGAAGCACTGTCAATCGATACAGCAATCTTGATAATGAAATTCCACTCAGGATTAGGAAAGCAAGTGATGCTTTCGGAAAGCTAGAAAGGCGGATCTGGGGTCGGCGAGACATATGCAAGAAGACAAAGGTAAAGGTGAACAAGGCATGTGTGCTCTCTTCTCTTCTTTATGCCTGCGAGACCTGGGTCACATATCGACACCACCTTAAGCAATTGGAGCATTTCCATCAGATGTGTCTCAGACGGATCCATGGCGTTCACTGGAGGGACCACATCAGTGATGTCGGGATTTTGGAAAGCTCTGTGTGACAGTATAGAAGCTCTTGTGCTTAAGCAAAGATTCCGTTGGAGTGGTCACCTTGCCAGGATGAAGGATTCGAGAATACCGAAACAACTCTTTTATGGAGAATTAGTTAAAGGAAAACGACCGCCACATAAACCAAAAAGAGGTATAAGGATTCCTTGAAAGCCTCTTTGAAAGACGCTAACATCTCTGCTGATACATGGGAAAATGTTGCTGATGATCGTAATAACTGGAGAAAAACTGTATATGAGAGGAAAGTTGCTTTTGGGGCATCTCGAATCGCATACGAGAAAGTAAAGCGGGGTGTGAGGAAGTGCATTGCTGTTGCATTTCCAGACAGCGAAGGTCCTTCTATGGTACTGACATGCAGCGTCTGTGTCAGATTCTGCCTAAGCAAAGCTGGACTTGAAAGTTATCTTCGCAGTCATAAAGTGAGACCACTGGTTGACTACCAGACTACTGTTGGAGCTGCTACTCATCATGTCTGCCAAGCACATGGAAGAGAGTGTAGACCAGCAGGAGGGCTCAAACGACATGCAAAAGTACATGAAATCCAACCAGACTCGATAGCGAGAGGGCAGCCATCATGTATGTATGTATATTATGCATATACATTTGTACATATATATATATATATGTGTGTGTGTGTGGTGTGTGTATGTGTGTGTGTGTGTTGGTGTGTGTCTGCGTGTGTGTATGTGTGTATGTAAATGTGTATTGTTGTATATAAATGCATATATTTGAAGGCGCATATTTTAGTGGTTAGAGCGTTTGGCTTACAATCGTGAGGTTGTGAGTTCTATTCACAGACTGGGCTCTATATTGTGTTCTTTAGACACTCTATTTCAGCTGTAGAAATGGGTTGTGACGTCACTAGTGCCAAGCTGCATCGGCCATCACATTTCCCTTGGACAACATCGTATATATGGTGTATATATATGGTGTATATATATAGTGTATATATATAGTGTATATATATATATATATATATATATATATATATATATATATATATATATATATATATATATATATATATATATATATATATATATATATAAGTATGTATACGTACATACATATATGTATACAGACGTACAGTAGTATGTATATATATAGATACATGCACACACATATATATATGTACGTATGGATTTACCGAACATTTATTATAATGCTCGGTGTGTTTGTGAACAAACATCCCGGATTAAAACGTACAGTGTCTAGCAACCATCGTTGCTCGTTTGTTCAACACTGACATAGGAACGCTGTACTAGTTTCAAGCTTGTTAGCTATCGTCAGCATCGTATACCTTCCTGCCAGATGATTGAACGTCTGAAAGTATATACTTTCCTTATGCATATTAACGGCTGAGCAGCCCAATTTGCATATCGAGTGGGTTAATCGGCAGGGCCCACCGAAAACGATAAATGGAAAAAATGAAACGAAATTTCTTAGTACGGCTGTTACTTAAATATAAGTATGTATACGTACATACATATATGTATACATATATGTATACATATATGTATACATATATGCATACATATATATAGAGAGAGATGTGGCAGGAAGGTATACGGTGCTGACGATAGCTAATAAGCTTGAAACTAGTACATCGTTCCTTTGTCAGTGTTGAACAAAAGGGCAACGATGGTTTCTAGACACTGTACGGCTTAATCCGCGATGTTTGTTTACAAACACACCGAGCATTATAATAAATGTTCGGTAAATCCATACGTTTTCCCGTGTGTGTGCATGTATGTATATATATACATACGGCTTAATTCGGGATGTTTGTATACAAACAAACCAGGCATTATAATAAATGTTCGGCAAACCCATACGTACATGTATATATGTGTGCATGTATGTACATATATACATACTACTGTACGTCTGTATATATGTATGTACGTATACATACTTATATTTCAGTAACAGCCGTACTAAGAGTGAGAAATGAAATTTCCTTTCATGTTTTCCATATATATATATATATATTTATATATATTTAGATAGATATATATAAACTATATATATATATATATATATATATATATATATATATATATATATATATATATATACTATATATATATATATATACATATATATATACACTATATATATATATATATATATATATATATATATATATATAGTGTATATATATATGTATATATATATATATACACTATATATATATACACTATATATATATACACTATATATATATATATATATACACTATATATATATATATATATATATATATATATATACATTATATATATATACTATATATATATATATATATATACATATATATATATATATATATATATATATATATGCACTATATATATATATGTAAATATATATATTGTTATACTTTGGCAGGGTTATGTTGCCAATAAGAAACACACGCACCAGTTGCTTCACTTCAATTTATTATAAATTAAATTTATAAATTTCCGGTTGTTTGGTTGGTTCCACAACCAGACGATTGTTCATATATTGTCAAAGTTTTTTCGTCACACATTCTGTGACCTTTTAAGTGACTGGGGATTCTTTTCTTTGTTTTTGTGCCTCTGCTTCTGGTGCGTGTGTTTCTTATTGGCAACATGACCCTCCCAAAGTATAACAATATCGGTTTCAACACGCGTTTTCAGATGAAGAATCTTGCTAAACAAATTCATAAACGAAATATATATACATATATATACATATATATATATATATATATATATATATATATATATATATATATATATATATATATATATATATATACATACATATATATATATATATATATATATATATATATATATATATATATATATATATATATATATATATATATATATATATATATATATATATATATACATACATATTTATTAAAATAACAGATTAAAGTTTAAAAGTTTAAGCAAAGAATCGCTGCTTTCACCCTTAATGGGATTTTCTGAAACTAACTCAAGCGGAAAATCATTCGGTTTCCTAGTTAGAATTTTAGTCAACGTCTTCAGTTATACCATTTACGTGGTTTTGTCTTTGCGTGCAATTGTTCTCCACGCTCCACATATGACGTATTATCTTCGTTTTTTTCGTTCATTGCCAGAGAGCGTCTCTATGAACCACCTAAGAGAACATTAGTCTACGACTTCTTTTATACCATAAACGCGGTTCTGTCTTTGCGTGTAATTGTTTTTCACCGCTCCTATTAATGACGTATTATATTCGTTTTTTCCCGTTCTTTGCCGGGGAACGTTTCCAAGAACCAAAGTATCGTCTTCCTGCCTTCCTCCGGTTGCAACGTTTTTTGAAATATTGACTTCTGCGTTTACGGATTGAATTTGTTAGTTTCAGAAGATCCCGTTAAGGGTGAAAGCAGCGATTCTTTGCTTAAACTTTAATCTGTTATTTTAATAAATATTTGCTCTACGGTTCTTATATATTTGATATATATTTATCCTTATCGAGCCCTCTTTGGATTTTAGTCTTCAAATTTATTATTATTACTATTTGGCTCCCTCGGTTGAGCACTCTATTGACTTATATTCATAATGCAGAAACAACATCTGAATATTTCTACAAAGAACATACCCGTACCAAGCAGGAAATCATAGCTAAAACTCCTGATACAGAAAAGAGACGCGTTCATTAAAAGGTTGCGTTGGCGTGCCTTTTATTTCGATAATCCGCGAAAAGCAGACAACAAACAGGATAAATTTGGGTTTAAAACCTATAATAACCCTCCGTGTAACCTAGCATTACTACCCTTCGAAAATGATGTCTTGGAACTCATACGGAGTATCAAATTTCGGAATAGGAGCAATTCTTTCCAGCAAGACCTGAAGAATAGAATTCGTTCTATTAAGGATTCTAATGCCGTGCACGTTCATTCCGATAAAACTGGCAACCTATATCAAGTGGAGCGCAGTACTTACCATCAACTACTACATAATGCTGCAATTAAGGATTACCGTAAAACTAATCGGTGCGTCATCAATGAAATCAACGATGCTGGGTTTAAAATCACCTCTGGTCTCAACATCCTGGACCGGACCGAAACTCTGGACCCTATTTCTCCCCACTTTACCCTGAAGGATCACAAATCCAATTTTCCGAACAACCCCTCTATTCGGCTTATTAACCCTACGAAGTCCGATTTAGGTACACTTAGCAAAAGGATTCTTGATAGAATTATACCTGAAATTAGAAGTTTGGCCCCTCTTGCACTGTGGAACAAGTGGAACTTCGCGGTGATTGATTGGTTCAATGGCATATGTAACAAGGAACATTGCCGTTTTATCCAATTAGACATCAATAATTACTACTCCTCCACCACTTTACCACTTCTCCTTAGAGCTATCAATTTCGCTAAAACACTCACAGTGGTTAAGAATTTCGAAGTTGATGTCATCCTCAAAGCCCGTAAGTCGGTGATTAATTTCGACGACTCTATTTGGATTAAAATATCCAATAGTACCCCATTCGACGTAAGTATGGGCGCCAGCGATTCTGCGGAGGTCACTGATCTTATCGGCCTTTTCCTCTTTTCTCTATCAAGGACGAATTCCCCAACGTGGGCGGTGGTTTGTACCGTGATGATGGTCTTTTGACCATGACTAAGTGCGGCCCTCGTGCTTGCGACAGGTTCAGAAAGGACTCACAGCCTTCTTTAAAGGCTTCAACCTCTCTATACAGGTTGAGGCCAATCTCTCGTTCGTTAATTACCTCGACGTTACCCTCAATTTATCGAATGGCTTGTATTACCCTTATAGAAAGCCGAATGATACGCTTAATTACATAAGTAAGCATTCCAACCATCCTGCCAGCATAACCAAGAACCTGGTAAGAAACGTTTCTCTGAGGCTTTCCCGTCTATCTATTAACGAGCATATTTTCAACGACCATTCCACATATTACAATGAAGCTCTGGCTCGGAGTAGATTTGTCGATAAGGTAGCATATACAGAGTACGAGAATAGACCTAGAGAAAATAGATCCCGACGCATTATATGGTATAACCCTCCATATAATATGGAGGTAGCCACACCATTAGCTAAGATCTTTCTATCCCTTATTACGAAGCATTTTCCCCCTACACATAAATATTGTAAAGTTTTTAATAGAAATACTATTAAAATTTCTTACTCTACGACTCCTAACCTTGCACATAACATCACACCTTCAAATTTAGCTAAACTACCTAGCCGTAGGAACACGTGCAACCCTGTAGTTAGTACTAACTGTAATTGTAGGAATCGGGTTGATTGCCCCCTATCCGGGAAATGCCTCTCTAGTAACATTCTCTACAAATGTAAGGTTGAAACACCCACGTCCCGTAGGGCCTACATAAGGTTAACCGCCAATAGATTCAAGCAGCGTCTTTACATGCATACCCATTCTTTTCGTTACCCTCTAAAATGGAATATGACGTCACTTTCAGCTTATATCTGGAGTCTAAAAGACAACCACACCCAATATAAGTTACACTGGGAGATCCTAGCTAGGGCTAGATCGTATAACGGAAATAAAAGACCATATGAGCTCTGCGCCGCTGAGGCCCTGGAAATACTCTACGCCACAGACCACATCTTAAACAAAATATCTGAGGCAATTTCGGCTTGTAAACATAAATTGCACAAAACTTTCCTGTATTTCAGCCCCACATTATACCCTAACGGATAGTACGACCTATACGCGGATATTTTACGTCTTGATATGGTAGCTAAGTATATGTTATGTTTATACCATTACTTATTTGCATAGGTAAGTATATATTACCTGTATGTTATGGCGTATATTTTTATATATTCTGGTACATATGCTTTTGTTTATGTGTATACGTGAGTTTTGTTTCTGTGTGAGTATGCGGGTTCGTACGTATGTAGGGTGTGTGTATATGTGTACTTCGTGTTTTGGTTGACGTCGTCTCCGAACATTTGTGTATTTACATGTAGGTATGAGTGTGCGCTTGTTATATACGTATTTATTTATATACGTTTATTTAAGTATTTGTATACACGCACACACACACACACGTATTTATATGTGCGTGTATGTGTATACCTATGGCGAGTCTTTTCGCGTATGCTTGTGTATGTACGTATTTGGATGCATGTATGTATTTATTTAATTTCAATTACCTCTGTATTTTATTTACTTTATTCTTAACTCTGAAGCGGAGAATCATTCGGTTTCCTAGTTAGAATTTTAGTCTACGACTTAAGTTATACCATTTACGTGGTTTTGTCTTTGCGTGCAATTATTCTCCACGCTCCACATATGACGTATTATCTTTGTTTTTTCGGTTCATTGCCAGAGAACGTCTCCATGAACCAGCTAATAGAATATTAGTCTACGACTATTTTTATACCATAAACGTGTAATTGCTTTTCACCGCTTCGAATAATGACGTATTATATTCCTTTTTTCCCGTTCTTTGCCAGGGAACGTTCCCACGAACCAAAGTATCGTCTTCCTGTCTTCCTCCGGTTGCAACGTTTTTTGAAATATTCACTTCTGTGATTACAGATTGACTTTGTTAGTTTCATAAGATCCCGTTAAGGGTGAAAGCAGCGATTCTTTGCTTAAACTTTAATCTGTTAATTTAATAAATATTTGCTCTACGGTTCTTATATGTTTGATATATATTTATCCTTATCGAACTCTCTTTGGATTTTAGTCTTCAAATTTATTATTATTACTATATATATATATATATATATATATATATATATATATATATATATATATATATATATATATATATATATGTATCTGGGAAGAGATATATTACATATGTCTCATATGAAATAATACAGCCAATTTTCCACGCAATACTTTTAGTTAGCACCCTGAACGCTTAATTGGGAATATAATCACTGATTTCCTAATGTTTGTTGAGTGAGTTGGAATTTGGCCGGAGTATCGATAAAAAGTTTTTTCCGATATTGTATTTATTTATTTACTCTTGGAGCAACAGATTCGAAAAAATTCCCGGTATGAGGTCAGCATTTCTTTGTTTATTTTTTATATATGAATATTGATTGTTCCTTATATCTCATTCTGTTTTTTTGCCCTAGAAAATATCTGTGTGTCATCAAATGTTGTACACACATAGATATTTTTTCAGTTTCCAATTGAGTTCTTAGCACGTGGCCTGAATTCCCCCCTCCCGGTTCCTTTCCCTGTTCTAGGCCCCGCTGCAACACCTGTCCCCACATCACCAACACCACCACCTTCCAGGGTCCCAACGGCCACTCTCTCTGTCCGGCATGCCTTCCGCTGCACCTCCTCCAACCTAGTCTACGGAATTCTTATGTCGGACAGACGGGACGTCGCCTGGCGGACCGATTCACTGAGCACCTCCGGGATATTCGTATCGGTGGTAGTTCCCCCATCGCCCGCCACTTTGGTGGCCCTGGACATTCCGCACGCCATCTCACAATCTGTGGCCTACTCCAATGCCACGAACACCCGCCAATCGCCTTAGAGTCGAACAAAGAACTATCTTCATCTTACAGACCCGCACTCCCCCCGGCCTGAACTCCCCACCCTTATTCCTTTAGCCTTCGACCGCCCCCTCCCCCCACACTTATCCCCCACTAACACCACTAACACACCCCTCCTTTTCACCGCCCACCCCACAACTAACAATACTAACACTTCCACTCCATCCCTCATCCGACCACCCTTCCCCAACTAACATACTAACATCCCTCCCTTCTTCTCCTCCCCCCTCCTTATCACACGCACACACCCACCGGCACATATATACACGCGCTCACACTAAACACACACCCTACTACCACCACTAACCCTCACGCCCACACATCCATCCCACCACCCCGCAACTAACCTCACTAACACCCCCTGCCCCCAAGCACACGAACATACGCACCTTCTTACACCACCCACCCCACACGCAACTAACATCACTAACACCCCCAACCCCACGCACACGTACCCACACACCCTCATACACCACCAACTCTACACACCCTACCACCACTAACCCCCTGTCACCTGCATTCAACCCTTTCCCCACCACCCGTATACTAACACCCACTAACACCCCCTTCATCAAACTACACACACACCAGTACACCACACTCCCTCCATAGAACTACACACACCCTTCTCTCCCCGCTCCACCCACACCCTCGCTCCACACTCACTCATCCCACTAACACCTCTACTAATACACACACACACCCTCCTCACTCCAACTTTCACACCTACCCATCCTCGACCCTTTACCATTCCACCGACTGCTGCTATGCCCTCTGACCACCTCCCAGCACAAACAGACACACAGCACTCCCACCGCTTGATCACTTCCTGTTGCGCACGCACCCCACATCTCTCCTCTTCCGACCATCTCTTCATGGAATACTCGTATGTGGAACTTGACCACCACGGAATCTACTAAACATCATAGGAGTTTACCAACATTTCAACCATCCTCTTATGGAATCACCTATATAACTCACCCACACACACACCCAAAACAATTTTTTTTCTCCCACACGCCACCTATACCCACAACACGCTTAAACCCCACACACACGTGCTTTCTACCACATATTTACACCCTCAGCCTCCTGATTCCTCTCCCCCCACCCCTCTATCCACACACGCACAGACACTCCGACGTACAACCCCACCCCCCACCCACCCCACACACACACACCTCTTCCTGAACATGCAACCCCGTTCTTCCTCCAACCCTTACTTTCACATACACACACACACGTACACCTACACACACACACCACCTTCAGACCTCCCCGCTCGGACACCCCGTCTCCCTCTCCCCACTCCACCCGCCACCACCCCTACACACCGCACACCCTTCCACCACCTGTTTTACCCCTTTTTAATGTCAGTTTATTTTGATCATGCTTTTATATTTATTTTTATTTCATTCCTTTTATTTTGATCATGCTTTATTTTTATTTTTATTTTTAATTTCATTGGCACCGTTTCCTTTCGCTATATGTCTCTCCACCACTCCCCTACACACCCTTTGAACTCTGTTCCCACACACTTCTCACCTGAGGAAGGGCTTATGCCCAAAACGTCGTTCCCCACCACCACCCCACTCTCCAGAGCGTGAAATTAATAAACATTCGTTGTACTGCCTCTCTGTTTTGTTCGTGTTCAAATTTTTCCATTATATATGTATATATATATATATATATATATGTAGATAAATCTACCAAGAGTTTACGGTAGTGTCCAATCCGTATGAAGAACTCAATGTAATCCGGATATCATGGAAAGAAGAGATGCATTCAAAACTCACTTTCGGTGAAAGATAACCGGAATACAGAGTCAAGATAAAGTATTAAAAAAATAATGAATAAAACAATGAAACAGTTCCTTATATTAAACAAAAAAAGTTCATTATTTAACGATCGTTTCTAGGACATATATGTGTTAGAATTGGCATGCATATTCAACAGATCTATGTACAAAATTATACAAATTATACAAACTATCAAATCTAATATACATACCAACACATACATATGCCGTCTTCAGAAATAATATTATTTCTGAAGACGGCATATGTATGTGTTGGTATGTATATTAGATTTGATAGTTTGTATAATTCTGTATAATTTTGTACATAGATCTGTTGAATATGCATGCCAATTCTAACACATATATGTCCTAGAAACGATCGTTAAATAATGAACTTTTTTTGTTTAATATAAGGAACTGTTTCATTGTTTTATTCATTATTTTTTTAATACTTTATATATATATATATATATATGTCTCATGGTCGGCTCGTTGGCGACTAAACTGGCAACCCCACCAAGGTTTCTTGGTGAGGAGGGTGACTTTGGACATCCCGCAGGACTAAAAACAAAACCTGTCAACGGGCAAAGGAGCTCTTAAGAGTCAATGGCCATCCAAAATCACCGGGAGAGATGATATTTACCAAAAAGAAGAACAAGTCAACATCATTGGATACCATCAGGGTTGCAGGTGTTATATCAGAGTTTTCCTTCTCCTACAATTCTGCCTTGACAAAGGCTAAGGGGTCATCTCTCCCGGTGATTTTGGATGGCCATTGACTCATAGTACTGTGTCAATAATTGTCACAAGTGTAGTGTTTGTACCAGAGTTTTCAAGTTGCTGGCTAGACTAAAAAGTCACACTCGTTCAGCCCATCGGTAGGGGTTCTCCTACATGGATATAAAGTAGTGTCCGTACTCGAAAACGAGTTGGCAGCCACCATATATATACATATGTATGTATATATATGTGTATATATATATATATATATATATATATTTGTATATATATATATATATATATATATATGTATATATATATATATATATTTATTAAAATAACAGATTAAAGTTTAAGCAAAGAATCGTTGCTTTCACCCTTAACGGGATCTTCTGAAATAAATATGTATATATATATATATGTATATATATATATATGTATATATATATATATATATATGTATATATATATGTATATATATATATATGTATATATATATATACATTTATATATATATATATATATATATATATATATATATATATATATATGTATATATATGTATATATATATATATATATATATATATATATATATATATATATATATGTATATATATCTCTTTTACTCTTTTACTCTTTTACCTGTTTCAGCCATCCGGCTGAGGCCATGCTGGGGTACCACCCTTGTTGCTACACATTTTATCTCCAGCCTGTATATTTTGGCCACTGGTGTAAGAGGGAGTTTGTTGCTGCTGCCCTTAGGTTTCCCTCGTGTCTTGCTGTGG
>OZ024744.1:24714429-24716929 GCA_964016885.1 Eledone cirrhosa
TATGTAGGTGGGCACTTATAAATCATCAGTGGATGCCCGTCAAACATCGATTTTCTAGAAAATCCTTACCGATATTAATGTTCAGCGATGGTGCCCTTCCGTGTCAGAATGACCGCCAAATATATATATATGTATATATATATGTATATATATATGTACATAGCGGCGATGAATTAGTTTTGCGAGGTTTTTTATATGAAATCGTGTGTCGAAACAGATATTGTTATATTTGGGGAGGGTCATATTTGCGTAATATTGCCAGAATTAATAACAGAACACACTCACTGTTTGGTTGGTTTTCGCTTCTCGCTGTTTTTTATATATATATATCTGCGATCTAACTTACTCGGTCCTCAATGTTGCCATTGACTGACCGGCGGTCAAAAATAATACAGATACAATATAGACAAACACATATATATATAGTTTACATAATTTACATAAATCTTTCGTTGCACATCTGCAACATCGTCAGTGGTGTTATATTCATTGTTCCTCCTGTTGTGTTGTATGTCTACGCCATTTTTTTTTTGTTCAGTCTGTCTATATATTTATTTATTTATTTGCTTGTTTGTTTATCTTATTTTATTTTGTCTTCTTTGCGCATGCGTTTGCGTGTGTGTATTGTGTTATGTGTGATGTGTGACTAGTGTGTATAGTGTTGTGTCTGCTGGGTGACTAGTGTGTGTTTATGTGCTTGTGTGTGTATTTATTTATCTTATTTTATTTATTTAATTTAATTTACTTATTTATTTATACTTCTCTTAGGTCAGTGTTGTTTGTTTGGGTGTTGTTGTTGTTCCACTCATTCTTTCTGTTTAGCTTTGGTCTTCTAATTTCTATTTCACTGGCCTCTCTGATTTGCCTATCTGCTGGGTCATTCCTATGTTTAGATATTATTCTAATTTCTATGTTGTCTATGTTACCGTCATGTTGTTGTCTAGCATGTTCGTATAGTACTGACCCGTTTTTTCGTCCTTTTAGTTCCCCCCAGTGTTGGTCTATCCTTTCACCTATGCTACGAGCTGTCTCACCTATGTATGTTGTTGTCGTGTTTTTGCAAGTACCCTCTGTACATCTTATGCTATAGACTACGTTTCTAGTTTTACAGTTTATCCGGGGGTTCACCTTACATATGATACATTTCCTATTGGTACAGTGGGTTTTCTTAAAAGGGTAGGTTTTGCTGATCAGGGATTTTATGGTGGTTCCTGGCTTTTCTACCACCTTTATTTTTAAGTGGGTCTTTCTCAGGGCCTTTCTACACTGGTTAGCTAATTTCCCTCCAGGGGTGGCGTCCACAAACATGACACTCTGATATCTCTGGTTGTCGTACCATGATGTGGCCTTCCCTATCTTATGTCTAGCCCTATCTAAGCTATTCCATGATTTGCTCCTGTATAGTGGGCAAATTCCTTTCATGTCCAGTTCTATGAGGGTCTTATACTTTTCCATGGCTCCTTCGTATACTCTGACTCTGTCTCTTTGGTTGTAGCCAGAGAACTGCATGCGGTTGATGACCCACTTAAAAATAAAGGTGGTAGAAAAGCCAGGAACCACCATAAAATCCCTGATCAGCAAAACCTACCCTTTTAAGAAAACCCACTGTACCAATAGGAAATGTATCATATGTAAGGTGAACCCCCGGATAAACTGTAAAACTAGAAACGTAGTCTATAGCATAAGATGTACAGAGGGTACTTGCAGAAACACGACAACAACATACATAGGTGAGACAGCTCGTAGCATAGGTGAAAGGATAGACCAACACTGGGGGGAACTAAAAGGACGAAAAAACGGGTCAGTACTATACGAACATGCTAGACAACAACATGACGGTAACATAGACAACATAGAAATTAGAATAATATCTAAACATAGGAATGACCCAGCAGATAGGCAAATCAGAGAGGCCAGTGAAATAGAAATTAGAAGACCAAAGCTAAACAGAAAGAATGAGTGGAACAACAACAACACCCAAACAAACAACACTGACCTAAGAGAAGTATAAATAAATAAGTAAATTAAATTAAATAAATAAAATAAGATAAATAAATACATACACAAGCACATAAACACACACTAGTCACCCAGCAGACACAACACTATACACACTAGTCACACATCACACATAACACAATACACACACGCAAACGCATGCGCAAAGAAGACAAAATAAAATAAGATAAACAAACAAGCAAATAAATAAATAAATATATAGACAGACTGAACAAAAAAAAAAATGGCGTAGACATACAACACAACAGGAGGAACAATGAATATAACACCACTGACGATGTTGCAGATGTGCAACGAAAGATTTATGTAAATTATGTAAACTATATATATATGTGTTTGTCTATATTGTATCTGTATTATTTTTGACCGCCGGTCAGTCAATGGCAACATTGAGGACCGAGTAAGTTAGATCGCAGATATATATATATAAAAGACAGCGAGAAGCGAAAACCAACCTAACAGTGAGTGTGTTCTGTTATTA
>OZ024744.1:24721929-24726929 GCA_964016885.1 Eledone cirrhosa
ACGCCCATACTCACGTCGAATGGGGTACTATTGTATTTTTTAATCCAAATAGAGTCGTCGAAATTAATCACCGACTTACAGGCATTGAGGATGACATCAACTTCGAAATCCTTAACCACTGTACTGCGCTCCACTTGATATAAGTTGCCAGTTTTGTCGGAATGGACGTGCACGGCATTAGAATCCTTAATAGAACGAATTCAATTCTTCAGGTCCTGCTGGAAAGAATTGCTCCTATTCCGAAATTTTATACTCCGTATGAGTTCCAAGACATCATTTTCGAAGGGTAGCAGTGCTGAGTTACACGGGGGGTTATTATAGGTTTTAAACCCAAATTTAACCTGTTTGTTGTCTGCTTTTCGCGGATTATCGAAATAAAAGGCACGTCAAAGGAACCTTTTAATGAACGCGTCTGTTTTCTGTATCAGGAATTTTAGGTATGATTTCCTGCTTGGTACGGGTATATTCTTTGTAGAAATATTCAGATGTTGTTTCTGCATGATGAATATAAGTTAATAGAGTGCTCAACCGAGGGAGCCAAATTGTAATAATAATACATTTGAAGACTAAAATCCAAAGAGGGCTCGATGAGGATAAATATATATCAAATATATAAGAACCGTAGAGCAAATATTTATTAAAATAACAGATTAAAGTTTAAGCAAATAATCGCTGCTTTCACCCTTAACGGGATCTTCTGAAACTAACAAAGTCAATCTGTAAACGCAGAAGTGGATATTTCAAAAAACGTTGCAACCGGAGGAAGACAGGAAGACGATACTTTGGTTCGTGGAAACGTTCCCTGGCAAAGAACGGGAAAAAACGGAGTCTAAAAGACAACCACACCCAATATAAGTTACACTGGGAGATCCTAGCTAGGGCTAGATCGTATAACGGAAATAAAAGACCATGTGACCTCTGCGCCGCTGAGGCCCTGGAAATACTCTACGCCACAGACCACATCTTAAACAAAAAATCTGAGGAAATTTCGGCTTGTAAACACAAATTGCACAAAACTTTCCTGTATTACAGCCCCACGTTATACCCTAACGGATAGTACGATCTATACGTGAATATTTTACGTCTTGATGTGGTATCTAAGTATATGTTTTGTTTATACCATTACTTATTTGCATAGGTAAGTATCTATTACCTGTATGTTTTATGAAGGTACGTATACCTTCTCGTACGTATATTTGATTGTATATGTTATGGCGTATAATTTTATATATTCTGGTACATATGGTTTGGTTATGTGTATACGGGAGTTTTGCGTCTGTGTGAGTATGCAGGTTTGTACGTATGTAGGGTGTGTGTATATGTGTACTTCATGTTTTGGTTGACTTACGTCTCCGAAAATTTGTGAATTTACATGTAGGTATCTGTATGCGCTTGTTATATACGTATTTATTTATTTATATACGTTTATTTAATTATTTATTTATTTGTATACACGCATACACACATACACATATTAATATGTGCGTGGTTGTGTATACCTATGGTAAGTATTTTCGCGTATGCTTGTATATGTACGTATCTGCTTGCGTGTATGTATTTATTTAATTTCTATTACTTCTGTATTGTATTTTATTTACTTTGTTCTTAACTCTGTAGCGGAGATTCATTTGGTCTCCTAGTTAGAATTTTAGTCTACGACTTCAGCTATACCATTTACGTGGTTTTGTCTTTGCGTGCAATTGTTCTCCACCTCCACACTCCACATATGACGTATTATCTTCGTTTTTTTCCATTCATTGCCAGAGAACGTCTCTATGCACCACCTAAGAGAACATTAGTCTACGACCTCTATTATACCATAAACGTGGTTCTGTCTTTGCGCGTAATTGTTTTTCACCGCTCCTATTAATGACGTATTATATTCGTTTTTTCCCGTTCTTTGCCAGGGAACGATTCCACAAACCAAAGTATCGTCTTCCTGTCTTCCTCCGGTTGCAACGTTTTTTGAAATATTCACTTCTGCGTTTACAGATTGACTTTGTTAGTTTCAGAAGATCCCGTTAAGGGTGAAAGCAGCGATTCTTTGCTTAAACTTTAATCTGTTATTTTAATAAATATATATATATATATATATATATATATATATATATATATATATATATATATATATATATATATATATATATATATATGTATATATATATATATATATATATATATATATATATATATATATATATATATATATATATATATATATATAGTGTATATCTAGTGTATATATAGTGTATATTAATGTTTTGACGTGACTGGTACCAAGCTGTATCAGCCATTACCTCTTCCTTGGACAACATCTGTGGTGAGGAGAGGAGAGGTTGGTATGTATGGGAGACTGCTGGTCTTGTAGTCTATACCCCATGGTCATTCCTGACCGAAGGGGGTCTATACCCTTTTTTATGCATAATATATTATGTATGTGTGCATATTGTGTGTGCATATGTACCTGCGGGTACGTGTGTTTTGTATGTGTGCGTGTGTTTGTCTCTGTGTGAGTTTGTGTTTGTGTGTATGGGGGTGAAGTGAACGTGTGAAGTGAACGTGTAACTAGCTGATCATATCATATCCCATGTTAGTCTAACAGGATAACCTGGTGGTGAAGTGACCGGGTAAATAGCTGATTATATCCTATGTTAGTCTAACATAACAGCCTGGTGGTGAAGTTAACGTATAAATAGCTGAGCACTTATATCACTAACACGTATATCGTCAATATAGTTCTCGGCATTCGATTCCACTGCCTGGTATCTTGATCAAGGATGGATACGATTCAGAATGGTGTATAATTTAGTGGAATTGCCAACAATTTAGGGATTAGAAGAAAATCGATGATATATGTAAGTTATAAATGTATAAACAACAATAAACAAACAAGCGCAGGAGTAAATGTTACATGGTGTTATTAGTTTCACGCTTGCTGAGAGTGGGGGGGGGGGCGTGTTCTTTACGACGTTTTGGATATAAGCCCTTCATCAGGAGAATTCCGAGAAGGAGTGAGGAGAGAGTTACCGGGAAAAACATGAAAGAACGGGAAAAATAGAAATAAAAATAAATATAAAATATAGAAGTTTCGTTTACATATGAAAAATATTTATTGCGTATCATCCTGTGACGCGCATTTCACGGAGGATTGGTTCGAGGTGACCCATTGGAGTTATGGACCCGACTCCAGTCTCGATCTGCTCTTCAGACTGATGACAAAAGATATATTTTTGTTGTGGTATGCGGACCGAGAATGTATATATATAGGCATTGACCTTATTGTGTATGTGTGGTCGTATGTGTATATCTTGGTGTAATTGGTGGGGCGGCAATTGTCGCCCCACCAATTACACCAAGATATACACAAGCAGAACTATCCTGAACAAGCGATGCCTGTGCTTTATTTAAGTGGGAAAAGACCTTGCACGTGACCACTCCCACTCTCTGAGCATCGAAAACACTACCCGAAAAGGAGAACTGGTCAACATCATTGGATGCTTCCGAAGCCGCAGGTATTTTTCAGAGTTTCCCTCACTTAGAAAGGTGTTGTGACAACAACTGGAGGACTTTCACAGGTGATAGAAAAAAAAACTACTATTGGGATGGCCATTGACTCTGCTGCGTTCCTCCGCCCTTTGCCAGGTCTTGTATTTCATCCCGCAGGGTGTCCGATAACACCCTCCTCTCCAAGCAAGCTTGGTGGGGTTGCCGGTTTAGTCGCCGGCGAACTGACCATGAGACAGGTTGAGCTGGGTTACATGTTACCAGTAGCATTCGAGAGCGACCTGACATAATATATCTTAAACATACATACATATATACATACACACATACATACATGTATACATATATACGCACATACATACATGCATACATAAACATTAAAAGCTACAGTAATGTGCAAGATATTCATTTACATAATATGAAAGAATACTGGTGGAATATTCCAGTAAAAACCCCAATAAAATGCAGACATAACAGACCAGATATAATGATATGTGATAGGGAAAAGAAGGCATGCAAAGTATTGTAAATTAGCTGCCCAGCAGATGCCAATATAATATCAAAGTTTAGCGAAAAGGAGAATATTTATGCAGAACTGATGAGAAATCTGCAGATACTCCACCCTGATTACACCTGCAGATTAATGCCTATGATTATTGGGGCACTGGGGTATGTTAGTAACTGCCTCAATACAAATCTTGAGAAGCTAGGCTTCACAGGAACAGAAAGAACACAACTAGTTAGGAAATTACAAGTACAATCCATTAATGGAACAGTAAAAATATGTAAAACGTTCCTAAAATTCTGCATCTAATAACTGCATATACACATGTACAGATACAAAGCATATACACATGCACACATACAACTCAAAACATCCACATTCACACATACAATAACATCCATATCTACACATGCAGACATATATACATATCTACCTAGTTGATGTTGTGTAAATTCCAATGAGAGAGTCTTGTGTCTATGTTAGAAACCGACTTTCTCTCTATTGGTAAAACTTTGTGAAATTATAAAACCAGAAGAACATACATACATACATACATGGTGGCTGCCAACTCGTTTTCGAGTACGGCCACTACTTTATATCTATGTAGGAGAACTCCTACCGATGCGCTGAACGAGTATGACTTTATATGTCCAGCCAGCGACTTGAAAACTCTGGTACAAACATTACACTTGTGACAATTATTGACACATAGTGCTGGGCCCATGGTACCCTGTGACGACAAGTACAGAGAGATCTCCAGATATAAAGCAATGCTTGTGCCGTGAAGCTTTTATAGTGGGAAAAGGCACTGCACAAAGCCAGTCCCACTCTCTTAACCAAGATGATATTTACCAAAAAGAAGAACAGGTCAACATCATTGGATACCATCAGGGTTGCAGGTGTTATATCAGAGTTTTCCTTCTCCTAGAATTCTGCCTTGACAAAGGCTAAGGGGTCATCTCTCCCGGTGATTTTGGATGGCCATTGACTC
>OZ024744.1:24731929-24754429 GCA_964016885.1 Eledone cirrhosa
GTGTTTTCATTTTGTCCTTAATTGTAAGTTGTGATGTTGCTGTTCCACTCATATTTTCTATTTAATTTTGGTTGTAAATCTTTTATGTTTATTGCCTCTGTAATTTGTCTAAACATTGCGTCTTTTCTGTGTGTAGATTCTATTTTTATTTCTATGTCCTCTAATTTACCCTTGTGTTCTATTTTAGCATGTTGGTAGAGTACAGATGATTCTTTATTATCTTGAAGGTCTCGCCAGTGTTCATTTATCCGTTCCCCTACACTACGGGCTGTCTCACCTATGTACACTATATTTTTGTCTCTACATTGTCGTTCAGTACATCTTATGCTATACACTACATTTCTAGTTTTTCAGTTAATATGGGGGCTTATTTTACAGGTTATACATTTCTTATCTATACATGAGGGTCTTTGAAAAGGGTATGTCTTGCTAATAAGTGTTTTTACGGAGGTACCTGGTCTTTCTACTATCTTAATATTGAGTTTATGTTTATTTAGGGCCCTTCTAAATTTGTAAGCTAATTCACCTCTAGGGGCTGTATCGATGAACATTACACTCTGGTATTTATTGCTATCATACCATGAGTTTATTCTATTAGCCTTGTTCCTAGTTCTTTCTATTCTATTCCAAAATTTGCTCCTATACAAGGGGCATGTCCCATTTATGTCATTATTTACCATTTTTCCCATTTGGTTCTGGCTCCTCTATACACTCTGATTTTATCTCTCTGATTGTAGCCAGAGAACTGCATACGGTGGATGAAGTGTTGTATGTGTCTCTCTCGTTCTTCGGGGTTGCACATGCGGGACACATTTCTCATCACCCGTACCAAATCCGCAATCAGTATGTTGATTTTGGTATGGTCCGAAACGGCCGAGTTTCGGTGGATCAGATGTTTGGAAGTCATGGGTTTGGCATAATGGGAATGGAGGATTTGTTTTTTGTTGTTAATGGTATCTAACCAGAGCTCTGTGTCTAGTACAGGTAATCGATGATTGGGGTGTTTACTTGGGTAGTCTATAGTAACTCTAATGCTCTGGTGGATGGAGTTT
Source organism: Eledone cirrhosa (assembly GCA_964016885.1). Classification (NCBI taxonomy): domain Eukaryota; kingdom Metazoa; phylum Mollusca; class Cephalopoda; order Octopoda; family Eledonidae; genus Eledone; species Eledone cirrhosa. Next base: position 24,732,982 of record OZ024744.1, read on the forward strand.
GCTATTTGCTGGATGCTTTCCATTGTGTTTTTCTCTAGTTTCTGACTGTTCTCTAGTAGGGGTGTCTTAACTACGATGTCTATATTATCTACGTAATAAATTGAAGTGAATGCAACTGGTGCGTGTGTTTCTTATTGGCAACATGACCCTCCCAAAGTATAACAATATCGGTTTCAACACACGATTTCAGATAAAGTATCATGCTAAACAAATTCAGAAACGAAATATATATATATATATATATATATATATATATATATATACGACATATTAACAAATGGAAACTATATTTATAAAACCATATTTATTTCATTATACATATTTCAAGGACACCGGGATCTTCCAACAGAAATGGTCGCATTCTTTAAGGGTATGTCAATATTTATTTATAAAACTGGTCTATATTATATTTTATCTGATGAAAGCACACCATAATTTTAACTTGGTGTCCTTGAAATATGTATAATGAAATAAATATGGCTTTATAAATATAGTTTCCATTTGTTAATATATCGTATTTTTACTCCAATATTTTGTTGAGTGCTTTATATCAGTTATAATAATATTTGCTTGTTTAATCCCAACAATTTAAATTGAACTCCTGCATATATATATATAGGTAAGTTATATATATATATATATATATATATATATATATATATATATATATATATATATATATATATATATATATATATATATATAGGTAAGTTATTCCGGGTTGAATCGGAGGTAACCACAGTAAGTAAGGTACTCAATACATAGCAGAGTAGAAAAGTTATAATATAGATGAGATTCTACAGGACTAGAACTGTTTCATTCATATATATATATATATATATATATATATATATATGTGTGTGTGTGTATATATATATATGTATATATGTATATATGTATATATGTATGTATGTATGTATATATATATATATATATATATATATATATATATATATATATATATATATATATATATATATATATATATATATATATATATATATATGTATATATGTATATTTGTATACATATATGTATATATGTATGTATATATATATTCATATATATATATATATATATAACTTACCTATATATATATATGCAGGAGTTCAATTTAAATTGTTGGGATAAAACAAGCAAATATTATTATAACTGATATAAAGCACTCAACAAAATATTGGAGTAAAAATACGATATATTAACAAATGGAAACTATATTTATAAAGCCATATTTATTAAGCGTGTCATTCTGAGAGACATGCACCATATCCACGGCATAATAAGCTCAAAGATTCCAATGAATAGATCCGAGCATTTTATATATCAACTACTAGTTGATATATATATACATACATACATATATATATATATATATATATATATATATATATATATATATATATATATATATATATATATATATATATGAAAATATGGGTGAGAAGAATACTGCTGGTTGTACATGGATAACATGTTATAAAATGAGTCCCTCATCAGTGATTTACCAAACGATCATGGGTATTTCATCGCATTAAAAATCATATTCCTCACGTTGGAGCGATAATAACTAAAATAAGTTATTAGGACAATAGAAACGCGTAAAGCGAGTGAGACAAGTAAACAACACAGGGGGAAGGTAACCGAAGATGGAAATAAACACAAGCAACATAGTTAATCTTTCAGCAAAAGCTGTGTGAATATATAAGCGAGTCAGAAAACAGACCTTTCGCTAGTGAATCCGGTGTTAGAAAGAATGAAAACCGTTTTCCCAGCGAACGGGAGGAAGAAAGAATGGGAGAAACAGGGACTGGGTGGGTGGGAGTGCGAGGAAGAGGTCAGTAGAGAGAAAGAGTTAACTGACGTGGCAGAGGGGACGAAAGAAAGTAAGAGAAACAGAGAGAACGAGGGAGCAGTAAGAGAGAAAGAGAGAAACACAGAATTGCAGTTTGGGTAAATATATGAAAATATGGGTTAGAAGAATACTGCTGGTTGCACATGGATAACATGTTATAAAATGAGTCCCTCATCGGTGATTTATATATATATATATATATATATATATATATATATATATATATATATATATATATATATATATATATATGTGTGTGTGTGTGTGTGTGTGTGTGTGTGTGTGTGTGTGTGTGTGTGTGTGTGTGTGTGGAAGGGAAATTTAATTTGTTGGAAATTCAACAAATATAAATAAACTAATTCACAGCACTCGACAGCTTTCTGGAGTAAATATTCAATGATATTAAATAAATGGAAACTATATTTATAAAACCATATTTATTATATTATATCAAGGGTACCAAAAACTTTCGTACGCTTTCATCAGATGAAATACAAAGAGTGTTTTATAAATTTTGACTTAGCCAAGTAAAAATAACTTATCAGTTGAATATTCAACAATATTCAACCAAAGGTTTTTGGTAACCTTGAAATATATATAATAGAATAAATATGGTTTTATAAATATAGTTTCCATTTATTTAATATCATTTTATATATTTTATATATATATATATATATATATATATATATATATATATATATATATATATATATGTATATATACATATATACTTATATACATACAAACATGCATACATACACATATATATATATGCATACGTTCATATATGCAAACATAAATATATACATACATACATCCATACATACATCCAAATATAGATACCCTCATATATATATATATATATATATATATATATATATATATATATATATATATATAGATAGATAGATAGATAGATAGATAGATAGATATATATATCACAAAATCCTGTTTGTATGTTATAATTTTGATGACTACTGTATCATTATACATTACATGTTATACGTGTGCACACATATACACACATACACACACATACATACATACACACATACACACATACACACATACATACACCCATACACACAGACACACATACATACACACATACACGCATACACACACACAGACGCACACACAGACACACACACATACACACATAGACACAGACACACATGCACACATACGCACATACATACACACACATATACACACATACAAACATACCCACACACACAGACAAACATGCACACATACGCATATATACATACACACACACAGACAGACACAGACACACACAGACACACACAGACACGTGCAGACACGCGCAGACACACACACATACACACGTACACACACACAGACACATACACACAAATACACACACATACACACACACAAAGACACACACACAGAGACATACATACGTACATACACACACACATACACACACACACATACATACATACACACATACACACGGACACACACACACACACAGGCACACACACATACATACATACACACAGACACACCCATACATAAAGACACACACACACACAGAGACAAAGATACACACACATACATACATACACACAGACACACACATACATACATACACACACACAGACACACATACATCCGCAAAGACACATACACACACACACAAACAGACACACATATATGATGTACTTTCTTGTCTATATATATTTATAGGCATATCTATGTATAAGTGCGTTATTTAATGACACGTTTGTATATGGAACGTCTACGTATGTATACTATATACATATACTACGTATGTATACTACGTATGTATACTATATACGTATACAACGTATGTATACTACGTATGTATACTAGATATGTATACTACGTATGTATACTACGTATGTATACTACGTATGTATACTACGTATGTATACTATATACGTATACTACGTATGTATAGTACGTATATATACTACGTATGTATACTACGTATGTATAGTACGTATGTATACTACGTATGTATAATACGTATGTATACTACGTATGTATACTACGTATGTATACTACGTATGTATACTATATACGTATACTACGTATGTATACTGTATACGTATACAACGCATGTATACTACGTATGTATACTACGTATGTATACTATATACGTATACTACGTATGTATACTACGTATGTATACTACGTATGTATACTGTATACGTATACAACGTATGTATACTACGTATGTATACTACGTATGTATACTATATACGCATACTACGTATGTATACTACGTATGTATACTACGTATGTATACTATATACGTATGCTACCTATGTATAGTACGTATGTATACTACGTATGTATACAACGTATGTATACTACGTATGTATACTATATACGCATACTACGTATGTATACTACGTATGCATACTACGTATATATACTACGTATGTATACTATATACGTATACTACGTATGTATACTACGTATGTATACTATATATGTATACTACGTATGTATACTATATATGTATACTACGTATGAACAATACGTATGTATAATACGTATGTATACTATATATGTATACTACATATGTATACTACGTATGTATACTACGTATGTATACTACGTATGTATACAACGTACGTATACTACGTACGTATACTACGTATGTATACTGTATACGTATACAACGTATGTATACTACGTATGTATACTACGTATGTATACTACGTATTTATACTATATACGTATACTAAGTATGTATACTACGTATGTATACTATATATGTATACTACGTATGAACAATACGTATGTATAATACGTATGTATACTATATATGTATACTACATATGTATACTACGTATGTATACTACGTATGTATACTATATATGTATACTATATATGTATACTACGTAAGTATATTACGTATGTATACTACGTAAGTATACGACGTTGTATACTACGTATGTATACTACGTATGTATACTATATATAAATACTATGTATGTATTCTACGTATGTGTACTACGTATATATACTACGTATGTATACTACGTATGTATACTATATATGTATACTACGTATGTATACTACGTATGTATACTACGTATGTATACTACGTATGTATAATATATATTTATATGTAGGCATATTTGTGTATTTGTGTGTAAATATTTATGTATGTATGATAGATATTGGTCTCTTAGTGATAATGGCTTAATGAATGCATTGAGTGTGTAGGAAAATGATCGAAGGTTTTTTTCGACCCGATCTGTATTATAAATATATATATTTCTCCCAAATGAAACAGTTCTAGAAGCCATTTCTATATTAAATATTTATACTTTGCTATGTATTGAGTACCTTACCTACTGTGGTTACACCCGGTTGGACCCGGGATAATCTTATATATATATATATATATATATATATATATATATATATATATATATATATATATATATATATATATATATATGCATCTACATATTGCAGTATCTAAAGGGGAGAAAAAAGAAGAAGAAAAAGAAAGGAAGAGGGAGGGGGGCAGATACTACACCCCAGTCTTCACAGTGTCTCAACTTTATCACCAGAAATCTACTGAACCGTTCCAATAGCTCCCACCGCTACGACAATACAAATGACTTTATCATTCCACTTTTTCTTTATTAATTCCTGCTTCTCTTCTTAAGTAATTCTATCTTTCAGTAAACACCTCCTCCCACACCACTGATTGGTATAAACCAATCTACCCCACCACCACCACTACAACCACTATCACCACCACCACAACTGATTGGTATAAACAAATCTACCCCACCACCACCACTACAACCACCATCACCACCACCACTGATTGATATAAACCAATCTACCCCACCACCACCACTACAACCACTATCACCACCACCACAACTGATTGGTATAAACCAATCTACCCCACCACCACCACTACAACCACCATCACCACCACCACTGATTGGTATAAACCAATCTACCCCACCGCCACCACTACAACCACTATCATCACCACCACCACTGATTGGTATAAACCAATCTACCCCACCACCGCCACTACAACCACTATCACCACCATCACCACCACCACTTATTAGTATAAACCAATCTACCCCACCACTACCACTACACCTACCACTATCACCACCACCACCACTGATTAGTATAAACCAATCTACCCCACCACCACCACTACAACCACCACCACCACCCCCACTGATGGGTATAAACGAATCTACCCCACCACCACCGCTACAACCACTATCACCACCACCATCACTGATTGGTATAAACCAATCTACCCCACCACCCCTACAACCACCACCACCACTGATTAGTATAAAACAATCTACGCCACCACCACCACTACAATCACTATCACCATCACCACCACCACTAATTGGTATAAACCAATCTACCCCACCACCACCACTACAACCACTATCACCACCATCACCACCACCACGGATTAGTATAAACCAATCTACCCCACCACCCCACTCCAACCATCAGCACCACCACCACCTCTGAATGGTATAAACCAATCTACCCCACCAGCACCACTACAACCACCACCACAACCACTGATTGGTATAAACCAATCTACGCCACCACCACCAATACAACCACCACCACCACCACTGATTGGTATAAACCAATCTACGCCACCAACACCACTACAACCACTATCACCATCACCACCACCACTGATTGGTATAAACCAATCTACCCCACGACCACCACTACAACCACTATCACCACCACCACCACCACTGATTGGTATAAACCAATCTACCCCACCACCACCACTACAACCACTATCACCATCACCACCACCACTGATTGGTATAAACCAATCTACCCCACCACCACCACTACGACCACTATCACCATCACCACCACAACTGATTGGTATAAACCAATCTACCCCACCACAACCACTACAACCACTATCACCACCACCACCACCACTACAACCACTATCACCACCACCACCACCACTGATTACTATAAACCAATCTACCTCTCCACCACCACTACAACCACTATCACCACCACCACCACTGATTGGTATAAACCAATCTACGCCACCACCACCACTACAACCATATCACCACCACCACCACCTCCACTGATTGGTATAAACCAATCTACCCCACCACCACCACTACAACCAATATCACCACCATCACCACCACCACTGATTGGTATAAACCAATCTACCCGACCACCACCACTACAACCACTATCACCACCACCACTGGTTGGTATAAACCAATCTACCCACCACCTCCACTACAACCATACTCTCCACCACCACCACTAATTGGTATAAACAAATCTACCCCACCACCACCACCACCACCACTGATTGGTATAAACCAATCTACCCCACCACCTCCACTACAACCACTATCTCCACCACCACCACTACAACCACTATCACCACCACCACCACTGATTGGTATAAACCAGTCTACACCACCACAACAAACACTATCAGCACCACCACCACTAATTGCTATAAACCAATCTACCCCACCACCACCAGTACAACCACTATCACCACCACCACCACCACAACGGATTAGTATAAATCAATCTACCCAACCACCACCACTCCAACCATCACCACCACCACCACATCTGATTGGTATAAACCAATCTTCCCCACCACCACCACTACAACCACCACCACAACCACTGATGGGTATAAACCAATCTACCCCACCACCACCGCCACCTCCACTGATTGGTATAAACCAATCTACGCCACCACCACCACTACAACCACTATCACCACCATCTCCACTGATTGGTGTAAACCAATCTACCCCACCACCACCACTACGACCACTATCACCACCATCACAACCACCACTTATTAGTATAAACCAATCTAAACCACCACCACCACTACAACAACCAAAATTACCACCACCACCACTGATTAGTATAAACTAATCTACCCCACCACCACCACTAAAACCACCACCACCACCAGCACCTCTGATTAGTATAAACCAGTCTAGCCCACCACCACTACAACCACTATCACCACATCACCACTGATTAGTATAAACCAATCTACCCCACCACCACCAATACAACCACCACCACCACCACCACTGATTAGTATGAACCAGTCTACTCCACCACCACCACTACAACCACTATCACCACCACCACCACTGATTGGTATAAACCAATCTACCACACCACCACTAATTGGTATAAACCAATCTACCCCACCACCTCCATTACAACCACTATCTCCACCACCACCACTAATTGGTATAAACCAATCTACCCCACCACCACCACTACAACCACTATCACCACCATTACCACCACCACGGATTAGTATAAACCAATCTACCCCACCACCCCACTCCAACCATCAGCACCACCACCACCTCTGAATGGTATAAACCAATCTACCCCACCAGCACCACTACAACCACCACCACAACCACTGATTGGTATAAACCAATCTACGCCACCACCACCAATACAACCACCACCACCACCACCACTGATTGGTATAAACCAATCTACGCCACCAACACCACTACAACCACTATCACCATCACCACCACCACTGATTGGTATAAACCAATCTACCCCACGACCACCACTACAACCACTATCACCACCACCACCACCACTGATTGGTATAAACCAATCTACCCCACCACCACCACTACAACCACTATCACCACCACCACCACCACTGATTACTATAAACTAATCTGCCCTCCACCACCAAAACAACCACCATATCCACCACCACCACTGATTGGTAAAAAACAATCTACCCCACCACCAACACTACAACCACTATCACCACCATCACCACCACCACTGATTGGTATAAACCAATCTACCCCACCACCACCACTACAACCACTATCACCCCCACTACTGATTGGTATAAACCAATCTACCCCACCACCACCACTCCAACCACCACCACCACCACCACCACCACTGATTAGTATGAACCAGTCTACACCACCACCACCACTACAACCAATATCACCACCACCACCACTGATTGGTATAAACCAATCTACCCCACCACCACCACTACAACCACCATCACCACCACCACCAATGATTAGTATAAACTAATCTACCCCACCACCACCACTAAAACCACCACCACCACCACCACCACTGATTAGTATAAACCAGTCTATCCCACCACCACCACTACAACCACTATCATCACAACCACCACTGATTGGTATAAACCAATCTACCCCACCACCACCAATACAACCACCACCACAACCACTGATTAGTATGAACCAGTCTACACCACCACCACCACTACAACCACTATCACCACCACCACCACCACTGATTGGTATAAACCAATCTACCCACCACCTCCACTACAACCACTATCACCACCACCACCACGGATTGGTATAAACCAATATACCACACCACCACCACTACAACCACCACCACCACCACCACTAATTGGTATAAACCAATCTACCCCACCACCTCCACTACAACCACTATCTCCACCACCACCACTAATTCGTATAAACCAATCTACCCCACCACCACCACTACAACCACTATCACCACCATCACCACCACCACGGATTAGTATAAACCAATCTACCCCACCACCCCACTCCAACCATCAGCACCACCACCACCTCTGAATGGTATAAACCAATCTACCCCACCAGCACCACTACAACCACCACCACAACCACTGATTGGTATAAACCAATCTACGCCACCACCACCAATACAACCACCACCACCACCACCACTAATTGGTATAAACCAATCTACCTCACCACCACCACTACAACCACTATCACCACTACCACCACTAATTGGTATAAACCAATCTACCCTACCACCACCACTACAACCACCATCACCACCACCACCACCACCACCACTGATTGGTATAAACCAATCTACGCCACCACCACCACTACAACCACTATCACCACCACCACCACCACTGATTACTATAAACTAATCTGCCCTCCACCACCAATACAACCACCATCACCACCACCACCACTGATTGGTATAAAACAATCTACCCCACCACTACAACCACTATCACCACCATCACCACCACCACTGATTGGTATAAACCAATCTACCCCTCCACCACCACTACAACCACTATCACCCCCACTACTGATTGGTATAAACCAATCTACCCCACCACCACCACTCCAACCACCACCACCACCACCACCACTGATTAGTATGAACCAGTCTACACCACCACCACCACTACAACCAATATCACCACCACCACCACTGATTGGTATAAACCAATCTACCCCACCACCACCACTACAACCACTATCACCACCACCACCACTGATTAGTATAAACTAATCTACCCCACCACCACCACTAAAACCACCACCACCACCACCACCACTGATTAGTATAAACCAGTCTATCCCACCACCACCACTACAACCACTATCATCACAACCACCACTGATTGGTATAAACCAATCTACCCCACCACCACCAATACAACCACCACCACCACCACCACTGATTGGTATGAACCAGTCTACACCACCACCACCACTACAACCACTATCACCACCACCACCACTAATTGGTATAAACCAATCTACCCCACCACCACCACCACCACGGATTAGTATAAACCAATCTACCCCACCACCCCACTCCAACCATCAGCACCACCACCACCTCTGAATGGTATAAACCAATCTACCCCACCAGCACCACTACAACCACCACCACAACCACTGATTGGTATAAACCAATCTACGCCACCACCACCAATACAACCACCACCACCACCATCACCAGTGATTGGTATAAACCAATCTACCCCACCACCACCACTACAACCACTATCACCACCACCACCACTAATTGGTATAAACCAATCTACCTCACCACCACCACTACAACCACTATCACCACCACCACCACTAATTGGTATAAACCAATCTACCCCACCACCACCACTACAACCACCATCACCACCACCACCACCACCACTGATTGGTATAAACCAATCTACGCCACCACCACCACTACCACCACTATCACCATCACCACCACCACTGATTGGTATAAACCAATATACCCCACGACCACCAGTACAACCACTATCACCACCACCACCATCACTGATTGGTATAAACCAATCTACCCCACCACCACCACTACAACCACTATCACCACCACCACCACCACTGATTACTATAAACTAATCTGCCCTCCACCACCAATACAACCACCATCAACACCACCACCACTGATTGGTATGAAACAATCTACCCCACCACCACCACTACAACCACTATCACCCCCACTACTGTTTGGTATAAACCAATCTACCCCACCACCACCACTCCAACCACCACTACCACCACCACCACTGATTTGTATAAACCAGTCTACACCACCACCACCACTACAACCACTATCACCATCACCACCACCACTGATTGGTATAAACCAATCTACCCCACCACCACCACTACAACCACTATCACCACCACCACCACCACTGATTACTATAAACTAATCTGCCCTCCACCACCAATACAACCACCATCACCACCACCACCACTGATTGGTATGAAACAATCTACCCCACCACCACCACTACAACCACTATCACCACCATCACCACCTCCACTGATTGGTATAAACCAATCTACCCCACCACCTCCACTACAACCACAACCACTGATTGGTATAAAACAATCTACGCCACCACCACCACTACAACCACTATCACCACCACCACCACCACTAATTGGTATAAACCAATCTATCCCACCACAACCACTACAACCGCTATCACCACCATCCCCACCACCACTAATCGGTATAAACCAATCTAGCCCACCACCACCAATACAACAACTACCACCACCACCACTGATTGGTATAAACCAATCTACGCCACCACCTCCACTACAACCACTATCTCCACCACCACCACTAATTGGTATGAACCAGTCTACACCACCACCACTACTACAACCACTATCACCACCACCACCACTGATTGGTATAAACCAGTCTAAACCATCACTACAAACACTATCACCACTACCACCACTAATTGGTATAAACCAATCTACCCCACCACCACCAGTACAACCACTATCACCACCATCACCACCACCACGGATTAGTATAAACCAATCTACCCCACCACCACCACTCCAACCACTATCACCACCAACATCTCTGATTGCTATAAACCAATCTACCTCACCAGCACCACTACAACCACCACCACAACCACTGATTGATATAAACCAATCTACGCCACCACCACCAATACAACCACAATCACCACCACCACCAGTGATTGGCATAAACCAATCTACCCCACCACCACCACTACAACCACTATCACCACCACCACCACCACTAATTGGTATAAACCAATCTACCCCACCACCACCACTACAACCACTATCACCACCACCACCACCACCACTAATTGTTATAAACCAATCTACCCCACCACCACCACTACAACCACTATTACCACCACCTCCACCACTGATTACTATAAACCAATCTACCCCACCACCACCACTACAACCACTATCACCATCACCACCACCACTGATTGGTATAAACCAATCTACCCCACCACCACCACTACAACCACTATCACCACCACCACCACTGACTAGTATAAACCAATCTACCCCACCACCACCAATACAACCACCACCACCACCACCACTACAACCACTATCACCACCACCACCACTGACTAGTATAAACCAATCTACCCCACCACCACCAATACAATCACCACCACCACCACCACTGATTGGTATAAACCAATCTACCCCACCACCTCCACTACAACCACTATCACCACCACCACCACTGATTGGTATAAACCAGTCTACACCACCACTACAAACACTATCACCACTACCACCACTACAAACATTATCACTACCAACTCCACTATTTGGTATAAACCAATCTACCCCACCAGCCCACTCCAACCATCAGCACCACCACCACCTCTGAATGGTATAAACCATTCTACCCCACCAGAACCACTATAACCACCACCACAACCACTGATTGGTATAAACCAATCTACCCCACCTCCACCACTACAACCACTATCACCACCACCACCACTAATTGGTATAAACCAATCTACCCCACCCCCACCACTACAACCACTATCACCACCACCACCACTAATTGGTATAAACCAATCTACCCCACCTCCACCACTACAACCACTATCACCACCACCTCCACTAATTGGTATAAACCAATCTACCCCACCTCCACCACTACAACCATTATCACCACCACCACCACTAATTGGTATAAACCAATCTACCCCACCACCACCACTACAACCACTATCACCACCACCACCACTGATTGGTATAAACCAATCTACCCCACCACCACCACTACGACCACCATCACCACCACCACCACCACCACCACTGATTGGTATAAACCAATCTACGCCACCACCACCACTACAACCACTATCACCATCACCACCACCACTGATTGGTATAGACCAATCTACACCACGACCACCACTACAACCACTATCACCACCACCACCACCACTGATTGGTATAAACCAATCTACCCCACCACCATCACTACAACCACTATCACCACCACCACCACCACTGATTGCTATAAACTAATCTGCCCTCCACCACCAATACAACCACCATCACCACCACGACCACTGATTGGTATAAAACAATCTACCCCACCACCACCACTACAACCACTATCACCACCATCACCACCACCACTGATTGGTATAAACCAATCTACCCCACCACCACCACTACAACAACTATCACCTCCACCACCAGTGATTGGTATAAACCAATCTACCCCACCACCACCACTCCAACCACCACCACCACCACCACCACTGATTTGTATAAACCAGTCTACACCACCACCACCACTACAACCACTATCACCACCACCACCACTGATTGGTATAAACCAGTCTACACCACCACTACAAACACTATCACCACCACCACCACTAATTGGTATAAACCAATCTACGCCACCACCACCATTACAACCACTATCACCACCACCACTGATTGGTATAAATCAATCTACCCCACCACCTCCACTACAACCACAACCACTGATTGGTATAAAACAATCTACGCCACCACCATCACTACAACCACTATCACCACCACCACCACTGATTGGTATAAACCAATCTACCTCACCACGACCACTACAACCACTATCACCACCACCACCACTAATTGGTATAAACCAATCTACCCCACCACCACCACTACAACCACCATCACCACCACCACCACCACCACTGATTGGTATAAACCAATCTACGCCACCACCACTACCACCACTATCACCATCACCACCACCACTCATTGGTATAAACCAATCTACCCCACCACCACCACTACAACCACTATCACCACCACCACCACCACTGATTACTATAAACTAATCTGCCCTCCACCACCAATACAACCACCATCACCACCACCACCACTGATTGGTATGAAACAATCTACCCCACCACCACCACTACAACCACTATCACCACCATCACCACCTCCACTGATTGGTATAAACCAATCTACCCCACCACCTCCACTACAACCACAACCACTGATTGGTATAAAACAATCTACGCCACCACCACCACTACAACCACTATCACCACCACCACCACCACTAATTGGTATAAACCAATCTACCCCACCACAACCACTACAACCGCTATCACCACCATCCCCACCACCACTAATCGGTATAAACCAATCTAGCCCACCACCACCAATACAACAACTACCACCACCACCACTGATTGGTATAAACCAATCTACGCCACCAACTCCACTACAACCACTATCTCCACCACCACCACTAATTGGTATGAACCAGTCTACACCACCACCACTACTACAACCACTATCACCACCACCACCACTGATTGGTATAAACCAGTCTACACCATCACTACAAACACTATCACCACTACCACCACTAATTGGTATAAACCAATCTACCCCACCACCACCAGTACAACCACTATCACCACCATCACCACCACCACGGATTAGTATAAACCAATCTACCCCACCACCACCACTCCAACCACTATCACCACCAACATCTCTGATTGCTATAAACCAATCTACCTCACCAGCACCACTACAACCACCACCACAACCACTGATTGATATAAACCAATCTACGCCACCACCACCAATACAACCACAATCACCACCACCACCAGTGATTGGCATAAACCAATCTACCCCACCACCACCACTACAACCACTATCACCACCACCACCACCACTAATTGGTATAAACCAATCTACCCCACCACCACCACTACAACCACTATCACCACCACCACCACCACCACTAATTGTTATAAACCAATCTACCCCACCACCACCACTACAACCACTATTACCACCACCTCCACCACTGATTACTATAAACCAATCTACCCCACCACCACCACTACAACCACTATCACCATCACCACCACCACTGATTGGTATAAACCAATCTACCCCACCACCACCACTACAACCACTATCACCACCACCACCACTGACTAGTATAAACCAATCTACCCCACCACCACCAATACAACCACCACCACCACCACCACTGATTAGTATGAACCAGTCTACACCACCACCACCACTACAACCTCTATCACCACCACCACCACTGACTAGTATAAACCAATCTACCCCACCACCACCAATACAACCACCACCACCACCACCACTGATTGGTATAAACCAATCTACCCCACCACCTCCACTACAACCACTATCACCACCACCACCACTGATTGGTATAAACCAGTCTACACCACCACTACAAACACTATCACCACTACCACCACTACAAACATTATCACTACCAACTCCACTAATTGGTATAAACCAATCTACCCCACCACCCCACTCCAACCATCAGCACCACCACCACCTCTGAATGGTATAAACCAATCTACCCCACCAGAACCACTATAACCACCACCACAACCACTGATTGGTATAAACCAATCTACCCCATCTCCACCACTACAACCACTATCACCACCACCACCACTAATTGGTATAAACCAATCTACCCCACCCCCACCACTACAACCACTATCACCACCACCACCACTAATTGGTATAAACCAATCTACCCCACCTCCACCACTACAACCACTATCACCACCACCTCCACTAATTGGTATAAACCAATCTACCCCACCTCCACCACTACAACCATTATCACCACCACCACCACTAATTGGTATAAACCAATCTACCCCACCACCACCACTACAACCACTATCACCACCACCACCACTGATTGGTATAAACCAATCTACCCCACCACCACCACTACGACCACCATCACCACCACCACCACCACCACTGATTGGTATAAACCAATCTACGCCACCACCACCACTACAACCACTATCACCATCACCACCACCACTGATTGGTATAGACCAATCTACACCACGACCACCACTACAACCACTATCACCACCACCACCACCACTGATTGGTATAAACCAATCTACCCCACCACTATCACTACAACCACTATCACCACCACCACCACCACTGATTGCTATAAACTAATCTGCCCTCCACCACCAATACAACCACCATCACCACCACGACCACTGATTGGTATAAAACAATCTACCCCACCACCACCACTACAACCACTATCACCACCATCACCACCACCACTGATTGGTATAAACCAATCTACCCCACCACCACCACTACAACAACTATCACCTCCACCACCAGTGATTGGTATAAACCAATCTACCCCACCACCACCACTCCAACCACCACCACCACCACCACCACTGATTTGTATAAACCAGTCTACCCCACCACCACCACTACAACCACTATCACCACCACCACCACTGATTGGTATAAACCAGTCTACACCACCACTACAAACACTATCACCATCACCACCACTAATTGGTATAAACCAATCTACCCCACCACCTCCACTACCACCACAACCACTGATTGGTATAAAACAATCTACGCCACCACCACCATTACAACCACTATCGCCACCACCACTGATTGGTATAAATCAATCTACCCCACCACCACCACTACAACCACTATCACCACCACCACCACCTCTAATTGGTATAAACCAATCTACCCCACCACCACCACTACAACCACTATCACCACCACCACCACTAATTGGTATAAACCAATCTACCCCACCACAACCACTACAACCACTATCACCACCACCTCCACTAATTGGTATAAACCAATCTACTCCACCACCAACATTACAACCACTATCACCACCACCACCACCACCACTGATTGATATAGACCAATCTACGCCACCACCACCACTACAACCAGTATCACCACCACCTCCACTGATTGGTATAAACCAGTCTACCCCATCACCACCACCACTACAACCACTATCACCACCACCACCACTGATTCGTATAAACCAATCTACCACACCACCAACACTACAACCGCTATCACCACCATCCCCACCACCACTGGTTGGTATAAACCAATCTACCCCACCACCACCAATACAACCACCACCACCACCATCACCACCACTGATTAGTATAAACCAGTCAACACCACCACCACCACTACAACCACTATCACCACCACCACTGATTGATATAAACCAATCTACCCTACCACAAACCACTCCAACCACCACCACCACCACCACCACCACTGATTAGTATGAACCAGTCTACACCACCACAACCACTACAACCACTATCATCACCATCTCCACTGATTGGTATAAACCAATCTACCCCACCACATCCACTACAACGACTATCTCCACCACCACCACTAATTGTTATGAACCAATCTACCCCACCACCACCACTACAACCACTATCACCACCACCACCACTGATTGGTATAAACCAGTCTACACCACCACTACAAACACTATCACCACTACCACCACTAATTGGTATAAACCAATCTACCCCACCACCACCAGTACAACCACTATCACCACCATCACCACCACTACGGAGTAGTATAAACCAATCTACCCCACCACCACCACTACAACCACCACCACAACCACTGATTGTTATAAACCAATCTACGCCACCACCACCAATACAACCACAATCACCACCACCACCAGTGATTGGTATAAACCAATCTATCCCACCACCACCACTACAACCACTATCACCACCACCACCACTAATTGTTATTAACCAATCTACCCCACCACCACCACTACAACCACTATCACCACCACCTCCACCACCAGTGATTGGTATAAACCAATCTACGCCACCACCACCACTACAACCACTATGACCACCACCTCCACTGATTGGTATAAACCAGTCTACCCCACCACCACCACTACAACCACTATCACCACCACCACCACTGATTGGTATAAACCAATCTACCCCAACACCAATACTACAGCCGCTATCACCACCATCCCCACCACCACTGATTGGTATAAACCAATCTACCCCATCACCACCAATACAACCACCACCACCACCACCACTGATTGGTATAAACCAGTCTACCCCACCACCACCACTACAACCACTATCACCACCACCACCACTAATTGTTATAAACCAATCTACCCCACCACGACCACTACAACCACTATCACCACCACCACCACCACCACTGATTGGTATAAACCAATCTACGCCACCACCACCACTACAACCACTATCACCACCACCTCCACTGATTGGTATAAACCAGTCTACCCCACCACCCCCACTACAACCACTATCACCACCACCACCACTGATTGGTATAAACCAATCTACCCCACCACCACCAATACAAGAACCACCACCACCACCACTGATTGGTATAAATCAATCTACCCCACCACCACCACAACAAACACTATCACCACCACCACCACCACCACCACCACTAATTGGTATAAACCAATCTACCCCACCACCACCACAACCGCCACCTCCACTGATTGGTATACACCAATCTACGCCATCACCACCACTACAAACACTATCACCACCACCACCACTGATTGGTATAAACCAATCTACGCCATCACCACCACTACAAACACTATCACCACCATCTCCACTGATTGGTATAAACCAATCTACGCCACCACCACCAGTACAACCACTATCACCACCATCACCACCACCACGGATTAGTATAAACCAATCTACCCCACCACCACCAGTACAACCACTATCACCACCATCACCACCACCACGGATTGGTATAAACCAGTCTACCCCAACACCACCACTACAACCACTATCACCACCACCACCACCGATTGGTATAAACCAATCTACCCCACCACCACCAGTACAACCACTATCACCACCACCACCACCACCACGGATTGGTATAAACCAATCTACCCCACCACCACTACTACAACCTCTATCATCACCACCACCACCACCACTATTTGTATAAACCAATCTACCCCACCACCACCAGTACAACCACTATCACCACCACCACCACCACCACTATTTGTATAAACCAATCTACCCCTCCACCACCACTACAACCACTACCACCACCACCACCACCACCACTAATTGTATAAACCAATCTACCCCACCACCACCACTACAACCACTATCAGCACCACCACCACCACCACCACCACTACAACCACTATCACCACCCCCACCAACACCACCACCACTAATTGTATAAACCAATCTACCCCACCACCACTACTACAACCACTATCACCACCACCACCACCACCACCACTACAACCACTATCACCACCACCACCACCACCACCACCACTAATTGTATAAACCAATCTACGCCACCACCACCACTACAACCACTATCACCACCACCACCACCACCACCACTACAACCACTATCACCACCACCACCACCACCACCACCACTAATTGTATAAACCAATCTACCCCACCACCACTACTACAACCACTATCACCACCACCACCACCACCACCACTACAACCACTATCACCACCCCCACCACCACCACCACCACTAATTGTATAAACCAATCTACCCCACCACCACCACTACAACCACTAACACCACCACCACCACCACCACCACTACAACCACTATCACCACCACCACCACCACCACCACCACTAATTGTATAAACCAATTTACCCCACCACCGCTACTACAACCACTATCACCACCACCACCACCACCACCACTACAACCACTATCACCACCACATCCACCACCACCACTACAACCACTATCACCACCACCACCACCACCACCACCACTAATTGTATAAACCAATCTACCCCACCACCACCACTACAACCACTATCAGCACCACCACCACCACCACCACCACTACAACCACTATCACCACCCCCACCACCACCACCACCACTAATTGTATAAACCAATCTACCCCACCACCACCACTACAACCACTATCACCACCACCACCACCACCACCACTACAACCACTATCACCACCACCACCACCACCACCACCCCTAATTGTATAAACCAATTTACCCCACCACCACTACTACAACCACTATCACCACCACCACCACCACCACCACTACAACCACTATCACCACCACATCCACCACCACCACTACAACCACTATCACCACCACCACCACCACCACCACCACTAATTGTATAAACCAATCTACCCCACCACCACTACTACAACCACTATCACCACCACCACCACCACCACCACTACAACCACTATCACCACCACCACCACCACCACCACCACTAATTGTATAAACCAATCTACCCCACCACCACTACTACAACCACTATCACCACCACCACCACCACCACCACTACAACCACTATCACCACCACCACCACCACCACCACTACAACCACTATCACCACCACCACCACCACCACCACTACAACCACTATCACCACCCCCACCACCACCACCACTACAACCACTATCACCACCACCACCACCACCACCACCACTACAACCACTATCACCACCACATCCACCACCACCACTACAACCACTATCACCACCCCCACCACCACCACCACCACTACAACCACTATCACCACCACCACCACCACCACCACTACAACCACTATCACCACCACCACCACCACCACCACTACAACCACTATCACCACCACATCCACCACCACCACTACAACCACTATCACCACCACCACCACCACCACCACCACTAATTGTATAAACCAATCTACCCCACCACCACTACTACAACCACTATCACCACCACCACCACCACCACCACTACAACCACTATCACCACCACCACCACCACCACCACCACTAATTGTATAAACCAATCTACCCCACCACCACTACTACAACCACTATCACCACCACATCCACCACCACCACTACAACCACTATCACCACCACCACCACCACCACCACCACTAATTGTATAAACCAATTTACCCCACCACCACTACTACAACCACTATCACCACCACC
>OZ024744.1:24759429-24766929 GCA_964016885.1 Eledone cirrhosa
AAAAATAAAGCATGATCAAAATAAAAGGAATGAAATAAAATTAAATATAAAAGCATGATCAAAATAAACTGAAATTAAAAGGGGGGTAAAACAGGTGGTGGAAGGGTGTGGGGTGTGTAGGGGTGGTGGCGGGTGGAGTGGGGAGAGGGAGACGGGGTGTCCGAGCGGGGAGGGCTGAAGGTCGTGTGTGTGTGTAGGTGTACGTGTGTGTATGTGAAAGTAAGGGTTGGGGGAAGAACGGGGTTGCATGTTCAGGAAGAGGTGTGTGGGGGGGGGGGGGGTTGTAGGTCGGAGTGTCTGTGCGTGTGAGGTAGAGGGGTGGGGGAGAGGAATCAGGAGGCTGAGGGTGTAAATATGTGGTGGAAAGCACGTGTGGGGGGTTTAAGCGTGTTGTAGGTGTAGGTGGCGTGTGGAGAAAAAAAATTTGTTGGGGTGTGTGTGTGGGTGAGTTATATAGGTGATTCTGTAAGAGGATGGTTGAAAAGTTGGTAAAATCCTATGATGTTTAGTGGATTCTGTGGTGGTCAAGTTCCACATACGAGTATTCCATGAAGAGATGGTCGGAAGAGGAGAGATGTGGGGTGCCCGCGCAACAGGAAGTGGTCAAGCAGTGGGAGTGCTGTGTGTCTGTTTGTGCTGGGAGATGGTCAGAAGGCATAACAGCAGTCGGTGGAATGGTAAAGTGGCGAGGATGGGTAGGTGTGAAAGTTGGAGTGAGGAGGGTGTGTGTGTGTGTATTAGTAGAGGTGTTAGTGGGATGAGTGAGTGTGGAGCGAGGGTGTGGGTGGAGAGGGGAGAGAAGGGTGTGTGTAGTTCTATGGAGGGAGTGTGGTGTACTGGTGTGTGTGTAGTTTGATGAAGGGGTGTTAGTGGGTGTTAGTATACGGGAGGTGGGGAGGGTTGAATGCAGGTGTGAGTGTGGGTTAGTGGTGGTAGGGTGTGTAGAGTTGGTGGTGTACGAGGGTGTGTGGGTACGTGTGCGTGGGGTTGGGGGTGTTAGTGATGTTAGTTGCGTGTGGCGTGGGTGGTGTAAGTGGGTGCGTGTGTTCGAGTGCTTGGGGTCAGGGGGTGTTAGTGAGGTTAGTTGTGGGGTGGTGGGATGGAGGTGTGGGGGTGAGGGTTAGTGGTGGTAGTAGGGTGTGTGTTTAGTGTGAGCGCGTGTATATATGTGCCGGTGAGTGTGTGCATGCGATAAGGAGGGGGAGCAGGAGAAGAAGGGAGGGATGTTAGTATGTTAGTTGGGGAAGGGTGGTCGGATGAGGGGTGGAGTGGAGGTGTTAGTATTGTTAGTTGTGGGGTGGGCTGTGAAAAGGAGGGGTGTGTTAATGGTGTTAGTGGGGGATAAGTGTGGGGGGAGGGGGGCGGTCGAAGGCTAAAGGAATAAGGGTGGGGAGTTCAGGCCGGGGGGAGTGTGGGTTTGTAAGATGAAGATAGTTCTTTGTTCGACTCTAAGGCGATTGGCGGGTGTTCCGTGGCATTGTCTATAGAATCACAAGATAAAATATATACTATTTCCTCTCCTAATTAGCATAATTAACCATATAAAAAATCGAATAGACCAGGCTATAAGAATGAGGTTTCTATGAAGAAATCTCCAACAAATAACCGAAACTAGCGCTTCGCGTCGGCCGTAGCGGAATATTTATCGAATATTTCGACAGCGTAATCGCCCAGATATAGTCAACTAAACAGAATTAGGTGTAAAATAAACTAGGAGAAAATAGAATACATTTAAATACCTCAAACATGGTTTCGTCCGTATTTTGAGTTTTCCAATAATTATGTAATAATTATATAAACTCGAGCGCCGGATTCATCAGGAAGCTCGCTCTTATCTAGACACTAAATTTTCCAGTGATCGCGCCAAGAAATTCATTTCAAAATGGCTAAAAATCGTGACGTAGTCACGGTCAGGTTGGAAGGGGTGTGGTAGTTGCTTACGACTGGTGGCATTTTTGCTAGAAAGCACAGCACAATACAGCCAGTATCGAGTCGAGTTTATATAATTATTACATAATTATTGGAAAACTCAAAATACGGACGAAACCATGGTAGAGGTATTTAAATGTATTCTATTTTCTTCTAGTTTATTTTACACCTAATTCTGTTTAGTTGACTATATCTGAGCGATTACGCTGTCGAAATATTCGATAAATACTCTGCTACGGCCGACGTGAAGCGCTAGTTTCGGTTATTTGTTGGAGATTTCTTCATAGAAACCTCATTCTTATAGCCTGGTCTATTCGATTTTTTATATGGTTAATTATGCTAATTGGGAGAAGAAACAGTATATATTTTATCTTGTGATTCTATAGACATGTTTTATGATATATAGCTCTGATTGTTTAATTTATTAATTTTTCATTGAGCCACAAAGTGACCAGTTGCAAAACACGTATATATATATGTATGTATATATATATGTAAACTTTTATATGTAATAATCTCCCATTAGGTTGAGATACAAATTTGGCTGTATTGTGCTGTGCTTTCTAGCAAAAGTGCCACCAGTCGTAAGCAACTACCACACCCCTTCCAACCCGACCGCGACTACGTCACGATTTTTAGCCATTTTGAAATGAATTTCTTGGCGCGATCACTTTGGAAAATTTAGTGTCTAGATAAGAGCGAGCTTCCTGATGAATCCGGCGCTCGAGTTTATATAATTATTACATAATTATTGGAAAACTCAAAATACGGACGAAACCATGGTTGAGGTATTTAAATGTATTCTACTTTCTCCTAGTTTATTTTACACCTAATTCTGTTTAGTTGACTATATCTGGGCGATTACGCTGTCGAAATATTCGATAAATATTCCGCTACGGTCGACGCGAAGCGCTAGTTTCGGTTATTTGTTGGAGATTTCTTCATAGAAACCTCATTCTTATAGCCTGGTCTATTCGATTTTTTATATGGTTAATTATGCTAATTGGGAGAGGAAATAGTATATATTTTATCTTATGATTCTATAGACATGTTTTATGATATATAGCTCTGATTGTTTAATTTATTAATTTTTCATTGAGCCACAAAGTGACCAGTTGCAAAACACGTATATATATATGTATGTATATATATATGTAAACTTTTATATATATATATATATATATATATATATATATATATATATATATATATATATATATATATATATATATAGAATCATGAGTGTGTGCTATGATATTCATACTAACGGAGAAAGGAGGAACCGAGCTAGGGCTTGGAGCAGGAAGAATGGGAGTGAAGGTGACATGTAATGAAAGAAAGAGAGAGAGAGAGAGAGAGAGAGAGAGAGAGAGAGAGAGAGAGAGAGAGAGGGAGAGAGAGGACAATCAGTAGAAATAAGAGAGAGAGAGGACAATCAGTAGAGAGAGAGAGAGAGACAGGACAATCAGTAGAGAGAGAGAGTGTGTGTGTGTGTGACAGGGGACAGGCAATGACACGGAGTCAACGTAGAAAATATGTACGACGTAATGTAATTGACAATACAAGGATAGATAGACAGACAGACAGACTGACAGACGGACTGACAGACAAACATACATACAGACAGACTGACAGACAGACTGATATATATACAGACAGACTAATTTCTGTTTATTTGCCACGAGGGCATAAAAGAAAGGGACACATACATCGGGGAGGGGGGAGTTTACATAGAAATCGAGTAAAAAAATGTGCGACCCTTCTCCACGGAAGCACAAAGATAGAGTCCTCCCTTCTTCCTTTTCCACCTACAGGCTGAGGTAGAGAGAAGGCCCATTCACACGGGCCATTCTCGCAACTTTCACCCACTTTTCATAAAACTGGCTGGGGTGGAGCACCTCTCTCTCCATCCTGATCCTTCTTCGGAGATAGTATCGGAAGAAAAGGACCAGTTGTTGGCCGGAAAGAAAGGTGTCCGACCTCAGCCCTTTTAGACGCGTCCACCATATAACCTCTTTGACCATGGCTATTACACAGAGGAAGACCGCCTCTCCTTCAGTTTTGAAGGGGGGAGGCGGCTTGATCGTTACAATGGACTCGGTGGTCAACCTAATTGGTCCCACCCGTGACAGCAGTTGTTCGACATGGCCCCACAGATCAGTAACGCCCGGGAAGTGCACCAATGCGTGCGCGACGGTTTCCTCGTCGCACACGCATCTGGGACAGATCTTTTTCGAGGGGTCCCTACTCGGGCGCCCGTGTCTGTAGAGCTTATCCCGACGGGCAGAGCCCCTCGGCAGCACTGCCAGACCAAGGACTTCTGGAAGTTGTCCATAGGTCCCGGGCCGAAAGTCCTACCGAATAGGCTGGCCAGTTCGTCCTTCTCCATGCCTAGTGTTTCTCCGAGGGCGTCGTTGCACCTGCTAACCACCAACCCTCTATAGAAAGACGAGGTGGAGTCTCCACCGATAGCCGGGTCCGCTTGCCAGAGAGCCGTGAGCGCCTGGGCACACTCGGTGTGCCAGTCGCCCAGTTTTATCGGTCTTTGCTTCACCCAGGACTACAGCTCGGTGAGCGAGACGAGCCTCGGGAAGGCTCGCCTCACAAACGGGGCCCACACCGGTTGATTTTGAGGAATACCTGGAGGTGCCGTAGCCTCAATGCTAGTTTACGCATTTTTAGCCACGGCTTCCACAGCCCTCCTTTCAAAGGGTGTTGACAGCAGATGGATCTCCTCACCAGGGAAGACCCTTTCCTCCAAAGGAAGTGAAAGAGAGCGTGCTCCATTTTGGCGAGGGTCTCACCCGGGCAAAGCACGACAGTCAAGCGGTAATAGGTGACGGATGCTATGTAAGCGTTCGCCACCTCCGCCCGACCTTTCAGGGATAGTTTGCACTCGGCCCACTTCTGGGTCAGTGCAAGCACCCTATTCGTCACCTCACCCCAGTTTTTCTCCACCTGGAGGTCCGGTCCGAACCAGACCCCAAGCAACTTCACCGGGCCCTCCGTCCACCGTCCGACGATACCGTCGGACGACATCGGTTTGCACCTCCACTCGCCGAGTTGCAAAGCGACTGACTTGTCCCGGTTCAGCTTAGCCCCTGTCAACCTTTCGTACTCCTCCAGTAAGGTGCCGATTGCCTCGATTTCCACGGTGGTCGACACCATTACTGTTACGTCATCGGCGTAGGTCGACACCGCTTTGCGCAATCCCGGTTCCAAAGAGATGCCCTGCAACAACTCCAACTTCCGCAGTAGTGGCTCGAGAGCCAATACATACAGAAGGGAGGAGACAGGGCACCCCTGTCGGAGGAGCGGGTGATTTCGAACGGCTCCGAGAGGTAGCCGTTCACCTTGACTCTAGAGCAGATGCGGCTGCTATGCATGGCAGTGATCCAGCCCCTGAAAACGGGTCTGAAACCAGCCGCCGCTAGCACCGCATCCAGGTAACCGTGGTCCACCCTATCGAAAGCTTTAGACTGATCTAAATTTATCAGGGCCCCACCAAAGACGGGTTCGTTCCTAACCCTCTCTATGATGTATCGCATGAGGTGGAGGTTATCGTGGATGGACCTGGACGGGATAGCGCATGTCTGCGCATCTCCCAACAGCCCCCCCCCCCCCACAACAAGCGCCAACCTCTTCGCTAACACCTTGGCCAAAATCTTTAACTCTGCATTTAGCAGAGTTATGGGCCTAAAATTACTAATGTCATCCCCCTTGTTCTCGTCTTTCCTCACTAGAGAGACTACGCCCTTGGTCACAGAACAGGGAATTCTCCCGTTCTGTTGCCAGTTGCAGTAGACCGCCTCGAGGAGATCGGGGAACAAGTCCGACATACCAATATATAGTTCGTAGGGCAGACCATCGAGCCCTGGAGATTTGCGTTTGCTGCATAGGCTCAGCACGTCCCCTATTTCAGCAGCTGAGATCGGCCCGTCGCAGGACCTCACCTCCTTGTCCGAAAGACGCGGCAGGCCGTCGAGGTATGGACCGAAGTCCACATCCCCAACCGGCCCCCCGCCCCTCCCGAACAATCGGGCAAAGTGCCTTTGAAAGGCCTCGCACATTTGCTTAGGTTCAAGGATCACCCGTCCATCCTGGTCTCGCAAAGACCGGATAGTGGATCTAATCCCAATTTTGGCTTCTGCCACGCGGGCCCAGCTAACAGCTTTGGTCCCCTCGTTTCCCAGAGCACGTATTTTGCTTCGGACAACGCAGCCTTCGCGTCGAAGAACTGGCCCAAGGCCGTTCTCGACGCTTGCTCTCTGGCCACGTTGCCGCTTCTCATTGCCTTTTCAACATTAACTACCAACTCCCTTTCCTTCCTATTTCTATCTGAGGCTAACCCCTTACTAACGTCTATTGAAACTACTCTAATCTCTCTTTTTAGAGAGCCCCACCACCTGCTGTTGACGATGGCACCCGTCAACCACTCCTTAACTAAGGTTCTAATCCGGTCCCTGTAAGTTCTACTTGCCGGTAAGGACAAGTTGAGCTTCCAGTAACCGGGTCCCTGTCTATGCGTTCTATCAAGGTGAACTACGCAGGTCACTAACTTGTGGTCTGAATAGCCCACCATGAGCATTTCTGGACAACTTAAAAAGTCCCTATCCTTGATTCTAACTAAGAACCTATCTAGGTACGATCTAGATTGACCGCTATGATTTGTCCAAGTCCAGGTTGGCACAGTCGGAAAATCTAGTCGATATCTATCGGCCAGGTAAAATCGGCCTGTTAACCCCTTGAGGTTGTTATACCCCCCTCTATCGGGACATGCCAATACATAGTCCCAACGTGCTTCTAGGATACTATTCCAGTCTCCCACTAAAAGCAAGGAGCGGAGCGTCCCTAGAAAAGTCTCCAGACGATGGAAGAAGTCTGACCCCATTGCCCCAAAAGGGGCGTAAACGGCGACAAGCCTAAAAGCTTCGCCTTCACCGCTGCCAAGATCCAGAACCACGAGTCGACCCTCCGGGTCCAAGTGTACCGTCTGTGTAGCGAGACCCAGATGTTTTTGCAGCAGAACAACAACCCCCACCCCCACCTCCGGGCTGACAGAGAGATGCGTGCATCTCAAAGTCATCAAAGGTGGGGGCTAGTTGTGGCACGTTGCTGATCCGGGCCTCGCAAATAACCATCACATTTATACATCGTGACCTGAGGTCATTTAGAAGCTTAGCTTGTTTCCAAGGTGAACCCAGGCCACGCGCATTTAGACAACCTACTCTTAACACAGCCATGTTTATGGTAAAGAAAGAGGCACATACCTCTCTGCGTCCCGGGGTCCGGGCTGCTCAGTTTCCATGGGGCTGGTGGAGGGGTTGTTGGGTGCGGTGGTGGTTTGTGGTGGTGGTGGTGGTGGGGGGGGGGGGTATTAGTGTGTGGAGGGGTTGGGGTGTTTGGAATTGTGTGGGTGTTTGAGGAGGGGAGGGGAAAACCTTTCAGGAGGACGCGGTTGAGTGACCTGGTGCAGGGTGGCCCCACGTCCTCAGGGTAAATGTTTTTCAATGGTTTGAAAATGTCAAGTGGGACCTTCACCATTTTCAGGTTAGGGAGTCCCGTTGCCAT
>OZ024744.1:24771929-24776929 GCA_964016885.1 Eledone cirrhosa
TATAAGCTGAAAGTGACGTCATATTCCTTCTTAGAGGGTAACGAAAAGAATGGGTATGCATGTAAAGACGCTGCTTGAAACTATTGCGGTTAACCCTATGTAGGCCCTACGGGACGTGAGTGTTACAACCTTACATTTGTAGACAATGTTACTAGATAGGCATTTCCCGGATAGGGGGCAATCAGCCCGATTCCTACAATTACAGTTAGTACTAACTACAGGGTTGCACGTGTTCCTACGGCTAGGTAGTTTAGCTAAATTTGAAGCTGTGATGTTATGTGCAAGGTTAGGAGTCGTAGAGTAAGAAATTTTAATAGTATTTCTATTAAAAATTTTACTATATTTATGTGTAGGGGGAAAATGCTTCGTAATAAGGGAAAGGAAGATCTTAGCTAATGGTGTGGCCACCTCCATATTATATGGTGGGTTAAACCAACAAATGCGACGGGATCTATTTCTTCTAGGTCTATTTTCGTACTATGTATAAGCTACTTTATCGACAAATCCACTTCGAGCAAGAGCTTCATTGTAATAAGTGGAATGGTCGTTGAAAATGCGCTCGTTGGTGGAAAGACGGGAAAGCCTCAACGAAACGTTTTTTACCAGGTTCTTGGTTATGCTGGCAGGATGGTTGGAATGCTTACTTATGTAATTAAGCGTATCATTCGGCTTTCTATACGGGTAATACAACCCATTCAATAAATTGAGGGTAACGTCGAGGTAATTAACGACCGAGAGATTGGCCTCAACCTGTATAGAGAGGTTGAAGCCTTTAAAGAAGTCTGTGAGTTCTTTTCTGAACCTGTCGCAAGCACAGGGTCCGCACTTAGTCATGGTCAAAAGACCATCGTCACGGTACAAACCACCGCCCGCGTTGGGGAATTCGTCCTTGATAGAGAAAAGAAGGAAAAGGCCAATAAGATCAGTAACCTCCGCAGAGTCACTGGCGCCCATACTCACGTCGAATGGGGTGCTATTGGATTTTTTAATCCAAATAGAGTCGTCGAAATTAATCACCGACTTTCGGGCATTAAGGATGACATCAACTTCGAAATCCTTAACCACTGTGAGTGTTTTAGCGAAATTGATAGCTCTAAGGAGAAGTGGTAAAGTGATGGAGGAGTAGTAATTGTTGATGTCGAATTGGATAAAACGGCAATGTTCCTTGTTACATATGCGGATGAACCAATCAATCACCGCGAAGGAATTGTTCCACAGTGCGAGAGGGGCCAAACTTCTAATTTCAGGTATAATTCTATCAAGAATCGTTTTACTAAGTCTACCTAAATCGGACTTCGTAGGGTTAATAAGCCGAATAGAGGGGGTTGTTCGGAAAATTGGATGTGTGATCCTTATTGGCCTTTTCCTTCTTTTCTCTATCAAAGACGAATTCCCCTACGCGGGCGGTGGTTTGTACCGTGACGATGGTCTTTTGACCATGACTAAGTGCGGACCTCGTGCTTGCGACAGGTTCAGAAAAGAACTCACAGCCTTCTTTAAAGGCTTCAACCTCTCTATACAGGTTGAGGCCAATCTCTCGGTCGTTGATTACCTCGACGTTACCCTCAATTTATTGAATGGGTTGTATAACCCGTATAGAAAGCCGAATGATACGCTTAATTACATAAGTAAGCATTCCAACCATCCTGCCAGCATAACCAAGAACCTGGTAAAAAACGTTTGGTTGAGGCTTTCCCGTCTTTCCACCAACGAGCGCATTTTCAACGACCATTCCACTTATTACAATGAAGCTCTTGCTCGAAGTGGATTTGTCGATAAAGTAGCTTATACAGAGTACGAAAATAGACCTACAAGAAATAGATCCCGTCGAATTTTTGGTTTAACCCACCATATAATATGGAGGTGGCCACACCATTAGCTAAGATCTTCCTTTCCCTTATTACGAAGCATTTTCCCCCTACACATAAATATAGTAAAATTTTTAATAGAAATACTATTAAAATTTCTTACTCTACGACTCCTAACCTTGCACATAACATCACAGCTTCAAATTTAGCTAAACTACCTAGCCGTAGGAACACGTGCAACCCTGTAGTTAGTACTAACTGTAATTGTAGGAATCGGGCTGATTGCCCCCTATCCGGGAAATGCCTATCTAGTAACATTGTCTACAAATGTAAGGTTGTAACACTCACGTCCCGTAGGGCCTACATAGGGTTAACCGCCAATAGTTTCAAGCAGCGTCTTTACATGCATACCCATTCTTTTCGTTACCCTCTAAGAAGGAATATGACGTCACTTTCAGCTTATATCTGGAGTCTAAAAGACAACCACACCCAATATATGTTACACTGGGAGATCCTAGCTAGGGCTAGATCGTATTACGGAAATAAAAGACCATGTGAACTCTGCGCCGCTGAGGCTCTGGAAATACTCTAAGCCACAGACCACATCTTAAACAAAAAATCCGAGGCAATTTCGGCTTGTAAACATAAATTGCACAAAACTTTCCTGTATTACAGCCCCACGATATACCCCAACGGATAGCACGATCTATACGTGGATATTTTACGTCTTGATGCGGGAGCTAAGTATATGTTTTGTTTATTCCTTTACTTATTTGCATAGGTAAGTATATATTACCCGTATGTTTTGTGAAGGTATGTATACCTTCTCGTACGTATATTTGACTGTTATGGCGTATAATTTTTACATATTCTGGTATTTAGGGTTTGGCTATGTGTATACGGGAGTTTTGCGTCTGCGTGAGTATGCAGGTCCGTACGTATGGTGGGTGTGTGTATATGTGTACTTCTTGTTTTAGTTGACTTACATCTCCGAACATTCGTGTATTTATTTGTAGGTATGTGCGTGCGCTTGTTATATACGTATTTATTTACTTATATACGTTTATATAATTATTTATTTATTTGTACACAAGCATACACACACACACATATTTATATGTGCGTGGCTTCGTATACCTATGGTAAGGTTTTGCGGATGCTTGTGTATGTACGTATCTGCTTGCGTGTATGTATTTATTTGTTTTTATTACTTCTGTATTGTATTTATTTACTTTGTTCTTAACTCTGTAGCGGAGATTCATTTGGTCTCCTAGTTAGTATTTTAGTCTACGACTTCTGCTATACCATTTACGTGGTTTTGTCTTTGCGTGCTATTGTTCTACACGCTCCACATATGACTTATTATCTTCGTTTTTTCGTTCATTGCCAGAGAACGTCTCTATGCACCACCTAAGAGAACATTAGTCTACGACCTCTTTTATACCATAAACGTGGTTCTGTCTTTGCGCGTAATTGTTTTTCACCGCTCCATTTAATGACGTATTATATTCGTTTTCCCCCGTTCTTTGCCAGGGAACGTTTCCACGAACCAAAGTATCGTCTTCCTGTCTTCCCCCGGTTGCAACGTTTTTTGAAATATCCAGTTCTGCGTTTACAGATTGACTTTGTTAGTTTCAGAAGATCCCGCTAAGGGTGAAAGCAGCGATTCTTTGCTTAAACTTTAATCTGTTATTTTAATAAATATTTGCTCTACGGTTTTTATATATTTGATATATATTTTCCTTATCGAGCCCTCTTTGGATTTTAGTCTTCAATTTTATTATTATTACTATATATATATATATATATATATATATATATATATATATATATATATATATATATGTATAAATGGAATAGAATGAAACGAAATTTCATTACTCACACTTAGTACGGCACTTACTTAAATGCAAGTATGTATGTGTATATATATATATATATATATATATATATATACATACATACTTGCATTTAAGTATGTGTGTGTGTATTTATATATATATATATATATATATAAAAATATATATATATATATATATAATATATATATGCATATTAATTTATCTGCAAGTGTAAAATCAGAAAGCGAGAGAGAGAGAGAAAGAGAGAGAGAGAGAGTGAGAGAGAGGGAGGGAGAGAGAGTGGCAGAGAGAGTGAGGGAGAGAGAGTGGGAGAGAGAGAGAGAGAGGTATGTGTGAGACTGCTAGGGTTACAGCTAAATATATTGGAAGGAGAAGGTTTGGAAGAAGACAGGATATAACGATACCAGTGGTGTAATGAGTGGGAGGGGGTATATAGAGTAGGTGTGTAGAGTGTGTGTAGAGTGTGTGTAGAGTGTGTGAAATAGTGTGTGTAGGGTGTGTAGTGTGTGTATAGAGTGTGTGCGACAGTGTGTGTAATGTGTGTGTAGAGTGTGTAGTGTGTGTGTAGTGTGTGTGTAGAGTGTGTGTAGAGTATGTAGTGTGGTGTAGAGTGTGTGAGATAGTGAGTGGAGAGTGCGTGTAGAGTGTGTGAGATAGTGAGTGGAGAGAACGTGTATAGTGTGTGACATAGTGTGTGAGATAGTGTGTGTGTAGAGTGTGTGTGTGTGTGTGGCGGTGTGTAGAGTGTGTGGCGGTGTGTAGAGTGTGTGTGTGTGGCTGTGGGTAGAGTGTGTGTGTGGCGGTGTGTAGAGTGTGTGTGTGGCGGTGTATTGCTGATATTGTATGTGTGTGTGTATTAGTGTGAATTACTTAGATATGTGTGTGTCGGTGTGTATTACTGAGCTGTGTGTGAGATACATACGCACACATACATCTACTTATTAAACAAACAAATACACACACACTCATATATATATATATATATATATATATATATATATATATATATATATATATATATATATATATATATATATATATATATATATATATGTTGGTATGTCACACACATATATATATATATATATTTATATATATGTGTGTAGATACGTCACATATATATATATATATATATATATAGATATGTCACACAGACATATATATATATATATATATATATATATATGTGTAGATATGTCACACACACATATATATATATATATATATATGTAGATATGTCACACACATATATATATGTAGATATGTCAGATATATATATATAGATATAGATATGTCACATATATATATATATATATAGATATAGATATGT
>OZ024744.1:24799429-24801929 GCA_964016885.1 Eledone cirrhosa
GTAAATACATATATAGTTAAATATATAATTATATATATGTGTCTTATGTGTATATATATATATATATATATGCTTAAAGTGTGCTTATACTATGTATATAAATAATTAATCATATATTTATGAATATATGTATTTAAAGATCTATGTGCGAGTATATAAAAAGGTACATACATAAACATGTATGTACCCGTATATATATATCAAAATGGATGCAGTAAATACCTGTTTAACCATTACTCACCAGAGTACTTGATACTTGGGGTGGTAGAGTGGGTAATAGGAAGGATTGGTGTCCCGAATCTTTAATATATCCATATACATACAAATACATCCACATGCATACATATATACATATATATATATATATATATATATATATATATATATATATATATATATATATATATATATATATATATATATATATATATATATATATATATATATATATATATATAAGTAAGTATGCTTTGAAACAGTGTGCAAGTTTGAAATTAGAAAATAGAAGCTTTCGCCGTATTTTTTTACTAAAGAATTTTAGCCTGATAGAGTGGTCTAGAACCCTAAAGTTTCTGTAATAAAAAAATACGGTGAAAGCTTCTGTTTTCTAATATATATATATATATATATGTATATATATATATGTATATATATATAAATATATATATATATATATATAATATTCAACTAAATATATATATTATGGAAATAACGTCATCAAGACGTTCCTGATGATTCTTATGAATGATACATTTCTAGTCCTGTAGGAGTCATTCTATAATAAAATTAATATACCTATACTCGAGCAACATATTGGCTACCTTATTTGACAGTAGTCACTTCCCAGTTTTCATGTGGATCCCTACATATTATATATAGGAGTCGGGTATATAACAGTACCAGAACACTGAGCCACCCACATGTGAAACAGTCGTAATATATAAAGACCGTAATGCGAAACTTCACTTTCATATATATATATATATATATATATATATATAAACGGAAAAAATGAAACGAAATTTCATATATATATATATATGTATGTATATGTATGTATGTATATGTATGTATATGTATATGTATGTATATGTATATGCGCGTGTGTCGAGGGAGAAAGAGAGATGTTTCTAGATACACAACGTGTATCTAAACAGTGTTGTTAAACAGTAATATTTATACTGTTAATATATATATTTAATATATATATGTGTATGTGTATGTGTGTGTGTATGTGTGTGTGTGTGTGTGTATGTGTGTGTGTATGAAGTATATGAGGTAGGTGAGATATATATAAAGGTGACCAACGGCCACCTGTTGTAACTCAATTTCACGCTAGTTTAAGTTAACAGGAATGCTATACAAAACTGTCAATACGTTTAAGGGCGCTGACTATACAATCCAACATTTGCATATTGACGTGTGTATAAGTCAGTGTGTGTATACAATTGTATATATATATAAATAAAAGGAATATACACGTATACACTCATACACACAGACACAGACATATGTAAATATATATGTATATACACGTATACACTCACACACACACATATATATGTATATATATATATATATATATGTGTGTGTGTGCGTCATAAACAAACATAAGTTTACGCCCCCCTCCTGTATTTACCAAGTATATTATAATTCCATGTAACTGACAGTAGTTTCACATTGTAATAGTATTGAGTTCTTTATTCAGTCAACGGTCGTTGTTTTTATTTTTGTTGTGCATGAAAAATCACTTCATTTATATCCCAATTGACACGGACACAACCACATATATATATATATATATATGTCTATCTCTGTATATATATATATAGCGAGGGAAAAGTGGTAAGGAACCAGGTGGACCATAACGCACCAAAGTACTCAATACTTAGGGTAGTAGAGTGGGTAATAGGAGTAAGTAAGACCCCGACGGCTGAGCTCAAGCCGTTTCGACGGCTAATTCTGTACAGAATTAGCCGTCGAAACGGCTTGAGCTCAGCCGTCGGGGTCTTACTTACTCCTATATATATATGTATATATATATATATATGTATATATATACTGTAGTAAAAGTTTGGTAGAAATATCCAATGGTAAGAGCACTCAGTCTATAGGACGAGTTTATATATATATTTTTTTCTTTCAGAAATTTATACATATATACACACATAGTCTCTTTCTCTATCTAACACACAGACACATATACATATATATGTAATGGCTGACTGAATACACACGTGTTTTTTCTCAGAAACGTTTTTCTGTTCCTGTCTCGTCTCAGTTTTTATCTTTCTATTTCATCTTTTATTTTCCCACTCTATCTTCTGACGAAGGACTAGTGTCAAAAACGTCAAAACACTTTTTTCCTACTATATTAAGCGTCAAACTAATATATTTCTTGATTGTACTGTGTCATTTGTTTTGTTATTTCTGTTGGGAGGTGGGTGTTTAAACACGCGCGCACACACACAAACACTCATATATATATACATATATATAT
>OZ024744.1:24804429-24806929 GCA_964016885.1 Eledone cirrhosa
TGTATATACATATACATGTATATATATATATATATATATATATATATATATATATATATATATAATTAACGAAGGAAGTGTGGTAAGCAACCAGATGGACCATAACGCACCAGAGTACTCAATACTAAGGGTAGTAGAGTGGGTTTCGACGGCTATTTCTGAATAGCCGTCGAAACGGCTTGAGCTCTGCCGTCGGGGTAATACATTTTCCTATATATATATATCTATATCTATATATCTAACTATCTATCTATATATATATGTGTGTGTGGGGGGAGGGGTATCTCTGTCTTTTCCAACGACGTGCGGTCTAATTGATTCAAACAAGGGGACAAGTAGCTCGTCATATTAATAAATAAGTGGTTGATACTTTCACAAACACGTGTAACCTTAACGGTAATTGACATAACTGGAAGATTCAGCATGACTGATACAGTGTGTAATTAAACCGGCTCTTTGAATTACGGGTACAAGCCATGTTTTCCCGCTGACTAAACTGGAACTATATAAAATAAAGTGTCTTGCTCAAGGACACAATTTGCCAACAGACGTGAGCGTAACACCATAATTAATCGTTCAGTCACTCAAATACACACCTACATACAAAACTCAGCTACAATCACACACACACACATTAACATAAAGATCAACAGGTGTTTGGTACAGAATACCATAACACACACACACATGCACACACACACACACACACACACATATATATATATATATATATATATATATATATATATATACTGTACATGTGTATCATTATTATTATCATTAGGCGGTGGATTGGCAGTATCGGTAGAGTGTGTGACGCCATGCTTTGTGCCATAGAGTTATGTCATTTACGTTCTGAGTTCAAATCCCGCCGAGGTTAACTTTACCTTTCATCCTTACGGGGTCGATAAAATAAAGTACCAGTAATGCACTGGGTAATTGCTGCCCTTGGGCTGGTAAGGGCCAAAAGTAGAAACAATCATTATTTTTTTATCACCAATATGAGAGTAAGAAAGAAATAAAAAACACAATCATACTAACATACTAGAGTGAATATAATTTTAACTAACAAAACTTAAAGATCATTCAACAAGTTTCCATATTATTGGAGGAGTTTAAGCTCCGAAAGGCCCTTAGCACTGGGAGGCTTGTATAGACAGACATTGTGACAGAGAGACAGACACAAAATTAAAAAGATTGGCTAGTTATTAATTAATAGTGGAACCATATCTATGATTTGATTTTGGCTACTTATTATTTGGTTTGGCAGCAAAGTTTTAAGACAAGAAACAACAGTCGTATATTCCTTATCAACAAATTTGACACACACAGTATAACAATAAACAGTAATAATAACAATAATAGTAATAATAATGGTTTCTGAATTAGGTACAAGGCCAGCAAACTGTTAAATGAACCCTAGTGCATTACTGGTACTTTATTTTATCGACCCCGTAAGGATGAAAGGCAAAGTTAACCTCGGCGGGATTTGAACTCAGAATGAAAATAATAATAATAATAATAATAATAATAATAATAATATTTATTTATTGGGTACAGGGGCCGAAACATGAAGAACAATAGGAAAAGAGGGACAGTCGGCGGGAGGGTGTTTACATAAAATGGAGTGAAAACCATAACAACGAAATACAATAATATTCCCGAATAGGGAGGGGTGAGTACCACACAGAGGTCACCCCACCAATCTTAACCCACCCTACAAGAGCTAACGGTGCCACTCTCTTAATGATAAAAACCCTGTTTTTATTATTAATTCTTTTATAGCATGGGCATCATGCAAGTGTTTTGGGGAAAATGGGAAATCGATTATATAAGCCCAGGATTTGACTGGTACTTTTATTTTATTTCATTCACCGTGGATAGATGATAGGTAAGGTTTACCATGTCACGATTGAACTAAGATCTTAATGAGTCGAAATATAATGGTCACCCGTCAGCCTAACATATCTGCTAATTTCGAACAACAACAATAACAACAACAACAATAATCCTAGATAATTTGTAAAGGTTGGATGGTCCAGTTAGGAATGCTTATCATTATAGGGGCATTCTATTAGGATTGATTTCGGGTTTTTAAATAACGGTTTTTAATTTAGGCCCTGAATACTCAAAATGTTTTGTGCGTTTGTGTTTATTCTACGGTTTAGTGAGTCAACAAGTGGTCTACTAAGAGGTCGCTAGAAATAGCTGACAAATCCCGAATAACACCTTATGATATTATATTTAACTAAGATGACACAAGTTGTTGTCGTCTTAGAAGATATCAAAATTAGAAATAGAGTGGAATGGTCACGGGTGGAATGCCTTTCTATATAGATTCTACTTGATTATGTTTAAGACTAAACTGTAAAATCAACAGGTTGTTTTGTTTTTGTTTTTGTTTTTTTGGTTCATTAAATTTGTAACATTAAATTAAATATAATGATTTCTTAACATTTCAGTTTTTGTCCATAGTAAATGTGTGTGTGTCCGAATCCAG
>OZ024744.1:24821929-24841929 GCA_964016885.1 Eledone cirrhosa
GTGACCCCCACCCCCTGTCCCTGTAGTGTTTCTTACCCCCACCCTACACGCTCCTGGCAACAATAAAAAAAAGAAAGTTGTTAATGTTATTCATTTTGTTATTTTAATTCTAATTAGTTATTCAAATATAAACAAACATGTGAATAAATAATTATTATATGGCCAATTAAGAAGGTAAGAAATTATCTATCCTATTGGGTATATATATATATATATATATATATATATATATATATATATATATATATATATATATATATATTATATATATATATATATATATGTGCATGTATATATATGTATATATATATGTATGTATATATGTATGTATGTATTCATGTATATATATATATATATATATATATATATATATATATATATATATATATATATATATATATATATATATATATATATATATATATATATATGTATATATGTATGTATGTATATATATATATATATATATATATATATATATATATATATATATATATATGTATGTATGTATATATTCATATATATATATATATATATATATATATATATATATATATATATATATATATATATATATATATATATATATATATATATATATATACATATATATATATGTATATATATATATATGTATATATGTATGTATATATGTGTAAGTATATTTCATTCTGGTGACCGTCTTCTGATTGCAATGTAAAAAGTCCGGTTGTTCAAACATGAGAATGACTGACAAATGAGACTTTCAGAGAAGCTAATTTATATTGTTCGAACGGCTGTACTGTAGCTGCTACATTACTATGTTAGTAAAGGTTACCACATTACTATGTTAGTAAACACTGCCCTCTAAGATCTATAGAACACAATAACTGTTAAATAAACTATTTTGAAATTAAAGAAAAATTCCTGACACTATTCAATAACGTCACCCACTAAACACTGCCCGCCAATACTACTACTGCTGCTGCTACCACTACTACTACTACTACTACTACTACTACTACTACTACTACTACTACTACTACTACTAGTAGTAGTAGTAGTACCACCACCACCACCACCGACATGCCACCATGAACATTACAACCAAAACCTACAAATATTCCACTGTTCGCGATATATTTCCCCTCTCTCGATAATATGTATATATATATATATATATATATAGTATTAATATATAAAGGAACAAAGAATCAGTGTTGCATCATATACATATTTAATTACATATTACATATGTTTCACTGTCAATTAGCTCGAGGAACGATCTATTAATGATCGAACCTGATTCTGGAATTGGAAGCTCCTCAGATATGTGTTAATATGTAGACACGCGTCTGAGATAGTTGAATATATATATATACACACACATATATATGTACATATACACGCACACACACACACACACACATATATATATATGTATATATATATATATATATATATATATATATGTATATATATATATATATATATATATATATATATATATATATATATATATATATATACACACAGATAGACATTCATATATATATATATATAGTAGGTTCCACAACAAATTAGCAAACCATACTCAAGTCTTATGGTCGGAATGCTCTAATTACTGTGGATATAACCTCTCAGTATTTTACCACTATATATATACATATATATATATATATACATATATATACATATATATAACAAAGGAAGTGTGGTAAGGAACCAGATGGACCATAACGCACCAGAGTACTCAATACTTAGGGTAGTAGAGTGGGAAATAGGAAAAAGTATGACCCCGACGGCAGAGCTCAAGCCGTTTCGATTTAGTCCAGAAATAGTCGTCGAAACGGCTAGCCCTCTGCCGTCGGGGTCATACTTTTTCCTATATATATATATGTATATATATATACATGTATGTGTGTATGTTTGTGTGTGTAGAGGAGCCGCGAAACGAGTTAAGTCTGACTGTTGTGTTTCCGTGTATTATATATCTTCCTTTAAAGTATTGAGTACAAGTTGAATAACGACTTTATTAATATTTTAATTAATAACATCTTTCTCTCTCTCTCTCTTTCTCACTTTACACACACGCGCACACACACACACACACACACACACACACACACACACACACACACACACACACACACACACACATATATATATATCAATGAATGTGTTTTATACTTAATCACACGTTAAGTACAACACAACAATATCAGCTGAAAGACCACTCATTGCATTTCACTAGAGCTGTATAGCATGAAATGTTTTACATAGAAATTATAAGCACTGACTTTTGTTTCGCATGCTAGAGAGTAATCTGAACTCCTTTATATGGCCTCTCAATGAAGTGTATAAAGTATATTTAGTTATAGTAGTAAATAAACAAAATATCATAAAATTTAGGTTATAAGACATGAAGAGCCAGGGCCTTATTTTTATGTTTCAAATTTTTGGTTGTCAAAATTGGAGTGTATCCTTGACGACAGGAAATAATGTAATTATTCTACAGAATCAATGGAATACGTGACATCTCTGGACGTTTGAATTACTGGTATCAATTGTCTGTTTTGAGGATGAGTTATTCAGTAT
Source organism: Eledone cirrhosa (assembly GCA_964016885.1). Classification (NCBI taxonomy): domain Eukaryota; kingdom Metazoa; phylum Mollusca; class Cephalopoda; order Octopoda; family Eledonidae; genus Eledone; species Eledone cirrhosa. The sequence goes on from OZ024744.1 coordinate 24,824,507, forward strand.
TCATCTTTTATATTATATGCATAAAAACGACAACAATAATAACAGCAATAACAAAAAAAGAAAAAGAAACAAAAGAAAAATAATAGAATAGGGAAATATAGTGGGAAGAAGGAGCCCCGCGAGTGTGTGTGTGTGGGGGGGGGGGGGGCTGTTGCAGCGGGTGTCACAAGCAGCTGGTAAATTGTCAGAGTCGTTACAACATCAGATAGAATACTCTGTCGTATTCATTTCTGCTCTCTGCTCTATCAGTTCAAATCCCATGGAGGTCAATTTTCCTTCATCCGAGGTCGATTAAAAAAGTACCAGTCTAGTACTGGGGTCAATTCTTCCTCTATATCTCTTTTTCGCTTCCATTCTTTCACTCTCTCTTTCCTTCTCTGGAAGAAATCTGCTGTTTTCAGACCTGGGGAAGAGATGGGCTCCGACAGGTTAAAAAATGCCCTAGAAACGCCTTATGTCAATATGGCGCCCCTACGACTCTCTCATGAGTTACGGGATGTAGACAGAAATATTTTAAGCATCGTACCAGTTAAATTAACGTGTAAGGGGCTTGGCTAAGTTTTTCCATAGACATGTTAACGTAATTCTCAAGCCGAATGAACGAAACACAATACATGGCAATTGTGAATTTTAGGATTAGCTACTATTCTTTCGCCGGGCTTCGGATCCATTTTTTCATATAACGAAGATTATATAGTGTATATATTTATTGTGAACGTACGAGGCTTAGTGGTTAGGGTGTTCAACACACGATCGTGAGGTTGAGAATTTGATTTCTGGACTGAGTAGTGAATTGTGTCCTTGAGCAAGACACCTTATTTCACGTTGCTCCAGTCGACTCAGCTGGCAAAGTAATGCGTTGTTCTTGTAATTCTAATGACCAACATTGTCACATATTTAGTCACGCTGAATCTTCTTGAGAAATACTTTAAGGGCGCACGTGTTTGTAGCGTGCTCAGCCACTTTCACATAAATTGGAAACGACGGAAGTCCAACATACAATTCTGTAATGTTGACGCAAGAATTGCTGGATGGCTTCACAATCACGTGGATGAATATTCTCACCTTAGAACTCAAGACAATTTACAAAAGTTGTTACTGCAGGATTTTGTCTATAACAGAACAACAGAGATAAACATAATTGCAATGGGTACGTAATCAATCGACAAGAGCCTAAAGCTCATTCACTTTTCCAGTGAGGTGGAACTCGTCAAATTGGACCAGAGAAACATGTTTTCATTGGTCTTTCCATTGTTGATACTATCTACCGGTCAGAAAGAACATGTAATACTGTGTCTTGCTCAAGGACATCGCCCGGTCCGTTAATCGAACTCGCAACTTCACAATTTCGGATCCAATTCACTAACCACTAAGTCACGCACCTAATTAGTAACATGTATTATGTCATATTTAAGTAAGACATTGGTGGTTTCACCATATGTATAGTTAGTTTCAGACAATTTCAAGTATGTAAATAGTTGTCTACTATGACTAAACCAGACTCGACCAGACTCCACCAGACTCCACCAGACTACACCAGGCTAAACCAGACTCCACCAGACTACACCAGACTACACCAACCTACACCAGACTACACCAGACAACACATCAGGCTAAACCAGACTCCACCAGACACTCCAGCCTACTCTAGTCAACTCCAGACTACTCCAGACTACCTCAAACTATTCTATACTATTCTAGGCTACTCAGAGTTTCATTGGTTGTGTCGCTACTGTACTGCGTTCAAAACCAATGAAGGTGTTACACGAGGGGACGGATCAAGTCACGCACAATACAGCTCTCGTGTTATGAGTAACAGAGGTAGTAGTAGTAATAGTAGTAGTAGTAGTAGTAGTAGTAGTAGTAGTAGTAGTAGTAGTAGTAGTAGTAGTAGTAGTAGTAGTAGTGCCACATTATTGAATACTGTGTCTTTGGATTAACATTTACGACCTTCCTAACAATAACATCAGTTAATTCCCCTCCTGGGTCTTCATTTAAGTGTAGTTAGCTCTAATATTACTGTTATATATAATTGCCAATACCATCACATCACATCACTGAAGACGGTGTCTTTGGATTCTTATCTAACCTCTTAATGATAATGACATGTTCATTACGTTCCAGGGATCTTCCTTTCATTGTATTTAGGTTAACAGCAATTATTTATTTGTAGTACTCTCACATCACCGAATAATTCCTGATAATAGGCCCTTTATTTATTTCTCGGTAGACATCGGAGATTAAAAACAGATATTTTTATATACCAGAATATAAAGAAGACATTACGAGAGAGGGAGAGAGAGGGGGGGGGGAGGAGAGGGGAAGAGAAATGTCCGGATAATGGAAACTAATGAATTTATATCTTTTATACTTTAACAGTCACAAAATCTGTTTATAACTTCATTTGTTCGTTATTCGTTATGTTGCTGTTGTTGTTCGTTATTTTTGTTAGAATATGGTCAATTTGATGATAGCATTGTGATAGTTTTAACTGTATTGCTTTGATAGGTTTATCACAGCTAATGAAAACAACTTGTCATTGACAGTACCGTAGCTTCTAAGGCAACGATATTTTTTACAGTCTCTAGCTTCCTCCTCACCCTTTCCTGCTTCCCCTTCAATTGTTTTCCATTTTAATTATTCTACCTGTCTTACCTGTAAAAGACGGCGATTTGTCAGAGTCCTTAGAATGTCGGATAGAATGAATATTTTATGGTATTCGTTCCAGCTCTCTACTCTCTCTGTTCAAATCCCACCGAGGTTAAACTTTTCCTTTCATCCTTTCGAGGTCGATAAATAAAGTACCAGTCTAGTACTGGGGTCGATACTTCCTCTATATCTCTTTCTCATTTTTGTACTCATGCCTAGAGAAGGATGGGCTCCGTTAGACTTAAAATGCCCAAGAAACACCATATTTCAATACAGCGCCCCTAAGACTCCATCAGGAGTTACGAGACCATACCGAATCCATATCGTAGTTTCTGAATAAACAATCTCAAATAGTAAAACGATATTGTTTTATATCTTTTACAATCAACTCGTTTTATTGAGCATGCTGAGTAAATGTATTGTTTGACCAGCCACCAACAGCATTATACCCTAATTCAGATGTTGCTCGGCTTGTTAAAAAAAATAGCAATCAAATATACGCCCTATACTCCATAATGCAGTCAAAGATACTCCAGGTGGAGTACCTTTGATAAAAGTATCTGTTGAATCAGAAATAATGAAGGCTGAACAAAATCAACAAAGTTTGGGACATTGTATTTCATGTAATGTTATTAATGAAAACAGTGTCTGTTGAACATATCACTCAGTGAATTGATGACCTGCAATATATACTTATTCAAGCTGAGCACCTAGCCTCTCTCAGTTCGAAGATCAACCTCCGTGGGGAAACACCTTATCCTACACGCGGTTCCTCTGATATGGCTATCATAGGATAGTCTAGCAAAACAGGTCAGATCTAGAGTCTCTGATATGGCTGTCACAGGATAGTCTCGCAGAACAGGTCATATCTAAAGTCTCTGATATTGCTGTCATAGGATAGTCTAGCAGAACAGGTCAGAGTAAAGCTTATCGGAGTAAGCCTTGATAAAATCCTGTTTGTCTCAAATTAAGCAGTAGCTCATGTGGGGATCATCAGTTTAATTAGATGACCTCAGCATTGTGAACACCTGTGGCTTCTCAGATGATTGACTATTGATACAACAATAAGTTGGCACAACTGCTCCAGGTAGCGGAGAAATCGTAGAGTGTACGGGTGTGGTGAGCAACCTATATTCTAACCATTAGAAAAAGCAATGCTTCACGTTTGGTGGAGAGATGATTCAAGAAGAAGAGAAGAATTCATGGAACCAATTGCAAATATTTGCAATTAGTCAATAAGGAAATTCCGATCTATAGGGTAGACCATTTTCAAATGTTTCTAAACTGATCATCTCATTTGAATGTATAAATATCACATTGAAATTACACAGGGAGATAATTACACGATCATTTTTAAAGGAAACTTCCAATGTCTTATAATATATAGTCCTAAAATGGAACAGCTGAACCATTGCACCAAACACGAGAAGATGAGATCCTAACGGTCTCTCTATCTCTCTCACACACTCTCTCTCTCTTTCTCTCTCTCTCTCTCTCACTCTCTCTCTCACTCTCTCTCCCCCTCTCACACACTCTCTCTATCTATCGATCGATGTATCTATCTATCTCTATCTCTGTCTCCCCTTCTCTCTTTCACTGTCTTTCTCTCCCCCCCCTCCATAGTCTCTGACCTTCCCTCTCTCTTTCTCTGTCTTTCTCACTCTCTCTCTACCCATCTTCTCACTCTCTCTCTCTCTCTCTATCTCTCTCCCTCTTTCTCACTCTCTCCCTCTGCCCTCTTCTCTCTGGCCTTCTCTCTCTCTCTCTCTTTCTCTTCATCTCTCAACTGTCATTCTCTCTCACTCTCTCTTCCTCCCCTTCTCTCTGTCTGACATATTCTTCCTCACACTGCAACACAGCTATCTCTTCTACCACTTCTACCACTTCCTGATTCTTCTAACATTTTCTTGCTGGTAACCCCGGAATCGTAGTCTCAGACATTTTGTGCTTTCTTTCTATTGTCGAATATGGTCAGACGAGCTTCTACGTCACACACATTCTCATTTCCATTTTCCATGTTCAATTGAGATGAGATCTTTGTATACATGTAACAGCCACCTCCCTCCTCATACCGCTCCTCCACCACCACTACAACCACCAACATCATTAACGTCGTCGTCACCATTAAAATAAACTAAAAACAACACTTTTGCAAATAATATAGACACCCGCTACAGAAAGAAATCTCAACATCTATATTAATGTGAAGAAATTCTAAACTTGAGAAAATAAAATACATGAAATTCCTACAGACACTCATGGTCAAATACTTATTTTAAACATACAGTAGATAGCCTGGGTCTATGTACAGTACATGTGTGTGTCTGTGTGTATATATATATATATATATATATATATATATATATATATATATATATATATATATATATATATATATGCATATGTGTATATACATGTAAATATATCTGTGTATACATATATATATATATATATATATATATATATATATATATACACACACACACACGTACGGTGTACCATTATTTTTCTCCCACCCACGGAGTCTCTATTTAGAGTTTCCTTTCTTTCTTTCTTTCTTTCTTTCTTTCTCTTTTTCTCTCTTCATCTCATTCTCGAGTTCCTTCATATCTCTCTTCCTTCATGCACCCTTTACCCCGTACCCGTACCTGTACCCGTACCCGTAGCTAAGAAGGGAGGGAATTAATATCTCTAAAAAAAAAAAAGAAAAAAATAAGAAAAGAAAAAATAACGAAGCAAACGAAACAAAAATATAATATAATAAAATAAAGAATAAGAAATAAACAAACCATAAAACACACAAAGAAGAAGAAAGTAGACAAAGTAAAGAAATAGGTAAAGAAGTCACATGGTAGTTTAAATATATACAACACGTTTCAATACTTTAAACAAATAATTTTAAAACTTGTTTGCTGTCTTAGCCATAATATCAAAAAATAAAGACATCCTTTTATTTTGTTTGCATTTTAAACTTTTTTTATATATCTTTTAGCCTTTTATATGTTTTCTTTTATTTTGCATTCTTTATACATTTTTTTATCTTTATTATAGTTTTTTTTTTATTTATTTATTTATTTATTTATTTTATCCTTTTTTTTATATATATATTTCTGGTTTAAGTCCTCAAAGCTGAACATAAAATAGACATTACATTCCTCTATATTCTCAACCCTTTGGCTATAGTTTCTTCTTCTTCTTCTTCTTCTTCTTCTTCTTCTTCTTCTTCTTCTTCTTCTTCTTCTTCTTCTTCTTCTTCTTCTTCTTCTTCTTCTTCTTCTTCTTCGATATCACTGATCACTGATCTGTGATCACGGATCAGTGATCAGTTTCCAGCTCCCATCGCTAGAACGTCGACATCTTGGACGCCACTCTTTGTTTTTGGCTTCGATCAATCTATGTTGTTGTAGTACAGTTGGTTTGACTGTTATATTGATTGCAACAGCGGCATTTGTTGGTGTTGTTGTTGTAGATGAAGCTGTATTAGTTGTTGTTTTAATTGTTATTGTTGTAGTAGTCATAAAGTTATTGTTGTAATATTGTAAATATTGTTGTGGCAGTTGGTGTTGTTATCTGCCATTTGTTGCAGCAGTAGTAGTAGTAGTAGTAGTAGTAGTAGTAGTAGTAGTAGTAGTAGTAGTAGTAGTAGTAATAGTAGTAGTAGTAGTGGTAGTAGTAGTAGTAGTAGTAGCAGCAGCAGCAGCAGCAGCAGTAGTATTAGTAGCAGCAGCAGTAGTAGTAGCAGTAGTAGTAGAAGTAGCAGCAGCAGTAGTAGTAGTAGTAGTAGTAGTAGTAGTAGTAGTAGTAGTAGTAGTAGTAGTAGTAGTAGTAGTAGTAGTAGCAGGAGTAGTTTTCATTCAGTGTTCGCTTCAGTGCTGTTGTTAAGTAGGTTAGTTAAAATAAAAAGTAAGCCAAAAGATTATTTAAAATTCCAGTTCTTCAAAGTTGTTATTTAGACAAATAAGCAGCCATTTTTTTAATTTCTATTTCCTTTCTCTTCTCTTTCTCTCCATTTCTCTGTCCCAGTTTTACTTTATTGCAACAAACTGTTGATTCTAATGACGTCACTCTCACAGCAACAGCCCATACACACACACAGACACACACACACACACATATACACACACACACACAAACACACACACACACACACACACACACACACACACACACACACACACACACACACACACACACATATATATATGTGTATATGTATATATATATACATTTATATATATATATAAAAATTGAACGGGAACAAAACAGAGAGGCAGTACGAACAAAGTTTATTAGTTTCACGCTCTTGAGAGTGGGGTGGTGGTGGGGAACGACGTTTCGGGCATAAGCCCTTCTTCAGGTGAAATGTGTGTGGGAAGAGAGTTCCAAGGGTGTGTAGGGGAGTGGTGGAGAGACATATAGAAAAATGGGGGTGAGAGGAAACGGTACAAATGAAATTAAATATAAAAGCATAATAAAAATAAAAATAAACATGAAGTAAAACAGGTGGTGGAAGGTTGTGGGGCGTGTAGGCATGGTGGCGGGTGGAGTAGGGAGAGGGAGGCGGGGTGTCCGAGCGGGGAGGGCTGAAGGTGGTGTGTGTGTGTAGGTGTCTGTGTGTTTGTGTGTGTGTATGTGAACGTAAGAGTTGGGGGAAGAACGGGATTGCATGTTCAGGAAAAGGTGTGTGTGGGGTGGGGTGTAGGTCGGTCTTCGTGTGTGGATGGGGAGGGCTCAGAGGGGTGGTACGCACGTGTGTGTGGTGTTTATACGTGTTGTGAATGTAGGTGGCGTGTGGGAAAAAAGTTGTTTTGAGTGTATGTCAGTGGGTGACTCCCTAAGATAGTTCCGTAGAAGATGTGGTGGAATGCTGGGTAATATCCTTGGGATGTGGTAGATTCTTGGGAGCGATGTCCAATGTGTGTAATCCGTGGTTGGGTTGGTCGGAAGAGGGGAGATCTGGGGTGCGCGCAACAGGAAGTGGTCAGAGGGTCAAGGCAGGAGGAGGGTTGTGTGTCTGTGTGTGCGGGGAGGTGGTCAGAGATAAGGGCATAGCAGCAGTCGGGGAGAATGGTAAGTGAAGAAAGTCGGTGTGTCAGTGTGTGCGGAGGTGCGGTGGACAGGGGAGAGGATGGGTAGGTGTGAAAGTTGGAGTGAGGAGGGGGGTGTATTAGTAGAGGTGTTAGTGGCATGTGTGTGTGTGTGAGAAAGGGTGTGGGTGAAGCGGAGAGAGAAGGGTGTGGAGGCCGGTGGACGGAGTGTAGTGTACTGCTGTGTGTGTGCGTGTTTCGATGAGTGTATGTGTGTGGGTGTTAGTATACTGGTGGTGGGGAAAGGGTTGAATGCGGGTGTTAGTGGGGGTCAGTAGTGGTAGCGTGTGTAGAGTGGGTGGTGTAAGTGGGTGGGTGTGTTCGTGTGCGTGAGGTCGGAGGGTGTTAGTGATGTTAGTTGCGGGGTGGTGGGGTGGATGTGTGGGGGTGAGGGTTAGTGGTGGTAATAGGGTGTATGTTTAGTGTGAGCGCGTGTATATATGTACCGGTGGGTGTGTGCGTGTGATAAGGGGAGGGGGGAGAAGAAAGGAGGGATGTTAGTATGTTAGTTGGGGAAGGGTGGTCGGGTGTGGGGTGGAGGTGTTAGTATGGTTAGTTGTGGGGTGGGCGGTGAAAAAGGAGGAGTGTGTTAGTGGTGTTAGTGGGTGATATGTGTGTGGGGGGGGGGGGTCGAAGGCTAAAGGAATAAGGGTGGGGAGTTCAGGCCGGGGGGAGTGTGTGTCTGTAGGGTGAAGATGGTTCGTTGTTCGACCCTGAGGAGAGTGGCAGGTGTTCCGTGGCATTGGAGTAGGCCACAGACTGTGAGGTGGTGCGTGGAATGTCCAGGGGCACCAAAGTGGCGAGCGATGGGGGAACAACCACCGAGACGAATATCTCGGAGGTGTTCGGTAAACCGGTCCGCCAGGCGACGTCCAGTCTGTCCGACGTAGGTTGCGCTGCACTCCGTGCAGCGAAGTCCATAGACTAGGTTGGAAAAGGTGCAGCGGAAGGCATGCCGGACAGAGAGAGAGTGGCCGTTGGGACCCTGGAAGGTGGTGGTATTGGTGATGTGGGGACAGGTGTTGCAACGGGGCCTGGAGCAGGGAAGGGAACCGGGAGGGGAAGGAGAGCGTGGGTTGGGGGGGTAGGGAGCTATGGACGAGGAGGGTGCGGAGATTGCGTGCGCGTTTGAAGGAGGGGAGTGGTGGGGCTGGGAAGATGTGGGAGGTGGAGGGGTAGGACTGGAGGCGTCGGAAGAGGCGGAGGATGGTGCGGTGGAGGGGTGGTAGGTGATGGGGAAGGGGAGACGGTAGGTGGGTGTGCGGTAGCGTGGGGTGAGGGTGGTGGAGCGGTGGACAGCACGGGCGCGGGTGAGAGCGGTGTGGACGAGAGAGAGGGGGGGACCTCTGCGGATGAAATGGCTGACTAGGGAAAGGGCCTGGGACTCAAAGTCAGCATCTCGGCTACAGAGGCGGCGGATCCTGAGGAGTTGGGAGTAGGGAATAGAGTGTTTAGTGTGTGTAGGGTGGGAAGAGGTGAAGTCGAGGTAGGAGTGGGAGTCGGTGGGTTTGAAGAAGGCGGAGGTGACGAGGGAGTGGTGGGAGGGCTCGAAGGCGACGGAGATGTCTAAGAAGTGGACGTGGGTGGTGGAGATAGAGGTGGTGAAGTGGAGGGAGGGGTGGAAGGAGCAGAAGAAGGAGAGAAAGGAGTCATATGTGTATATATATATATGTATATATATATATATATATTAAAATAACAGATTAAAGTTTAAGCAAAGAATCATTGTTTTCACTCTTATTGGGATCTTCTGAAACTAAAAGAATCGATCTGTGAACGCAGAAGTAAATATATATATATATATATATATATATACATATCTATATATATACAAATTAACATATATATATATATATATATATATATAAACAAATTAAAACACACACACACACAGATATATATATATATATATATATAATTTTATATCATTTCCTCGTCTGTTTATTTATTTCCATATTTTTCTGATAAGTATATTTCAATATATTTATCTATTTTTGTATTATTTTAATTATTAATTTTTCTGATTTATGTATATTTTACAGTTTATTTGTTTTAATCTAGTTCAAGTTATTTCAATTTATTTCCAACGCAGGACTATGTAACCCACACCCCGCAACACGCCAAACCACCAATAATGTTTCGTTTAGTGAGAAAGTTAAACATGTGAGGAAGGAAAGGAAAGTTGGTAGATAGTGTAGAAGAGGCAATTAGAAGCGGCGACGTGGCCAGAGTGCTAGCGTCGTGAACGGCCCTGGGCCAGTTCTTCCACGCGAAACACAAAGGTTGCATCGTCCGAAGCAAAATACGTGCTCTGGGAAACGATGGGGCCAAAGCTGTTAGCTTGGCCCGCGTGACATAAGCCAAAAGAGGGAGTAGATCCACTATCCGGTCTTTGCGAGACCAGGATGGACGGGTGATCCTTGAGCCTAAGCAGATGTGTGAGGCTTTTCAAAAGCACTTTGCCAGATTGTTCGGAATGGGCGGGGGGGGGGAGTGGACTTCGGACCATAACTCGACGGCCTGCCGCGTCTCTCGGACAGGGAGGCGAAGTCCTGCGAGGAGCCGATTTCAGCCGCTGAGATAGAGGACGTGCTGAGCCAATGCGGCAAACGCAAATCCCCGGGTCTCGATGGTCTTCAATACGAACTATATCTAGCTATGCCGGACTTGTTCCCCGATCTCCTCGAGGCGGTCTACTGCAACTGGCAACAGAACTGGAGAATTCCCTGTGCTGTGACCAAGGGCGTAGTCACGCTAGTGATGAAGGACGAGAACAAGGAGGAGGATATAAATAATTTCAGGCCCATAACTCTGCTAAATACAGAGTTACAGATTTTGGCCAAGGTGTTAGCGAAGAGGTTGGCGCTTGTCGTGGGCAACCTGGTGGGAGATGTGCAGACATGTGCTATTCCATCCAGGTCCATCCACGACAACCTCCACCTCATGCGATACATCATAGAGAGGCTTTGGAACGAACCCGGCTTTGCTGGGGCCCTGATCAACTTGGATCAATATAAGGCGTTCGATAGGGTCGACCACGGTTACCTGGATGCGGTGCTAGCGACGGCAGGCTTCGGAATCGTTTTCAGGGACTGGATCAATACCATGCACAGCAGCTGCATCTGCTCTAGGGTCAAGGTGAACGGCTACCTATCGGAGCCGTTCGAAATCACGCGGTCCATCCGACAAGGGGTGTCCTCTCTCCTCCCTTCTGTATGTAATGACTCTAGAGCCACTGCTGCGGAAGTTGGAGTTGCTGCAGAGCATCACGTTGGAACCGGGATTGCGGAAAGCGGTGTCGGCCTACGCCGATGACATAACAGTAATTGTCGACGGCCTCGGAAATCGGGGCGATCGGCACCTTACTGGAGGAGTACGAAAGGTTTACAGGGGCTAAGCTGAACCGGGACAAGACGATCGGTCTGCAAATCGGCACGTGGAGGGGCAAATCGATGCCCTCCGATGGCGTCGTCGGGCGGTGGACGGAGGGCCCGGTGAAGTCGCTCGGGGTCTGGTTCGGACCAGACCTCCAGGTGGAGAAGAACTGGGGTGAGGTAACGAACTGGGTGTTTGCACTGACCCAGAAGTGGGCCGAGTGCGAACTGTCTCTGAAAGGTCTGGCGGAGGAGGCGAACACTTATAAAGCGTCCATCATCTACTACCGCTTGACCGTCGTGCCTTGCCCAAGGGAAACGCTCGCCAAAATGGAGCGCGCACTCTTCCAATTCCTTTGGAAGAAGCGGGCTCCTATGGTGAGGAGATCCATCTGCTGTCAACACCCTTCGAAAGGAGGGCTGGGGATGCCGTGGCTGATGATGCGTAAACCGGCATTAAGGCTACGGCTCCTCCAGGTATTCCTCACCGGTCAACCGGTGTGGGCCCCGTTTGTGAGGTGAGCCTTTCCCAGACTCGTCTCGCTCACCGAGCTACAATCCTGGGTCAAGCAAAGACCGAGAAAACTGGGCGCCTGGCACACCGAGTGTGCCCAGGCGCTCACGGCTCTCTGGCAGGCGGACCCGGCTGTCAGTGGAGAATCCACCTCGTCATTCTATAGAGGGCTGGTGCTTAGCAGGTGCGACGATGCCCTCGGAGAAGCCCTAGGCATGGAGGAAAACGAACTGGCCAACCTGTTCGGTAGGACATTCAGCCCAGGACCTATGGATAAGTTCCAGAGGTCCCTGGCCTGGCAGTGCTGCCGAGGGGCTCTGACTGTTCGAGAAAGGCTCTACAGACACGGGCGCCCGGGTAGGAACACCTCGCAAAAGATATGTCCCAGATGCGTGTGCGACCAGGAAACCGTTGCACACGCATTGGTACACTGCTCGGGCATTGCCGATCTGTGGGGCTATGTCGAACGACTGATGTCAAGGGTGGGACCGATCCGGTTGACCACCGAGTCTATTGTAACGATCAAGCCGCCTCCTCTCTTCAAAAACGAAGGAGAGGCGGTGTTTCTGTGCTTAATAGCCATGGCGAAAGAGGTTGTATGGTGGACGCGTCTGAAAGGACTGAGGTCAGACACCTTTCTCTCTGGCCATCAACTGGTCCGTTTCTTCCGATATCATTTCGGAAGAAGGATGAGGATGGAGAGAGAGGTGCTGCACCCCAGCCGTTTCTCTGAAAGATGGGTGAAAGTGGGGAGAATGGCCCGTGTGAATGGGCCTTCACTCTACATCAGACTGTAGGTGAGGAAGATGAAAGATCATGGGAGCACCCTCTCTCTGTACTCCTGAGGAGAAGGTTTGCACTCTTTTTCCTGAGGAGAAGGGTTGCACTCTTTTTTCCTCAATAGGGAGGAGGCGCCTTGCCCCCTCCCCCCTCCCAAGGCGCCTCCTCCCTATTGAGGATTTTGTTTTTCAATTTATTTTTGTTATATTTTATATTTTATATTTTTATATTTTGTTATTGCCTCCTTATTGAGGACGCCGTGTTATGTAAACTCCCCCAATGTACTTGTCCCACTCTTTGATGCCCTGGTGGCAAATAAAAAGAAAGTTATCTATCTAACTCTCACCCCCTCACCCGCCTCTCTCCCTTTCTTTCTTTCTTTCTCTTTATATATATATAGTTATATGTGAGTGTGTGTGAGCGTATGTTTTTGTGTGTTTATATATATGTACACATATTCTGAGTTGTCACAACCAGCCCGGACACATAGACAACAGACACACACACACGATTTCAGTCGAGCACAGACATATACATATATACCTATATATACACAAATACACATCCGAATTCTAACCCTCCCACATTAGGGTAAACATTTAAAATATATATATATGCGAGTGTATGTGTGTGAGTGTATATATATATATATATCAAAGGTATATATTGAGATAGAAACTCAAAATAGTCTCTTAGAATTAAATAGCTCAAGAAAGAGATTTTTCCAAGCTGTATATTATAGTTGAATATAAAAGAGAGATAAACCCAGACATATACCAATATGTGTTCAAATCGTAAGGGACCAGATTCACTAGGGTGAAAAAGATACTAACAATACGGTCCCTTACGATTTGAACACATATATGTATATATCTGTGTTTATCTCTCTTTTACATTCAATTATATATTATATATATATATATATATATATAGGAAAAGAGTCAGGACTCCGACGGCAGAGCTCAAGCCGTCGGGGTCCTAACTCTTTACCTATTACCCAATCTACTACCCAAAGTATCGAGTACTCTGGTGAGTTATGGTCCACCAGGTTCCTTACCACACTTCCTTCGTTATATATATATATATATATATATATATGTGTGTGTGTGTGTGTGTGTGTGTGTGTGTGTGTGTGTGTATGTCGTTTTATTTGATATATATTTATCCTTATCGAGCCCTCTTTGTATTTTAGTCTTCACATTTACTATTATATATATATATATATATATATGTGTGTGTGTGTGTGTGTGTGTGTGTGTCTGTGTGTGTCTGTGTGTATGGCCCGTCTGTGTCTACATCGCTGAGTCCTGTCAAGGTAATTTTGACTAGATTTTCAGTCTGGAATCAACTTCTCATCTTCATATATACTGGCTATACTCATCGGACTAACACACATACATACACACATATATATATATATATTCAGACACACACACACACATATATATACAGATACAGACACACACACATACACACATATATATATAGACAGACAGACATACACACACACACACAGATACATACACACACAATCTAATTAATAAACAATAAAATATAACATACATATATATACATACATATATATCTATACTTACATATAGATACATACACATATACAAATATACATACATGCATACAGACATATATATATATATGTACATGTATATTTAGACACATACATACATACATGCATACAGACACATATATATATATGTACATGCATATTTAGACACATACATGCATACATACGTACATGCATACATGTATACAGAGATTCATATGTATATAATGTATATATTTACATGTATATATGTGTGTGTGCGTGTGGGTAAATTAATGTGTGTGTGAGTGTATATATATATATAAATGTGTGTGTGGTGTGGGTATGTTAATATGTGTGTATGAGTGTGTATATATATATATATATATATATATATATATATGCGTGTGCGTGCGTGGGGGATATATTAATGTGTGTGTGAGTGTATATATATATATATATATATATATATATATATATATATGGATGTATATATATGTGCGTGTGCGTGTGTAGTGCGGTTATGTTAATATGTGTGTATGAGTGTGTCATCATCATCATTATTTTACGACCCCTTTTCCCTGCTTGCGAGGGTGGGGCGGGAACTAATTCTGGCTTGATTTCTACAGCTGGATGCCCTTCCTAACACCAACCTCATTTACAGTGAGTGCTGGGTGCTTTTTTTGCCGTGGCACCTACACGACCACTTTGCAGTGGAATGCTAGGGACCTCAGTCCCTATCACCTCATTTCTACAGCTGAGTAAACTGGAGCAATGTGAAATAAAGTGTCTTGCTCAAGTACACAAGACATCACCCGGCCTGAGAATTGAACTCACAACCTTTCGATTGCAAGCCCAATGCTCTAACCACTAAGCCATGTGCCTCCATGGGTGGGTGTGTGTGTGTATATATATGAGGTGTGTGTGTGGTGTGGGTATGTTAATATGTGTGTATGAGTGTGTATATATATATATATGCGTGTGCATGCGTGGGGGTATATTAATGTGTGTGTGAGTGTATATATATATGTGTATATATGTATATATATGTGGTGTGGGTATATTAATATGTGTGTATGAGTGTGTATATATATATGTATGTGTGTGTGTATTTGAGGGTGTGTGTATGAGGTACACATATGAATCAGAGAGAAAAGTGTAAGCTATACGATCCTACATTGATATTTTAGAAGCGAGTCTCTGCCACAATCTAACAGGGAGTCATCGTTATTTATGTATATGTATGAAATAGTTTAAATAATAATTAACTATAATTATATACATACACCTACAAACTTTCACATACATTCACACACACATACAGACAATTATACACATATTAGTATGTTAGTATATATGCATATATATAGCTTTATACATATATATATATGTGTGTGAGTGTGTATATATATATATATAGTTATGTAATAAACAACATAAGATAATTATTTCATTTACCAGTGGTTTCTTGAAAGCAAACAAATCTGCTTTCAGTCATCAGAATGTATATATATATAAATATATATATATATATATATATAAACACACACACATATGTGTGTGTGTGTTTATACAACATTTCAACAGAAATAACTAAGGAAACGACACAGTGCAATGAACAAATATATACGTTTGATATATTCGGAAAATAGTACTACTTTTCGGACACTAGTCCAACATCAGAAGATAGAATGAGAAATAAAACGATGAAATAGAAAGATAGAGAGTAAGAAGCGGAAGGAACGGAATAAAATCTGAGAAAAATAGTCCCGTGCGTAATCATATACGTATATGTGTGTGTGTGTGTGTATCTATCTATCTATATTTATATACATATATACACATTCACATACACAAATATTAAATGTCTGTTCCTGATAAGGACTATAATTTCATAAGTTTATATATATATATATATATATATGTGTGTGTATGTATATATATATGCAATTGTGGTATAATAGTGAGTACAATTTCTTTTTTTTATATAACCGATTGTTTCCTTTACAATATCAGATGTTGCGGTATGACATTTCCTAGACGAGGGTGTGTGTGTGTACTAATATGTGTGTGTAAGTGCTAATATGTGTGTGTGTCCTAATATGTGTTTGCGCCTATGTCTACTTATGTATTAATTTTCTGTATATATATTATATTTCGTGGAATTCTGTTGATTTATGCAAAACTTCACCAATTCAATGTATATTGTTTATATATATATATATATATATTTTTTTTTTTTTTTTTTTTTTTTAAGCAATATACATATATATCCTCAGACGTAAACTAACATAACTATGGTCCTTATCAAGAGCAAGCATGAAATATTTATGTCTATGCATATGTGTGTTTCAGTGGTATGTCTATATATGTATATAAACACACACATATATATATATATCCATACAGGGTCGGATTTAGCATTTGGGTGCCCCGGGGGTTGTTCAGGTTTGGTGGGCCCCTCATGTAACAACAATCACCACTTTAATTCTATTTGCCCTGCTAAATGTTGACCTTGTACGCCCCATGACAAACTTTGCCATTTTATTTATATTCTTCGTTAGCCATCCTCTGGCTTTCATTTCCGTCACCATAATCCCTTGTTATATATGTTTTGCTTATTCCACTTTTCCTACCCTACTTTCACATTCATTTCTCCATAATTTCTCTCACCCAGTAACTCTCCTCCTTTCTCTACATATGATCCAACCATCTCATTTCATTTCTCTTCACAACATCGATCCCTGGATCTATTCTCATCATGCACTGCAATTCGTTGTTTGTTATCCTCTCTCTGAGCAATTCTTCATTCCTCCACATTACCATTCTCATTTTTACTTTTTCTATCCTTCTCTGGTGCTCCACATTCTAAGGGATGAAGATATTTTGCTCATGTTTTACTCCCACAAATTGTGACATT
This sequence comes from Eledone cirrhosa, assembly GCA_964016885.1. Taxonomy (NCBI): domain Eukaryota; kingdom Metazoa; phylum Mollusca; class Cephalopoda; order Octopoda; family Eledonidae; genus Eledone; species Eledone cirrhosa. The sequence goes on from OZ024744.1 coordinate 24,841,371, forward strand.
TCTCACAGCCAACAACTTACCGTTCAGTTTCAGTGGTATTCCTATCCTCATTAACACGCCACTCACTTCCCACAACTTCTACTTTTTAGACACTAATTAACATACACAGCAGATTACCAAAATTATATATTTAAAGCGCATTTAGAGTACAAAATTGTTCTTGACAATTTTGTACATAGAAAATTTCAAAGACCTCAGTCCACTACCAGGTCATGAGGTTAAATCATGGAGACAGCAGAGGAATGGTCAATGTTTACATACACATATACACACAGACAATAATTTAAGCACGCTTACAACATTATTGATATGGCTTTACATACACATATAAGTACACTTAAACACATGCCTACATACACATCTCTTCACCATAGTTTCGGAAATTGGTGTTACTAAAGTAGAGAAATTTTGATAAATTTGCACAAAAGTGACATAAAATAGATTATTAACAGAAGAAATTATATTTATCATCAGGGTTCTTTACTAGCTCTGCTGCATGGGTCCTGTTCGAATAGGGGACTTGTACCTAGAAGATGGTCTGTTTGGTTTAGGGATCCAG
>OZ024744.1:24844429-24859429 GCA_964016885.1 Eledone cirrhosa
ACCCATATATCTATCTATACCCTAGTCCTCAAGTATACCCATATATCTATCTATACCCCAGTCCTCAAGTATACCCATATATCTATCTATACCCTAGTCCTCAAGTATACCCATATATCTATCTATACCCCAGTCCTCAAGTATACCCATATATCTATCTATACCCCAGTCCTCAAGTATACCCATATATCTATCTATACCCCAGTCCTCAAGTATACCCATATATCTATCTATACCCCAGTCCTCAAGTATACCCATATATCTATCTATACCCCAGTCCTCAAGTATACCCATATATCTATCTATACCCTAGTCCTCAAGTATACCCATATATCTATCTATACCCCAGTCCTCAAGTATACCCATATATCTATCTATACCCCAGTCCTCAAGTATACCCATATATCTATCTATACCCCAGTCCTCAAGTATACCCATATATCTATCTATACCCTAGTCCTCAAGTATACCCATATATCTATCTATACCCCAGTCCTCAAGTATACCCATATATCTATCTATACCCCAGTCCTCAAGTATACCCATATATCTATCTATACCCCAGTCCTCAAGTATACCCATATATCTATCTATACCCCAGTCCTCAAGTATACCCATATATCTATCTATACCCTAGTCCTCAAGTATACCCATATATCTATCTATACCCCAGTCCTCAAGTATACCCATATATCTATCTATACCCTAGTCCTCAAGTATACCCATATATCTATCTATACCCCAGTCCTCAAGTATACCCATATATCTATCTATACCCCAGTCCTCAAGTATACCCATATATCTATCTATACCCCAGTCCTCAAGTATACCCATATATCTATCTATACCCCAGTCCTCAAGTATACCCATATATCTATCTATACCCCAGTCCTCAAGTATACCCATATATCTTTCTATACCCCAGTCCTCAAGTATACCCATATATCTATCTATACCCCAGTCCTCAAGTATACCCATATATCTATCTATACCCCAGTCCTCAAGTATACCCATATATCTATCTATACCCCAGTCCTCAAGTATACCCATATATCTTTCTATACCCCAGTCCTCAAGTATACCCATATATCTATCTATACCCCAGTCATCAAGTATACCCATATATCTATCTATACCCTAGTCCTCAAGTATACCCATATATCTATCTATACCCCAGTCCTCAAGTATACCCATATATCTATCTATACCCCAGACATCAAGTATACCCATATATCTATCTATACCCTAGTCCTCAAGTATACCCATATATCTATCTATACCCCAGTCCTCAAGTATACCCATATATCTATCTATACCCCAGTCCTCAAGTATACCCATATATCTATCTATACCCCAGTCCTCAAGTATACCCATATATCTATCTATACCCTAGTCCTCAAGTATACCCATATATCTATCTATACCCCAGTCCTCAAGTATACCCATATATCTATCTATACCCCAGTCCTCAAGTATACCCATATATCTATCTATACCCTAGTCCTCAAGTATACCCATATATCTATCTATACCCCAGTCCTCAAGTATACCCATATATCTATCTATACCCCAGTCCTCAAGTATACCCATATATCTATCTATACCCTAGTCCTCAAGTATACCCATATATCTATCTATACCCCAGTCCTCAAGTATACCCATATATCTATCTATACCCCAGTCCTCAAGTATACCCATATATCTATCTATACCCCAGTCCTCAAGTATACCCATATATCTATCTATACCCCAGTCCTCAAGTATACCCATATATCTATCTATACCCCAGTCCTCAAGTATACCCATATATCTATCTATACCCCAGTCCTCAAGTATACCCATATATCTATCTATACCCCAGTCCTCAAGTATACCCATATATCTTTCTATACCCCAGTCCTCAAGTATACCCATATATCTATCTATACCCCAGTCCTCAAGTATACCCATATATCTATCTATACCCCAGTCCTCAAGTATACCCATATATCTATCTATACCCCAGTCCTCAAGTATACCCATATATCTTTCTATACCCCAGTCCTCAAGTATACCCATATATCTATCTATACCCCAGTCATCAAGTATACCCATATATCTATCTATACCCTAGTCCTCAAGTATACCCATATATCTATCTATACCCCAGTCCTCAAGTATACCCATATATCTATCTATACCCCAGACATCAAGTATACCCATATATCTATCTATACCCTAGTCCTCAAGTATACCCATATATCTATCTATACCCCAGTCCTCAAGTATACCCATATATCTATCTATACCCCAGTCCTCAAGTATACCCATATATCTATCTATACCCCAGTCCTCAAGTATACCCATATATCTATCTATACCCTAGTCCTCAAGTATACCCATATATCTATCTATACCCCAGTCCTCAAGTATACCCATATATCTATCTATACCCCAGTCCTCAAGTATACCCATATATCTATCTATACCCTAGTCCTCAAGTATACCCATATATCTATCTATACCCCAGTCCTCAAGTATACCCATATATCTATCTATACCCCAGTCCTCAAGTATACCCATATATCTATCTATACCCTAGTCCTCAAGTATACCCATATATCTATCTATACCCCAGTCCTCAAGTATACCCATATATCTATCTATACCCCAGTCCTCAAGTATACCAATATATCTATCTATACCCCAGTCCTCAAGTATACCCATATATCTATCTATACCCCAGACATCAAGTATACCCATATATCTATCTATACGCCAGTCCTCAAGTATACCCATATATCTATCTATACCCTAGTCCTCAAGTATACCCATATATCTATCTATACCCCAGTCCTCAAGTATACCCATATATCTATCTATACCCTAGTCCTCAAGTATACCCATATATCTATCTATACCCCAGTCATCAAGTATACCCATATATCTATCTATACCCTAGTCCTCAAGTATACCCATATATCTATCTATACCCTAGTCCTCAAGTATACCCATATATCTATCTATACCCCAGTCATCAAGTATACCCATATATCTATCTATACCCTAGTCCTCAAGTATACCCATATATCTATCTATACCCCAGTCATCAAGTATACCCATGTATATATGCATACTTATAACTGTGCGCATACTAACATAATATTTATTGTAATTTAAATATATGTGATCTATTATACATATGAATATATAAATATATGCGGAGGTTATATTTAATTTGTTGGGATTCAACAAGCTTAAACATTTTTATAACTGATATAAAGCACACAACTGTTTAGTTGAGTAAATACACAATATATTAATTGTTTCTACTATTGGCACAAGGCCAGAAATTACCCAGTACATTACTGGTACTTTATTTTATCGACCCCGTAAGGATGAAAGGCAAAGTTAACCTCGGCGGGATTTGAACTCAGAATAGCAAGGGCCGTAACTCTATGCATCAAAGCATGGCGTCCGACCCTCTACCGATACTGCCAATCCACCGCCAATCCACACAATATATTAATAAATGGAAACTATATTTATAAAACCATATTTATTTTATTATACATATTTCAAGGGCAACCAAGGCAAATTATGGTGCGCTTTCATCAGATAAAATACACATTTGTTTTATAAATAAATATTGACATACCCGGGAAGCTCCAACCGTTAAGGTTGTCTTTTTTTCCGGGTATGTCAATATTTATTTATAAAACAAATCTGTATTTTATCTGATGAAAGCGCACTATAATTTGCCTTGGTTGCCCTTGAAATATATATAATAAAATAAATATGGTTTTATAAATATAGTTTCCATTTATTAATATATTGTATATATATATATATATATATACCTGCGTGTATGTGTGTGTAATAGCTGACCCACACACACCCACACACACACACGCATATATATATATATATATATATATATAACATATATATATAATATATATATACTTATGCGTGTTTGTGTAGGAGATATATATATCTCCTTAAACGTTTCTCCACATCTGCCGTTACTAGGTTTTCCTTCATCCCATATTTATGTAAATCAATAATAATAATTGTTTCTACTTTTGGCACAAGGCCAGCAAATACCCAGTACATTACTGGTACTTTATTTTATCGACCCCGTAAGGATGAAAGGTAAAGTTAACCTCGGCGGGATTTGAACTCAGACCGCAAAGGGACGTAACTATGTTGGAAAGCATGGCGTCCGACTCTTTACCGCTACTGCCAATCTACCATCCTTCATCCACCGCCCTAATTCAATAGTAATAACAGCCAGATGACATTCTCTCTCAATTCCTCTCTTAACTACTCTTTCCCTCATCTCTCTCTCTCTATATATATATATATATATATATATATATAGAGAGAGAGAGAGAGAGAGAGAGAACACTAACATAAGTTGGCGTAGGACAGAAGAAAGGAGAGGCACAAAAACAAAGAAAAGAATCCCCATTCACTGAAGAGGTCACATAATGTGTGACGAACGAACTTTGACAATATATGAACACTCGTCTGGTTGTGGAACCAACCAACCACCCAACCGGAAATTTATAAATTTAATTTATAATAAATTGGAGTGAAAGTAACTGGTGCGTGTGTTTCTTATTGGCAACATGACTCTCCCAAAGCATAACACTATCGGTTTCAACACACGTTTTCCGATAAAGAATCTTGCTAAACAAATTCAGAAACGAAATATATATATATATATATAACAAGCGCGTAGCGATCTCTAGACCTACCAGTTCAGAGAAACAATTGTCAGCAAAGTGATTAAAACCCTTTTTTGTATAGCAAACCGTGTCACTCTTCTTCTTGATTTATCATTACCCCAAGTGTAAACAACATAGAAATCACCGCGTACTCGCAACATCACTATGGAAACGCCTTGTTGAGTCAAACTTAGCCAAGCGTTGATACAATCCACTACTCGGTGTACCCTAACTGGACTACACTTAGGTGGACTACCTATAACAATAATCTGTTACCCCGTAAATATATATATATAGATATATATATATATACATATATATATATATATATATATATATATACATAGTGAAAAATGGAACAGGAACAAAAGAGAGAGGCAGTACGAACAAAGGTTTATTAGTTTCACGCTCTTGAGAGTAGGGGGGGGGACGTTTCGGGCATAATCCCTTCTTCAGGCGAAAGGTGGGTGGGCAGAGAGTTCCGAGGGTGTGTAGGGGAGTGGAGGAGAGACATTTAGAAACAAGGGGGGGGGGGTACAAATAGAAAAAAATAAAATAAAAATAAAAATAAACATGAAGATAAACAAGTGGTGGAAGGATGTGGGGCGTGTATGGGTGGTGGCGGGTGGAGTGGGGAGAGGGAGGCGGGGCGTCCGAGCGGGGAGGGCTGAAGGTGGTGTATGTGTGTAGGTGTACGTGTGTGTATATATATATATACATATATATATATATATGCGAAACAGGTGCTTGCACGCGTGCCCGTTTCTTGTCGTAGACTATATGTATGTGTAAATGTGTGTGTCTGTATGAATGTATCTATGCATATATATATACATATGTGTATATGTTTGTGTGTGTGTGTATATATATATGTATATAATATATATATACGTATGTATATCTGCATAAATGTGTTTATGTATGTATGCATGATATATGTATGTATATATGTATGCATATATGTAAGTATATATGTGTGTATAAAATTAGTCCCTCTATATACGTGTGCGTGTGTATAAGCAATTGGGGTCTTGTGTCTATACGTGTATGTATGTTAAACGGAACGTGTATAAAACTATCTATAAATTAAGTCACTCAACTTTATGAAAAAAAAAATTAACAAAATAGAAAACAAATAGTAAAACTAAATATAAGCCACGCCTTTTTCTATATAATGGAGACACACACACACACACACACATATATATGTGTATGTGTGTGTGTGTGTGTGTGTGTGTGTATACGTATATACACGCATATACCCTCAAGCAGATGCACGCACGTTCAGTCTCTCACAACATATGCATATATATATATATATATATATATATATATATATATATATATATGTACACGTATATGAGTACATGTTCCAGTGGTTTTACAATTCCCGTATCATGTTCCAGTTGTTTTCATGTAAATAAAACATTCATTGTGAGATTAGATCAGAAGGAAGTCCGCTAAGTCTAGACTACACCTTCATCTTATATAATACCCGTTTATAATTCCTCTTGGAGTGGCTTATTGACGGGTTCAAGGTCTTTAACCTCGCCTAACAGCAATAATCGTTGTTGTATACGACATAAACAGCCATTGGCTTGTAAATGAGCGCAGAGACATGATTAAGAATCCCTTATTGCCAGCCCTGTAGATTCTGGTTCGATTCCAATGAGTGACATTGTGAGCTGCTGTTTTATTTTTTCATTTTTTTTCTTATCCTAGATTAAAGTTTACGAAAATATTTTGAATGAATGTTTCTTGTTTGGGGTCGGAAGATTAGAGTACATGGATGTTAAGAAAATATTCCACAAAAAAAAAGATAAAAAATTAGAACCTCAACTGCTTTACAGGTTCTTATTTTTCGTGTAAGTGGCTGAGTATTCCACAGAACCTCCTAGCTGCTTTACATGTTCTTATTTTTCGTGTAAGTGGCTGAGTATTCCACAGAACCTCCTAGCTGCTTTACATGTTCTTATTTTTCGTGTAAGTGGCTGAGTATTCCACAGATCTTCCTAGCTGCTTTACAGGTTCTTATTTTTCGTGTAAGTGGCTGAGTATTCCACAGATCCTCCTAGCTGCTTTACAGGTTCTTATTTTTTTAAATATGCTTATTTTCATCTTCCCTATTTAATTATTTCATTTTATAATTTTTTTAAACTTTATTTTTATTCTTATATTCACTTATCTCTGTATATCTTCTTTTTTTTTTGTCTTGTTTCTCAACTGTAAGAAGTACTAGATAGACCCCCCCCCCTAGTCTATCATGACTTACTAGCTCTATACGGACGTCTTTTGTTTCTCAACAGTAAGAAGTACTCAATACTTCCTGTAGTCTGTCATGGCTTACTAGCTCTATACGGACGTCTTTTGTTTCTCAACAGTAAGAAGTACTAGATACCCCCCACCCTAGTCTGTCATGGCTTACTAGCTCTACACGGACGTCTTTTGTTTCTCAATAGTAAGAAGTACTAGATACCCCCCCACCCTAGTCTGTCATGGCTTACTAGCTCTACACGGACGTCTTTTGTTTCTCAACAGTAAGAAGTACTAGATACCCCCCCCCTAGTCTGTCATGACTTACTAGCTCTATACAGACGTCTTTTGTTTCTCAATAGTAAGAAGTACTAGATACCCCCCCCCCTAGTCTGTCATGGCTTACTAGTTCTATACGAACGTCTTTTGTTTCTCAACTGTAAGAAGTACTCAATACTTCGTCTAGTCTATCATGTCTTACTAGCTCTATACAGACGTCTTTTGTTTCTCAACTGTAAGAAGTACTAGATACTTCCTCTAGACTGTCATGGCTTACTAGCTCTATACGGACGTTTAAATTGATTAAATAAATAAATAAATAAATAACCTTTTGTCAGTTTTAGCCACACTACTACAATGGTCCCGGCTGCAGTTAGTGTTTCAAGCATTCAAACCTAGTTTTTACTATAACTTCCTCCCTTCTTGGTCGTGAAAACCTTAAAACGTATGCTGAGCATTGTTCATCTTCCTAAACAACGCCATACTAACTTACGTTTGTGAATGTTGTTATCAATGATATCAACCCAATGAGCTGCGGTACTGTACTTCTTATGACCCTGAGTTGAACCTCTAAAACTTGGTTGTTCTATCTTATGTATTTACCAGTTAAATTCAACCCAATGAGCTGCCATACAGTACTTCTTATGACCCTGAATTGAGCCTCTAAAACTTGGCTATGCTATTTCATGTGCTTACAAGTTAGATGTTTAAATGTCAGTGAAATCTCCCCCCAAACAACATCCTAACTTCTTCACACGAGATTTAACTTGGATTACATTATAACATGTCTATTATGTTTAAGACAATTGTATGTTGCTGTTATTTTGGTTTATGTTTGTTTTGTTATGTTGTTTTTGTTGACGTCATCGTTGTTGTTGTTGCTTTTGTGACATCGTCACCATCGTTGTTGTTGTTGGTGGTGTGGTTGTTGAGGTTGTTGTTGTTGGTGTTCTTGCTGTTGTTGAGGTTGTTGAGACTTTTTTTTTTATTATTCCGATGTTGTTTTTGTCACCGTCGTCGTCGTTGTTGTTGTTGTTGTTGTTGTGTTGTTGTAATGGACGTAACTGATTCCCATTTAACAGGCTTCCTGACAGAATCGCTAGCCCAATAAATATATCGTTACAAGAATGTTTCCTCGGAATTTGTAGACATACTGAGAGACTTGTGGTGGTTGTGTATGTAGTGGGGTGGTATTGATGATGGTAGTGGGAGTGACGTGGTGGTCTTGGTGATGGTGGTGGTTGTGATGGTGACCGTGAGAGTTGTAATGGGAATAGGGCTAAGTTTGTGCAATAAATTCTAATGAAAGTGTCTTCAGCTATTTCCTCCGTTCAAGACCTTAACTCTGCTTCTTATTCCCTCCCTTCCTCCTCTCTCCACCATACATACGAAATTAAGACGTTTCATCACAGATTTATTTACTAAAATATATTCTGTATTTGTTCTGCAGCAGCTACCTACTAAAAAGAGTCAATTCATGTCTGATGCTGGCCATATTTTAAAGAGAGATTACCAAATTCTTTCTCTTTTGAGCAATCTTTTCTATTTGTACTGGTTTCAGTGACTGGGTCTCAATGTTCAAGTGTTTCTAGCTGATTATCTTACACCAACATGGCTGTGCTAAGAGTAGGGTGTCTAAATGCGCGTGGCCTGGGCTCGTCTTGGAAGCAAGCAATGCTTCTAAATGACCTCAGGTCACAATCTATAAATGTGATGGTTATCTGCGAGGCCCGGATCAGCAGCATGCGACAGCTAGCCCCCACCTTTGACGACTTTGAGATGCACGCATCTCTCTGTCAGCCCGGAGGTGGGGGTGGGGTTGTCGTTCTGCTGCAAAAACATATGGGCCTTGCAACACAGATAGTTCACTTGGACCCAGGGGGTCGACTGGTGGTGCTGGACCTTGGCAGTGGTGAAGGTAGAGCCCTTAGGCTGATAGCCGCATATGCCCCTTTTGGGACAGAGCGGCCCGACTTTTTCCAGCGACTGGAGTCTTTTCTAGGGACGTCCCGTTCCCTGCTTTTAGTGGGGGATTGGAATGGTATCCTGGATGCACGTTGGGACTATGCAGGGGCATGTCCCGATAGAGAGGGGTGCAACAGCCTCAAGGGGTTACTCGGCCGATTTGACCTGGCCGATAGATTTCGACTAGATTTTCCGACGGTGCCAACCTGGTCTTGGTCAAATCGCAGCGGATCATCTAGATCGTACCTAGATAGATTTTTAGTTAGAAATAAGGACAGGGACTTTTTAAGTTGTCCAGAAATGCTCATGGTTGGCTATTCAGACCACAAGTTGGTGACCTGCATGGTCAACCTTGATAGAACGCATAGACAGGGCCCCGGTTACTGGAAGCTCAACTTGTCCTTGCCGGCAAGTAGAGCCTACAGGAATCGGATTAGTAGGTTAGTTAAGGAACGGTTGACTGGAGCGATCGTCAACAGCAGGTGGTGGGTATCTCTAAAGAGAGAGATTAGAGTAGTCTCGATTGAATTTAGTAAGGTTCTAGCTGCGGATAGGAATAGGAAGGAAAGGGAGCTAATAGATAGAGTAGAAGAGGCAATTAGAAGCGGCGACGTGGCCAGAGTGCTAGCGTCGAGAACGGCTTTGAGCCAGTTTTTCGACGCGAAGCACGAAGGCTGCGTTGTCCGAAGTAAAATACGTGCTCTAGGGAACGAGGGGGCCAAAGCTGTTAGCTGGGCCCGCGTGACAGAGGCCAACAGTGGAACTAAATCCACCATCCGGTCTTTGCGAGACCTGGATGGACGGGCGATTCTTGAGCCTAAGCAGATGTGTGAGGCCTTTCAAAGGCACTTTGCCCGACTGTTCGGGAGGGGCGGGGAGCCGGTTGGAAACGTGGACTTCGGTCCATACCTCGACGGCCTGCCGCGCCTCTCGGACAGGGAGGCGAAGTCTTGCGAGGAGCCGATTTCGGCCGCTGAGATAGAGGACGTGCTGGGCCAATGCGGCAAACGCAAATCCCCGGGTCTCGATGGTCTTCCTTACGAATTATATCTAGCTATGCCGGACTTGTTCCCCGATCTCCTCGAGGCGGTCTACTGCAACTGGCAACAGAACGGGAGAATTCCCTGTACTGTGACCAAGGGCGTAGTCACGCTAGTGAGGAAGGACGAGAACAAGGGGGACGAAATAAGTAACTTCAGGCCCATAACTCTGCTAAATACAGAGTTACAGATTTTGGCCAAGGTGCTAGCAAAGAGGTTGGCGCTTGTCGTGAGCAACCTGGTGGGAGATGCGCAGACATGCGCTATCCCGTCCAGGTCCATCCATGACAACCTCCACCTCATGCGATACATCATAGAGAGGGTTGGGAACGAACCCGGCTTTGGTGGGGCTCTGATCAACTTGGATCAATCTAAGGCGTTCGATAGGGTCGACCATGGTTACCTGGATGCGGTGCTAGCGGCGGCAGGCTTCGGACCCGTTTTCAGGGGCTGGATCACTGCTATGCACAGCAGCCGCATCTGCTCTAGGGTCAAGGTGAACGGCTACCTCTCGGAGCCGTTCAAAATCGCGCGGTCCATCCGACAAGGGTGCCCTCTCTCCTCCCTTCTGTATGTGTTGACTCTCGAGCCACTACTGCGGAAGTTGGAGTTGTTGCAGGGCATCCCTTTGGAACCGGGATTGCGGAAAGCGGTGTCAGCCTACGCCGATGATGTGACAGTAATGGTGTCGACGGCCTCCGAAATCGAGGCGGTCGGCACCTTACTGGAGGAGTACGAAAAGTTCACAGGGGCTAAGCTGAACCGGGACAAGTCGATCGGTTTGCAACTCGGCACGTGGAGGGGCAGACCGATGCCCTCCGATGGCGTCGTCGGACGCTGGACGGAGGGCCCGGTGAAGTTGCTCGGGGTCTGGTTCGGACCGGACCTCCAGGTGGAGAAAAACTGGGCGGAGGTTACGAACAGGGTGTTTGCACTGACCCAGAAGTGGGCCAGTTGCAAACTATCCCTGAAAGGTCGGGCGGAGGTGGCGAACACTTATATAGCGTCCGTCATCTACTACCGCCTGACCGTAGTGCCCTGCCCAAGGGAAACCCTCACCAAGATGGAGCGCGCGCTCTTCCAATTCCTTTGGAAGGGACGGGCTCCTATGGTGAGGAGATCCATCTGCTGTCAACACCCTTCGAAAGGAGGGCTGGGGATGCCGTGGCTAATGATGCGTAAACACGCATTAAGGCTACGGCACCTCTACGTATTCCTCACCGGACAACCGGTGTGGGCCTCGTTTGTGAGACGAACCTTTCCCAGACTCGTCTCACTCACCGAGCTGCAATCCTGGGTCAAGCAAAGACCGAGAAAACTGGGCGCCTGGCACACTGAGTGTGCCCAGGCGCTCACCGCCCTCTGGCAGGCGGATCCGGTTATCAGTGGAGACTCCACCGCAACATTCTATAGAGGGCTGGTACGCAGCAGGTGCGACGACGCCCTCGGAGAAGCCCTAGACATGGAGGAGGACGAACTGGCCAGCCTGTTCGGTAGGACATTCAGCCCGGGACCTATGGACAACTTCCAGAAGTCCCTGGCCTGGCAGTGCTACCGAGGGGCTTTACCCGTTCGAGAAAGGCTCTACAGACACGGGCGCCCGGGTAGGGACCCCGCCAAAAAGATCTGTCCCAGATGCGTGTGCGACGAGGAAACCGTTGCACACGCATTGGTACACTGCTCGGGCGTAGCCGATCTGTGGGGCTATGTCGAACAACTGCTGTCAAGGGTGGGACCGATCCGGTTGACCACCGAGTCTATTGTAATGATCAAGCCGCCTCCCCCCTTCAAAGATGAAGCAGAGGCGGTGTTTCTGTGCGTAATAGCCATGGCGAAAGAGGTTGTATGGTGGACGCGTCTGAAAGGACTGAGGTCGGGCGCCTTTCTCTCTGGCCAACAACTGGTCCGTTTCTTCCGATATCATTTCGGAAGAAGGATCAGGATGGAGAGAGAGGTGCTGCACCCCAGTCGTTTTTATGAAAGGTGGGTGAAAGTGGCGAGAATGGCCCGTGTGAATGGGCCTTCTCTTTACATAAGCCTGTAGGTGGAAAAGAGGAAGGAACGAGGGAGCACCCCCTCTCTGTGCTCCTGAGGAAAAGGGTTGCACACTTTTTTCGGGGGTGTGTGCGACCCCCCAAGGCGCCTCCTCTCTATTGAGGATTTTGTTAAAAATTTTATTTTTTGTTATATCTTATTTTATTTTTATATTTTGTTATTGCCTCCTCCTTATTGAGGACGCCTTTTTGTGTAAACTCCCCCCTTTGTACTTGTCCCACTTTTGATGCCCTAGTGGCAAATAAAAGAAACTTATCTTATGTTGACTTTCGTAGTTGTTGTTCTTATTTAGCTACTTATTTCATCGTCCTCCTAAGGTAAGAGTGGACATAGACGTAAACAGAAATAATCCATATTTTAATAACACACACTCTATTTTCTGTACAATACACACACACACACACACCCACACACACATATATATATATATTATATATTTATATATATAAATATATATATTATATACATATATATGAGTGTGTGCTTATGTGTATGCGTGTGTATGTATATTTTATTATATTATATATAATAAAATACATACATGCATACACGCGCGCACACACACATACATACATACATACATACATACATACATACATACATACATACATACATACATACATACATATATATATAATATCAATAAAAGATCTGAGGCCATATTCATTCGGTTCAGGGTTATTTAAAATCCGTTATATACGTATATGGCCTCGGATTTTTTATTGATATATAATGCACCGGCTAACACCTATAGTCAGGTCGTTCAGCGCTTCCTTTTATTTCCTTCACAAGTGACAGACCATAATGTGGTCCACACATCCCTGTTCGATTAACTCCTTACTATATATAGTGGTAAGGGTGTTGGACTTACGATCATAATGTCGTGGGTTCGATTCCTGGGTTGCATGTTGTGTTCTTCAGCAAAACACTTCATTTCACGTTCCAGGATACTGAAAATGAGTACCAGCAATAGCTGGAGGTTTATCCCTGCGATGGACTGGCGTCCTGTCCAGGGGTGAGTCTTGTACTCTCAGTAGCTTCACGCTAGGACACCGGGGATAAGTACCGGCCAAATGAGCCTTCTGGCTTAAGACAGACTTTAGACATTATATACTCTTTTACTCTTTTACCTGTTCCGCCCTTGGCTATATATGTAATCCCTTTCAAACACACGTATATATATATATATATATGCATACATACATATGAACACATACACACACACACATATATATATATAAATACATATAGACACATATATGTGTATATATATTCGACAGGCTTCCACACAATCTGGTGACCTTCCGTTGAAAGGGGTATATATCAAAAACCGGTAGGGCTGTGTGTAGAATGTGGAGAGATGTGGACATACTGCAACAGTTGAAGACAAAGTAGGAAGCGAAATATTATTAATGAAATAATTGCTACTATGCGCGTGTGTGTGTGTGCGTCTCTCTATATGCATGTATATGATTATGTGTCTGATTGTGTGTGCATGAGGGGAAGATACATACACATATATATATACATAGACACACACACATATATATATATACATATACATACACACACACACACACACACATATATATATATATATATATATACATACACATACACACACACACACACACACACACACACATATGTATATATATATATATATATATATATAGAGAGAGAGAGAGAGAGAGAGAGAGCGAGAGGGAGGGAGGGAGAGAGAGAGAGAGAGAGAGAGAGAGAGAGAGAGAGAGAGAGAGAGAGAGAGAGAGAGAGAGAGAGAGAGAGAAAGGGGTCAATTGTGAACACGTTTATATATTATTTTTCTGGTTATTAAATTATGACGATGTTCTAACAAAAACCCTGGGGTGGAATATAAATAAATAAACAATAATAATAATAATAATAATGATTTTTGATTTAAGACCACGACCAACAATTTCGGGGGGAAGGGAAGTCAGTTAAATTCATCCCAGTGCATTACTGGTACTTTATTTTATCAACCCCGTAAGTATGAAAGGCAAAGTTAACCTCGGCGGGATTTAAACTCAGAACTATATGCTACAAAGTAATGCTCGAATAATGACTAGAAATCAACATAATATTTATTTTCGTTAGATGTTCCTTTATAATATTAACCTAAATAAATGGCCGAGAGGTGGCCATGAGTGGCTATATGGGCACTCGAAGCTAAGCTACATACAACAATACATTTCATCCAATTAATGCTGATATTGTTTTAGCCCTCGGTCAAACCTGATCGAAGGGATCTATGATCAAATACATTCCATTTATTGTCTTATGTGCTGACAGCCAGGGCACACTCTATAATGTGCTGTTTTTCTTTCTAGAAATTGAATCGAGAGAAATATTGACTAGCATTTCTAGCATATCCAGCGACTAAGTAGAGACTCTCTCATTGGCTTGACCTATGTTGATGGTCAATGTATTGGTAGTAATCAATCTAGTAGTAGTCAATTGGCTGAAGTGATTGTCTTATACATGAATGTATAGTAGTGATTCCTGATATTTTACGTCACATGATTATTTACGTCATGGTCATTCCTTTGTAGTTAGAAGTCTCCTCACATACCTACTAGATTTAGTCATCTGTAAGTGTTCATCAAATATCTTTTATAATGGTCACTTGACAGTGGCTATCCTATTTTTTTTTCAGTGTTTTATTGCAGCTGGCC
>OZ024744.1:24869429-24879429 GCA_964016885.1 Eledone cirrhosa
GTGTGTGTGTATCATATATATATATACACATGTATATGTATATATAGATATACATATATATATATATATATATATATATATATATATATATATATATATATATATATATATATATATATATATATATACGTTCACACTTGCACAGAACTGTATGAAATCCATATCTGCAAAAATGTATATAATGCCTTGCTCTCTCTCTCACTCTCTTTATGTGTGCATTTGTATCTACATACACACACAAACACACACATACATGTATACACATATGTATACATACATATCTACATACATGCATCGACTCGACTGGTACACCGTCGGTTACGACGATGAATGTTCCTGTTGATCCGATCAACGGAACTGCGTGCTCGTGAAATTAGCCTGCAAGTGGCTGAGCATTCCATAGACAAGTGTAGCATTAACGTAATTCTCAGAGAGATTCAGCGTGACACAGAATATGACATGGCTGACTCTTCGAATTACAGGTACAACTCATTTTTTGACAGCTGAGTGGAGCAATGTGAAATAAAGTGACTTGCTCAAGGACATAACGCGCCGTCGGGAATCGAACTAACGAACTTACGGTTTTGAGCCGAAAACCTTAACTTACATACATACATATATACGTCTTACATACATATATACGTGCATACATATATACGTACATACATATATACATATATATACCTACATATATATATATATATATATATATATATATATAAATGAAAAGTATAGAAATTGTTGTAGCGAGAAGCTAACAGTATTCCATAACATAACACATATATTATACATATATGTATATATACGTATATATAAATATATATATATATATATATATATGTATATCTACATATATACATAGATACATATATACATACATACATATATACATACTTGCATTCATATATATATACATACATGTATACATATATAGATACATATATACATACATACGTACGTACATACATACTTACATATAAACGTACGTACGTATACATACATATAAACATATATACATATATATACATACATATATACATAAATATATATACATATATACATACACACATGCAGGCACATGGCTTAGTGGTTAGAGCATTGGCCTTGCAATCGAAAGGTTGTGAGTTCAATTCTCAGACCGGGTGATGTGTTGTTTCCTTGAGCAAGACACTTTATTTCACATTGCTCCAGTTTACTCAGCTGTAGAAATGAAATGATAGGGACTGGGGTCCCTATCATTCCACTGCAAAGTGGTCGTGGAGGTGCCACGGCAAAAAAAGCACCCAGCCCACACTGTAAATGAGGTTGGTGTTAGGAAGGACATCCAGCTGTAGAAATCAAGCCAGAATCAGTTCCCGTCCCACCCTTGCAAGCAGGGAAAAGTGGACGTAAAATGAAATGATGAAAATGAATACATACATACATACATACATACATACACACATAGATACACACATACATACATACAGACATACATACATACATACATACATACATACATACATACACACATACATACATACATACATACATACATACATACATACGTACATACACACATACACACATACATACATACATATATGTATGTATAGAAATTTGCTCCGCAGGTGACTTGCGGTTCGATTCATTGCCCGTATTGGGTAAATATGTTTTATTGTAACTTCGGGATCGATGAAATAAATGAAGACGTAATCTAAGTGGATACCCGTTATGTAGACACATCCGCCAACGCATGTATATATATATATATATATATATATATATATATATATACCCGTTTTACGTGTATTGAAACAAATAACTATGTGTATACTCTGGGAATGTATCTTACATTACCTATTGTGTACCCTGAGATACAATCGGTCCTGGCATTGATAAATATGCTGGGTCCGTCAACTCCTTATTATATATATATATATATATATATATATATTAATCACGTAAAAGGGTGAAAGCAGCGGTTCTTTAATCTGTACATATAATAAATATTTTATCTACGGGATTTATATATATATATATATATATATATATATATATATATATATATATATATATATATATATATATATATATATATATATATATATATATAAATATATATATATATATATATAAATATATATATAGAATCCTTATCGAGCCCTCTTCGGATATTAGTCTTCACATTTATTATTACTATATCTATATATATATATATGAATGATAGCGTAAGGTCTTCAAAATGTTTTTAATTAAACATCCGATATATTGCCAAATATACTATACATACATTCATCTATACATCGCTATTTCGGAGCACCAATCCTAATATATATGTATATATATGCGTGTGTGTGTATTAATGAATACATCCTAGTATGTTTATAATTGAGTACGTTTCTCTGGGTCACTTCTGTGACTTGCAATTCTGCTCTTGCCAGACAGACAGTCAGACATGTCATCATTGCAAGATATTTCTCATTTAAACATTCTGATACAGCTAGATAGAAAGAGCAACCAAATGTCCCTCAAACCACAGACTAACAAATAATATTAATAATAATAATAATAATAATAATAATAATAATAATAATGATTTCTTTATTAACCACAAGGGTTTACATAAAGTAGACATTAAGGACAGTGCAGGACAATGCAGGACGGTACTAATGGGCATTTCTGCGTGTAAAAAACAAAACAGAGGATGTAACAAAAAAATAACAATGAAAAATTCCCCAATAGGGGGGGAGACTTCGGAGGGACATTTGTGGAGAAAGCCCAGTAAAAAGCCACAATGACCCTGAGCACCAAGGCAAGTGCCCTCTCCCAGTTTTCCACCTTTAATTTACAGATATATACTCAGAGTAGGCCCATTCACTCGGGCCATACTTGCTTCTCTCACCCATCTTTCAACAAAATGCTGGGAAGAGAGCACTTCCCTCTCTACCCTGATTTTCCTTTTCAAATGAAATTTGAAAAAGTTAATCAGGGCATCACCGAAGAGGTAAGTGCTCGTCTTCAGCCCTTTCAAACGTGTCCACCATACTATCTCTTTCGCCATGGCCACCAGACAGATAAAAACTGCCTGCCCTTCCCGGCTAAAGTAAGAGGGCGGGGCAATCCTCACGATGGACTCAGCTGATAGCCGGATCCGTCCTACACGTGACAGCAGGTGTTCGACATAAACCCACAAGTCAGCAATGCTTGGACACTGGACGAGTGCGTGCAGGACGGTTTCGTCGCCCTGCGCGCATCTCGGACATGCCCGGCTGACGGCACCTCCATGCCTGTAAAGTTTATCCCGAACTGGCAAAGCACCCCGGTAGCACTGCCAGGCCAGGGATTTCTGGAAGTTGTCCATAGGTCCCGGCCCGAAAGTCCTTCCGAAGAGATTGGCTAGTTGATTTTCCTCGACGCCTAGAGTTTCTCCAAGTACGTCGTCGCTCTTCCCCTCACTAATCCCCTATAGAACGCCAAGGTGGAGTTTCCACCGATCACATTGCCCGATTGGTCGAGGGGTGTGAGCGCCTGAAGACATTCCAGTCTCCAAGCGCTCCCTCTCGGTCTTCGCTTGACCCAGGACTGCAGCTCCGTCAAGGAGACGAGCTGGGGAAAAACGTGTCTAGCAAACGGCGACCACACCTGATCACCGTCGAGGAATAGGTGGAAATGTCGTAGCCTGAGCGCGTGTCTGCGCATCATCAGCCACGGCATGCCCAGCCCTCCACGTAGCGGGTGTTGACAGCAGATGGACCGCCTGACCATCGGAGCGCGTCCCTTCCACAAGAAGCGAAAGAGCAAACGCTCCAGCGCAGTCAGGCGGGGCTTAGGACAAGGTACGACGGTCAGGCAGTAGTAGATGACGGACGCGATGTACGCGTCAGCCACCTCCGCTCGACCTTTCAGAGATAGCTTCCTCTCGGCCTATTTCTGGGTGAGAGAAGCCACCCTGCTCGTCACCTCGTCCCAGTTTTTGTCCGTCTGGAGGTCTGGACCGAACCAGACCCCTAGCAATTTAACCGGTCCGTCCGTCTAGCGCCCGACGACGCTGTTGGACGGCATGGACCTGCCTCTCCAGGTGCCGAGCTGCAGGCCCACTGACTTTTCCTGGTTGATCATTGCTCCTGTCACCGCTTCGTATTCTCTTAGTGTAGTGCCGATCGCCTCGATGTGTTTGGTGTTCGACACCACTACGGTGACATCGTCGGCATATGCTGACACGGATCTTCCGCATCCTAGTTCGCGTGGGACCCCCCTCAACGTCTCCAGTTTGTGCAGTAATGGCTCGAGAGTCAATACGTACAATAGGGACGAGAGGGGACACCCTTGGCGGACCGAGCGCATGATGTTGAACGGTTCCGAAAGGTGACCGTTCACTCTCACTACAGAACAGATGTCGCTGTGCATGGCAGCGATCCAGCCTCTGAAGACGGGCCCAAAGCCAGCCGCCCTCAGGACTGCCGCTAGGTAACGATGGTCGACCCTATCGAAGGCTTTCGACTGATCTAAATTGATCAAAGACCCACCCGTGCCAGGTTCCCTAGCTACCCTCTCTACGATGTATCGCATGAGGTGGAGGTTGTCGTGGATGGATCTGTCGGGAATGGCGCATGTTTGTGCCTCTCCCACCAGACCACCAACGACAAGCGCCAACCTCTTTGCTAGCACCTTGGCCAAAATCTTGAACTCTGTGTTTAGCAGAGTTATGGGCCTAAAATTATCGATGTTATCCCCCTTGTTCGGATCCTTTCTCAGCAGCGCCACCGCTCCTCGGCTCACAGAGCTGGAAATTCTCCCGTTCTGTTGCCAGTTGCAGTAGACGTCCGCCAAGAGGCCTCCGAACAAGTTTGGCATTTGTACGTAAAGTTCATAGGGCAGACCATCCAAACCAGGCGATTTACCCCTTGTGGAACTAGTCATTGCATCCCGTACTTCAGCGGTTGTTATCGGCTTTTCGCAACACTCCGCCTCAGTGGCCGAAAGCCGCGGCAGTCCGTCGAGGTAGACACTAAAGTCCATCCCTCGATCCGGCCCGCCACTGCCCCCGAATAGTTGAGCGAAGTGTCGCTGAAAAGCTTCACACATTTGCCCGGGATCGAGTAGCATGCGCCCGTCGTGGTCCACCAAAGACCGGATCGTAGCTTTGTTGCCACGACGCGCCTCCGCCACTCGGGCCCATTGAACGGCTTTCGTCCCCTCGTGTCTGAGAGCACGCACCCTAGCTCTGACAACGCAGCCTTCGTGCTTTGCATTGAAGAATTGGTCAAGGGCCAATTTCGCCGCAAGTACGTCGGTCGCGATGCCTTTGCTAAGCGCCTCATCTAATTTTCTAACTAATTCTCCCTCTGCTCTATTTTTCTCTATTGCTAAAGTCTTACTAAACCTAATGGACTCTATTCTAATTGCTCTTTTCAGAGCAAACCACCACTTGTTGTTGACGATGGCCCCCGTCAACGCCCGCTTAACTAGTTCGCCAATCCGGTCTCTGTAGGCCTTGCGCGCTGGTAAGGACGCGTTTAGCTTCCAGTAGCCGGGTCCTCGTCTATGAAGCCTATCTAAGTCAAGCACACAGATCACGAATTTGTGGTCCATGTAGCTGACTATCTTGAATTGTGGACAGCCTATGCTAGACCTATCTATTTCCCTACAAAATACTCTATCTAGATATGATCTGGATGACCCTATGCGATTTGTCCAAGTTCACATTGGTACATTCGGGAAATCCATTCGGTACCTGTCAGACAGTTCAAAAGGTCTGAGCAGGTTGGTGAGACTCTTCCACCCTCCTTCCCTATCCACTAATCCCACACAATCCCAGCGTGCATCTAAGATCCCGTTCCAGTCGCCCACTAACACTAAAGAGCGGGACGTTCCAAGAAAGGTCTCCAGACGCCGGAAGAAATCAGGCCGCCCTGCTCCTGTCGGGGCATAAACGGCCACTAACCTGAAAGCTTGCCCGTCTCTGCTGGTCACGTCCAGCACCACCAACTTACCTTCTGGGTCCAGGAAGACGGCCCGTATGGCAAGATCCAAACCTCTCCGAAAAAGCACAGCAACTCCTCCCCCCGATCCCGGACGGCTGGGAGATGCGTACACATCGTAGCCGCCGAAGATCGGTGCGAAAGCCTGTGCTTCGGAGATTCTGGTCTCGCTGATGGCCACTACATCTATGTTTAGTGACCTGAGGTCGCTGAGCAGGTGGCCCTGCTTCCATGACGACCCCAAGCCACGCGCATTTATGCTGCCTATTCTGAGTGAGGTCATGTTGAAAAGGAGTGGAAAAGATGGGAAAAACCACTTACCTTACTTCTCGTAGGGGAAGGACGGTTTTTCCATCCTTTTCACTGCTTGTGGCCTCCTCAGGAAGGATGTCCTTATAAATCCTCCTGGAGAGTGCTTGTCGGAAGTCTCCGATGTCTTTGGGGAATTTTTGTTTTAGTGTCATGTACGTTTTCTGTGTGATGCGAGTGATTTGTATGTGTGGAGGTGGTGTGAATTTTTGGGTTGTTGTGTAGTCTTTTTCTGTAATGCTGGTGTTGTGTTGGATGTAGTGTAATAATTGTTTGTTGTTCAAATTTAATGCTGTGTAGTGTGTATCGTTTTGGTTGTTTTGTTTTGTTTGCGTTTGTTGTGGGTTTGTTTCTGTTTCGCATTTTGGTGACTTTTGTGGTGTAGGTGATGGTGGTGTTGGGGTTAATGATGGTGATGGTGTTGGTGTTTGGGTTGATGGAGTTGGTGATGCTGGTGTGGATGGTGGCATATATGTCCTAACTTTTTTGTTTCTTAATTTATTTGTTTCCTTCTGTATTTTGTTTTTGAAGGGGGGGAGGAAGAGAATTTTTTCTTTTTTGGTTTTTTTTTTTTTTTTCCGGATATCGTTTCCCACTCCTCGTCATCACAATCTGTCTCCAGTTGTGATAGGCCGGGGAGTGGAAAATCCTCCACAGGCGTTAGTTTTGCTTGTGGCGTGGTGGATGGTGTAGGCGCCGGTGCTAGTTCTGAAGTGTTGGGTGGTGGTGGTGTTGGTTTTGCTGGTGGTGGTGGTGGTGTTGGTTTTGCTACTGTTGCTGTGGTTGTTGCTGTTATAGTTGCTTCTGTTGTTGCTGCTACGGTTGTTGCGGCCATCTCTGCTACCGGTGGTGTTGATGGTTGTGTCACTGGGGTGGGTAGGAGAGGTGGCCTCAACCTTTTAGCCTGAGGGCAGAAAGCCCTTAGGTGGGTTCCTTCACTACAAACGACACACCTAGGTCTTCTGCCCTCGACAATTACCGTGAGGTGGCTGCCGTCAGTGAGGTCTATTACCTCTGGGATCTCCTCAATGCTTTTTTGGTCCGCTTGGATCAGGAGCTCCATCCCAGATCCAGACCAGTTCTCCTGCTTTTCTTTTGCTATTGCTATTATTTTTGTGTTGGCTTCGATGCCGGCGAGGACGGCCGCTATTAGCCAGGGAATTTCGATGGCCGGTGGAACGTGGGTCACCCTGATCTTTACGAGTCTCTGGCCACAATAGCTTGGGACGAGTGTGAAGTCGTCACTTCTTAATGGGGCCATGGAGTGTTCTCCAGCCTCCTCTGGTGTTTCAAAGAACACGTCCACGGTTCCATACTTCTGCCCACGTCTGATGTGGGTTTTTCTTGCCCACACATGTCCCAAAGCTTTTTGGATTTGGGACTCGGATGCCCGTTCCACTCGGCGCGATTTTACATTTATTGTTCGATACGACACGGTGCATAGGCGCCGATGGTCCATTTTATTAGGTGGGGGGTGAGGCTGACCTTGTACCCATCTTTCTTTACCATTTGTTTGGCATTTTCTAAATCCTCCCGAGTTACCGTAAATGCTTCGAACTGTTTTGCTACTCTGGCAAAACTGAGGGTGGTTTTTATAATGTCATAGTTGTTGTTGTTGCTATCGTTATTTGTGTTAATATTAATTTTAGTTTCAGTTGTGGTGGTGGTGACGTCAGTCGTCTTTGGTGGGGAAGAGTCCATTTTGCTTGATTTCATTTCGACATCACGAGTTAATTTATTTTTTTCTTCTTTTGTTTCTGTTGTCGCGGTGGTGGTGGGGTGGTGGTTGTCGCGGTGGTGGTGGTGGTGGTGGAGGCTTTAACACCTGCAGTCATTGGTAATGGCGGGAAATGAATGTCTGCCTGAGACAAACTTAAAATATTGCTACTGCTTATATTTTTTGTAGTGTTGGCAAACGTAGTAACATTTATAATGGTGGTGTCGGTGTGAGGTGTTAATTTGTGAGGAAGGCTTTCAGCTGCTTGGTGCAGAGGTGAATTAGCCATTTTTTTTCAAAGAAATTTTTTGATAATAATAAAAGTTTAAATTTTGGGCACAAGGCCCCAATCTTTTTGGGTGTCCTTTTCGGAAAACAATGTATGTGCGCTTATATATGGTTAACAATAAAAATTTTCCATAAATGGCAATTTTTAACAAACGGAAATAACAAACCTTTGCGGAGCTCACGATGATACGATTTACTACGTAGGTCGCCAATAATAATAATAATAATAATAATAATAATAATAATAATAATAATAATAATAATAATAATAATAATAATAATAATAATAATAACAACAACAACAACAACAATAATAATAATAATTTCTAGTATGGGCCCAGATCCAGATACATTATGTCTGTAAGTTCAATGCAAATCATTCTTTGGAAAAGATGTGCTGTCACATCTGGAGAAACCTAATTCGACAGATCTGCAGCCCGCACGTACACAGGCACATATGCCCACACATACACCACACATTCCACCATGTATATATATATATATATATATATATATATATATATATATATATATGTCTGTGTGTGTGTGTGTGTATATGTGTGTATATATATATATATATATATATATATATATATATATATATATATATATATATATATATGCATTCTTATATATATATCTATATCCAAAATTAAGATAAATCAAAATGAATTTAATCTAAATCAAAATTATGGGTGTCATGTCAGAAAGGCATGCGCCATATACATATATACGCACTTGTACATTATAAACAGAACAAACATTCAAAGTCATTCACGCACATATGTAATACATTCGATTCACACTTATGTTTGCCTACAAACACATGTGTACAAACACACACACACACAATCTTTTTATTATGTTAGTCATGATGCTAACTAGTTAAAGAACTAGTTAGCATCATGGCTAACACGAAATTTCACCTTCTTTAACCCTATAATGTTCAAACCGACAAAAACCGGCCAGAATTCTATACCTCTTTCTGTTGAAACTGGCTATAACTGGTCGTTCAAACTGATGTTAAGGTATTGTTTTCAAAATAAATACTTTCAAAATCTTATAGATTCGATATTATGTGAGATAATTATGTGAAGTAAAGCCTTTACCATGAACATATAATAGTATATATAGAGTAATGTAAATGTTATGTGAGGTAAAGCCTTTACTGTGAAAATACAATAGTATATATATAGTGTAATGTAAATGTTATGTGAGATATTATGTGAGGTAAAGCCTTTACTGTGAAAATACAATAGTATATATAGAGTAATGTAAATGTTATGTGAGATAATTATGTGAAGTAAAGCCTTTACCATGAACATATAATAGTATATATAGAGTAATGTAAATGTTATGTGAGATATTATGTGAGGTAAAGCCTTTACTGTGAAAATACAATAGTATATATAGTGTAATGTAAATGTTATGTGAGATATTATGTGAGGTAAAGCCTTTACTGTAAAAATTCAATAGTATATATAGTGTAATGTAAATGTTATGTGAGATAATTATGTGAGGTAAAGACTTTACTGTGAAAATACAATAGTATATATAGAGTAATGTAAATGTTATGTGAGATATTATGTGAGGTAAAGCCTTTACTGTGAAAATTCAATAGTATATATAGTGTAATGTAAATGTTATGTGAGATATTATGTGAGGTAAAGCCTTTACTGTGAAAATTCAATAGTATATATAGTGTAATGTAAATGTTATGTGA
>OZ024744.1:24884429-24934429 GCA_964016885.1 Eledone cirrhosa
AGAGAGAGAGAGAGAGAGAGAGAGAGAGAGAGAGAGAGAGAGAGAGAGAGAGAGAGAGAGAGAGATGTGTGTGTGTAATATTATATTATACTATACTAGTGAAGGAGGGTAACTTAGTGGTTAGGGAATGCGGCACCCGATTGTGTGATTATTTGGCAATTTTTTTTCTTTAGCAACGCACTTTATCTTAAGTTGCTCCAGTCTACTCAACCGTAAAATTATCAGTTGTATCTGTAAGTCAAAGGTACAGCTTTGTCGCACACCCAATCTCTGTGTTACACTGGATCTTCCTGAGAACTATATTAAATGTACATGTTTGCTGTGAAATCTGTGAACCCAACAGCGACGGAGATCCAATAAATTGTAATTATATATTATAATAGAATACATTATATTATATATATTACAAGGCAAAACAATTTTGTGGTTAGTTTCATTGTTTTCCTGGCAATGAGGAAATGACATTCATAAACACAAACACACACACACATGCGGTTTTTCGATCAATATAGCCATGTATATAATATGCATATATGTGTGTGTGTCATCATTATCATCCCCACTACAATTTGCCACCCCACCACCAGCCTAGTCATCATCATTATCATCCCTACACCACCATCACCATCACCATCATCAGTAACATAGTCATCATCATCATCATTTAATGTTTGTTTTCCCTGTTAGCAAGGATTGAACGGGTCGTTAACTGACCGCGTCAGTACTCAGGTGAACCTACAGACTCCACTTATATATATATATATATATATATATATATATATATATATATATATATATATATATGTGTGTGTGTGTGTGTGTGTGTGTGTGTGTGTATTCAAATGTATACAATAAATGTAATCTGAGTTTTTCGAATATTAATAATAATATTTGATTAGCTTGTAATTGTACAAACAAGTCTCATTTTTAAAGCCTTGTCAACACAAGAGCAAGAATGAGGGGTTCATTCTACTGACATGGCTTTAAAAAACAGGCTCCTTGCATAATTACAAACGAATCGATTGTTATTATTAATATTCGAAAAACTCAGATTACATTTATTGTATTCAACCATGTAGAGCGAAAATCTCTCTTTTTTTTATTTGATTTGGCAAAGCCGGCCATTTATCGCTCGTATACAGGAAACTGATTGGCCAGTCTGCTGATATGCAAATCTGGCTGCTCAGTGGACCTGCTAATATGCAGATCTCGCTGATCAGCCAGTCTGCTAATATGCAAATCAGGCCGATCAGTCACTGTATATTTTAGAAAATAGGATATATTTTCACTAGCTCTGACAGTTGGCAGGTGAACAGTCAGCTGTACTGATGAAGGGTGACATCCAGAATGCAGTTTTGTTTATATGCCAACACAAGAGCAAGAATGAAGTGTTCATTCAACTGATATGGCTATAAAAATGAGGCTTGTTTGCATAACTGCAAACGAATCGAATGTTATTAATATTCGAAAAACTCAGACTACATTATATATATATAACAACACAATCGGTACAGTATATGGAAGGGAAATATTAGGTTAACGCTTGATATAGCAGGAAGAGGGTATTAACGTTTCGGACGCTAGTCCTTCACCGGAAGAAAGAATGACAATTAAGATATATTGAGGGGGGAGGGGGGACAACTGTCTTTAGATAAAAATAATTGGTCCATTCATGTTGAGATCTCTTGGAAAATATGTATATATTAGTGGAGGTGCGTGTACTACTGTTAAGGGTGTTGGACTTACGATCTTAAAGTAGTGGGTTCGATTCCTAGACTGGGTTGTGTGTTGTGTTCATGAGGAAAAGACTTACTCACGCTCCGTCTCTCTCCGTACGGACCAACATAGCTACATATCCATACACACACAGACATACACACACACAGACATACACACGCATACATACACGCACAGACATACACACACAGACATACACAGACATACACACACAGACATACACACACAGACATACACACACATACACAAACACAGACATATACACGCAGACATACACATACAGACATACACACAGACATACACACACAGACATACACACAGACATACACACACACAGACACACACACACAGACATACCTGGAACAGTCCTAGATGGAATGTATTTGATGTGTTCGATTAAGAATGACCTGGGGCTAAATAACAACCTATGTATTTGGTTATAATTTCATGACTATAAGAACCATGTTAATGGTCTGGTAACAAGATGTCTGACTTCCGGACGCGTTCGAGGAGAAACACAGATTCACACTCACCTACATACACAAACACACACGCAAACACAAACACACACACACATTCTCTCTCATATATATATATATATGTACACACATATATATGTATATATATTTATTTATCTATGTAACACACACACACACACACACACACACACACACACACACACACATATATATATAGATATATATATAAATATATATATATATATTTATATACCAAAATATATTCTAGTTGGAATCATCACGTGTATAGGAACGGTATTCTCGCACAGAGCTCAAATATTATGTTCACATGTGTAGTTCTTGTACAATGTTCATGTATAAGCTATTGTTGTTATTATTTGTCACTAGGATTGGCAGAATCGGTAGAGCATCGGACAAGATATTTAGCGACATAGAGTTACGTCTCTTTACGTTCTGAGTTTAGCTTTGCCTTTCATCCTTACGGGGTCGATAAAATAAAGTACCAGTCACGTACTGGGATCGATTTAATCGACTTTCTCCTACCCCACAAAATGTTCACCTTATTCCTAAATCAGAAACCATTATTTAGCCTTTGGTCAGGGCTGGTTGGAAAAACTAATGATCAACGCTTTTTTAGCTATGACCATCGCGTTTCTTTGCAGGAAACGAGTGCTTCGGACTACCTTATCCAACATGTCCTCTATTACGATGGTGAGCTGTCACTTGTGGAAGACTCAGCTATTATTTGTAGCAGGTCAAGTGACCATGTAGAAGTTTCTTCGCTGGTTTGTATACCACGTTATACTACAATATTCACCGTACTGTTCACGTATACTGTTCACACTGTGTTCATTTGACTGTTCACTGCACATTGATCGGTATAGATTGTTCTCATCGAATGTTTGCCAGAAAGTCTATATCATACCTCATCCACTACACAGTGTTCACTATGCATGATCATCATTCAACGTTCACCTCATACAGTTCAATACCAATTCTTAACTACAAGTCGTTTATCTGGCAATGTTCACCGAATATTGATCTACACATAACAATCACCAGCCACTATTCATCACACATGGTTCACACCCATCGTTCACTGCATAAACTTTGACATCTGTTGTTCAGTACATCCTGCTCATCTGGCAGTGTTCATCAAACATCATTCACCATATGGCGATCATCACCTACTGTTCACCGCACAAAATATTCATTTGGCAGCCCCCCCCCTCACAACCACCGTCGCCACCACTCCACCCTCACAACCACCACCACCATCACATCACCCTCACAACCACCGACAGCCATCACCACCACCATCACCACCACTAACACCACCACCACCATCGCATTATTTCCATGTCGTCCGTGTTACAGTGTTTTAAATATTTACTTAGTCTCAATGCGTCTGTTAATATACACCACACACTTTAATCAACATCAATTTACATGGGTTGGCAGTATCGGTAGAGGGTCGGGCGCCATGCTTTGCGAGGACAGTTACATCCCTTTACGGTCAGAGTTCAAATCCCGCTGAGGTTGACTTTGCCGTTCATCCTTACGGGGGTCGATAAAATAAAGTACCAGTAATGTACTGATGTAATAGCTGGCGTTGTGCCTAATGTAGAAACAATTATTTTACATCTAATTCCAATGTCTCTTATCAGTCTTACCTTTTATAGCTACTTCTAGCTCTCATTCTTCCATTCCTTCAATTTCTCATTCTTTCATTCCTTCTAGCTCTCATTCATTCATTCCTTCTATTTCTCATTCTTTCATTCCTTCTAGCTGTCATTCTTTCATTCCTTCTATTTCTCATTCTTTCATTCCTTCTATTTCTCATTCTTTCAATCCTTCTAGGTCTCATTCTTTCATACCTTCTATTTCTCATTCTTTCATTCCTTCTAGCTCTCATTCTTTCATTCCTTCTAGCTCTCATTCTTTCTTTCCTTCCAGCTCTCATTATTTCATTCCTTCTAGCTCTCATTCTTTCATTCCTTCTATTTCTCACTCTTTCATTCCTTCTAGTTCTCATTCTTCCATTCCTTCTATTTCTTATTCTTTCATTCCTTCTATTTCTCATTCTTTCAATCCTTCTAGCTCTCATTCTTTCATTCCTTCTATTTCTCATTCTTTCATTCCTTCTAGCTCTCATTCTTCCATTCCTTCTATTTCTCATTCTTTCATTCCTTCTATTTCTCATTCTTTCATTCCTTCTAGCTCTCATTCTTTCATTCCTTCTATTTCTCATTCTTTCATTCCTTCTATTTCTCATTCTTTCATTCCTTCTAGCTCTCATTCTTTCATTCCTTCTATTTCTCATTCCTTCTTTCCTTCTATTTCTCATTCTTTCATTCCTTAGATTTCTCATTCTTTCATTCCTTAGGTTTCTCATTCTTTCATTCCTTCTAGCTCTCATTCCTTCGAGCTCTCATTCTTTCATTCCTTCTAGCTCTCATTCTTTCATTCCTTCTATTTCTCATTCTTTCATTCCTTCTAGCTCTCATTCTTTCATTCCTTCTATTTCTCATTCTTTCCTTCCTTCTATTTCTCATTCTTTCATTCCTTAGATTTCTCATTCTTTCATTCCTTCTAGCTCTCATTCTTTCATTCCTTCTATTTCTCATTCTTTCATTCCTTCTATTTCTCATTCTTTCATTCCTTCTAGCTCTCATTCTTTCTTTCCTTCCAGCTCTCATTCTTTCATTCCTTCTAGCTCTCATTCTTTCATTCCTTCTATTTCTCACTCTTTCATTCCTTCTAGTTCTCATTCTTCCATTCCTTCTATTTCTTATTCTTTCATTCCTTCTATTTCTCATTCTTTCAATCCTTCTAGCTCTCATTCTTCCTTTCCTTCTATTTCTCATTCTTTCATTCCTTCTATTTCTCATTCTTTCATTCCTTCTAGCTCTCATTCTTTCATTCCTTCTATTTCTCATTCTTTCATTCCTTAGATTTCTCATTCTTTCATTCCTTAGGTTTCTCATTCTTTCATTCCTTCTAGCTCTCATTCTTTCATTCCTTCTATTTCTCATTCTTTCATTCCTTCTAGCTCTCATTCTTTCATTCCTTCTATTTCTCATTCTTTCCTTCCTTCTATTTCTCATTCTTTCATTCCTTAGATTTCTCATTCTTTCATTCCTTCTAGCTCTCATTCTTTCATTCCTTCTATTTCTCATTCTTTCCTTCCTTCTATTTCTCATTCTTTCATTCCTTCTATTTCTCATTCTTTCATTCCTTCTAGCTCTCATTCTTCCATTCCTTCTATTTCTCATTCTTTCATTCCTTCTATTTCTCATTCTTTCATTCCTTCTAGCTCTCATTCTTTCATTCCTTCTATTTCTCATTCTTTCATTCCTTCTATTTCTCATTCTTTCATTCCTTCTAGCTCTCATTCTTTCATTCCTTCTATTTCTCATTCCTTCTTTCCTTCTATTTCTCATTCTTTCATTCCTTAGATTTCTCATTCTTTCATTCCTTAGGTTTCTCATTCTTTCATTCCTTCTAGCTCTCATTCCTTCTAGATCTCATTCTTTCATTCCTTCTAGCTCTCATTCTTTCATTCCTTCTATTTCTCATTCTTTCATTCCTTCTAGCTCTCATTCTTTCATTCCTTCTATTTCTCATTCTTTCCTTCCTTCTATTTCTCATTCTTTCATTCCTTAGATTTCTCATTCTTTCATTCCTTCTAGCTCTCATTCCTTCTAGCTCTCATTCTTTCATTCCTTATATTTCTCATTCTTTAATTCCTTCTATTTCTCATTCTTTCATTCCTTCTATTTCTCATTCTTTCATTCCTTCTATTTCTCATTCTTTCATTCCTTCTATCTCTCATTTTTTCTTTACTTCTAGCTCTCATTCTTTCATTCCTTCTATTTTTCAATCTTTCATTTCTTCGATTTCTCATTCTTTCATTCCTTCTAGCTCTCATTCTTTCATTCCTTCTAGCTCTCATTCTTTCATTCTTTCTATTTCTGATAATTTCATTCCTTCTATTTCTAATTCTTTCATTCCCTCTATTTCTCATTCTTTCATTCCTTCCATCTCTCATTCTTTCATTCCTTCTAGCTCTCATTCCTTCTAGCTCTCATTCTTTCATTCCTTCTATTTCTCATTCTTTCATTCCTTCTATTTCTCATTCTTTCATCCCTTCTAGCTCTCACTCTTTCATTCCTTCTAGCTCACACTCTTTCATTCCTTCTATTTCTCATTCTTTCATTCCTTCTGTCTCTCTCTCTTTCATTCCTTCTACCTCTCATTCTTTCTTTCCTTCTAGCTCTCATTCTTTCCTTCCTTCTATTTTTCATTCTTTCATTCCTTAGATTTCTCATTCTTTCATTCCAACTAGCTCTCATTCTTTCATTCTAGCTCTCATTCTTCTATCTCTCATTTTTTCTTTTCTTCTAGCTCTCATTCTTTCATTCCTTCTATTTCTCATTCTTTCATTTATTCGATTTCTCATTCTTTCATTCCTTCTAGCTCTCATTCTTTCATTCCTTCTATTTCTCATTCTTTCTTTCCTTCCATTTCTCATTCTTTCATTCCTTCTATTTCTCATTCTTTCATTCCTTCTATTTCTCATTCTTTCATTCCTTCTATTCTCATTCTTTCAGTCCTTCTAGCTCTCACTCTTTCATTCCTTCTATTTCTCATTCTTTAATTCCTTCTAGCTCTCATTCTTTCATTCCTTCTAGGTCTCACTCTTTCATTCCTTCTATTTCTCATTCTTTCATTACTTCTGTCTCTCACTATTTCATTCCTTCTATCTGTCATTCTTTATTTCCTTCTAGCTCTCATTCTTTCATTCCTTCTATTTCTCATTCTTTCATTCCTTCTAGCTCTCATTCTTTCTTTCCTTCCAGCTCTCATTCTTTCATTCCTTCTAGCTCTCATTCTTTCATTCCTTCTATTTCTCACTCTTTCAGTCCTTCTAGTTCTCATTCTTCCATTCCTTCTATTTCTTATTCTTTCATTCCTTCTATTTCTCATTCTTTCAATCCTTCTAGCTCTCATTCTTCCATTCCTTCTATTTCTCATTCCTTCTTTCCTTCTATTTCTCATTCTTTCATTTCAAAGATTTCTCATTCTTTCATTCCTTGTAGCTCTCATTCCTTCTAGCTCTCATTCTTTCATTCCTTCTATTTCTCATTCTTTAATTCCTTCTATTTCTAATTCTTTCATTCCTTCTAGCTCTCATTCTTTCATTCCTTCTATTTCTCATTCTTTCATTCCTTCTATCTCTCATTTTTTCTTTCCTTCTAGCTCTCATTCTTTCATTCCTTCTATTTCTCATTCTTTCATTTCTTCGATTTCTCATTCTTTCATTCCTTCTAGCTCTCATTCTTTCATTCCTTCTAGCTCTCATTCTTTCATTCTTTCTATTTCTGATACTTTCATTCCTTCTATTTCTAATTCTTTCATTCCCTCTATTTCTCATTCTTTCATTCCTTCCATCTCTCATTCTTTCATTCCTTCTAGCTCTCATTCTTTCATTCCTTCTATTTCTCATTCTTTCATTCCTTCTATTTCTCATTCTTTCATCTCTTCTAGCTCTCACTCTTTCATTCCTTCTAGCTCACACTCTTTCATTCCTTCTATTTCTCATTCTTTCATTCCTTCTGTCTCTCACTCTTTCATTCCTTCTACCTCTCATTCTTTCTTTACTTCTAGCTCTCATTCTTTCCTTCCTTCTATTTCTCATTCTTTCATTCCTTAGATTTCTCATTCTTTCATTCCAACTAGCTCTCATTCTTTCATTCTAGCTCTCATTCTTCTATCTCTCATTTTTTTCTTTCCTTCTAGCTCTCATTCTTTCATTCCTTCTATTTCTCATTCTTTCATTTATTCGATTTCTCATTCTTTCATTCCTTCTAGCTCTCATTCTTTCATTCCTTCTATTTCTCATTCTTTCATTCATTCTATTCGCATTCTTTCATTCCTTTCTATTTATCATTCTTTCATTCCTTCTATTTCTCATTCTTTCATTCCTTCTAGCTCTCACTCTTTCATTCCTTCTATTTCTCATTCTTTAATTCCTTCTAGCTCTCATTCTTTCATTCCTTCTAGGTCTCACTCTTTCATTCCTTCTATTTCTCATTCTTTCATTCCTTCTGTCTCTGACTATTTCATTCCTTCTATCTCTCATTCTTTATTTCCTTCTCGCTCTCATTCTTTCATTCCTTCTAGCTCTAAATCTTTCATTTCTTCGATTTCTCATTATTTGATTACTTCTATTTCTCATTCTTTCATGCCTTCTATTTCTCATTCTTTCGTTCCTTCTATTTCTCATTCTTTCATTCCTTATAGCTCTCATTCTTTCATTCCTTCTAGCTCTCATTCTTTCATTCCTTCTAGCTCTCATTCTTTCATCCTCTATTTCTCATTCTTTCATTCCTTCTAGCTCTCATTCTTTCATTACTTCTAGCTCTCATTCTTTCATTCCTTAGATTTCTCATTCTTTCATTCCTTCTTGCTCTCATTCTTTCATTCCTTCTAGCCCTCATTCTTTCATTCCTTCTAGCTCTCATTCTTTCATTCCTTCTATTTCTCATTCTTTCATTCCTTCTATTTCTCATTCTTTCATTCTTTCTAGCTCTCATTCTTTCATTCCTTCTAGCTCTCATTCTTTCATTCCTTAGATTTTTCATTCTTTCATTCCTTCTTGCTCTCATTCTTTCATTCCTTCTATTTCTCATTCTTTCATTCCTTCTATTTCTCATTCTTTCATTCCTTCTTGCTCTCATTATTTCATTCCTTCTATTTCACATTCTTTCATTCCTTCTATTTCTCATTCTTTCGTTCCTTCTAGCTCTCATTCTGTCATTCCTTCTAGCTGTCATTCTTTCATTCCTTCTATTTCTCATTCTTTCATTCCTTCTATTTCTCATTCTTTCATTCCTTCTAGATCTCATTCTTCCATTCCTTCTATTTCTCATTCTTTCATTCCTTAGATTTCTCATTCTTTCATTCCTTCTAGCTCTCATTCCTTCTAGCTCTCATTCTTTCATTCCTTCTAGCTCTCATTCTTTCATTCCTTCTATTTCTCATTCTTTCATTCCTTCTAGCTGTCATTCTTTCATTCCTTCTATTTCTCATTCTTTCATTCCTTCTATTTCTCATTCTTTCATTCCTTCTATTTCTCATTCTTTCATTCCTTCTATTTCTCATTCTTTCATTCCTTCTAGCCCTCATTATTTCATTCCTTCTAGCTCTCATTCTTACATTCCTTCTATTTCTCATTCTTTCATTTCTTCTAGCTCTCATTCTTTCATTCCTTCTATTTCTCATTCTTTGCTTCCTTCTATTTCTCATTCTTTCATTCCTTCTCTTTCTCATTCTTTCATTCCTTCTATTTCTCATTCTTTCATTCCTTCTATTTCGCATTCTTTCATTCCTTCTAGCCCTCATTCTTTCATTCCTTCTGTTTCTCATTCTTTCGTTCCTTCTATTTCTCATTCTTTCATTCCTTCTAGCTCTCATTCTTTCATTCCTTCTAGCTCTCATTCTTTCATTCGTTCTATTTCTCATTGTTCATTCCTTCTAGCTCACATTCTTTCATTCCTTCTGGCTCTCATTCTTTCATTCCTGCTCTCATTATTTCATTCCTTCTATTTCTCATTCTTTCATTCCTTCTATTCTCATTCTTTCATTCCTTCTATTCCTCATTTTTTCATTCCTTCTATTTCTCATTCTTTCCTTCCTTCTAGCTCTAATTATTTCATTCCTTCTAGCACTCATTCTTTCAATCCTTCTAGCTCTCATTCTTTCATTCCTTCAAACTCTCATTCTTTCATTCCTTCTAGCTCTCATTATTTCATTCCTTCTATTCCTCATTTTTTCATTCCTTCTATTTCTCATTCTTTCCTTCCTTCTAGCTCTAATTATTTCATTCCTTCTAGCACTCATTCTTTCAATCCTTCTAGCTCTCATTCTTTCATTCCTTCTATTTCTCATTCTTTCATTCCTTCTAGCTTTTATTCTTTCATTCCTTCTATTTCACATTCTTTCATTCCTTCTATTTCTCTTTCTTTCATTCCTTCTTTTTCTCATTCTTTCATTCCTCATATTTCTCATTCTTTCATTTCTTCTAGCTTACATTCTTTCATTCCTTCTATTTTTCATTCTTTCATTCCGTCTATTTCTCATTCGTTCTTTCCTTCTAGCTTACATTCTTTCATTCCTTCTATTTCTAATTCTTTCATTCCTCCTAGCTCTGATTTTTCATTCATTCTATTTCTCATTCTTTCGTTCCTTCTATTTCTCATTCTTTCATCCCTTCTAGCTCTCATTCTTTCATTCCTTCTAGCTCTCACTCTTTCATTCCTTCTAGCTCTCATTCTTTCATTCATTCTATATCACATTATTTCATTCCTTCTAGCTCTCATTCTGTCATTACTTCTATTTCTCATTCTTTCATTGCTTCTAAATCTCATTCTTTCATTCCTTCTATTTCTCCTTCTTTCATTCCTTCTAGCTCTCATTCTTTCATTCCTTCTATTTCTAATTCTTTCATTCCTTCTATTTCTCATTATTTCATTCCTTCTAAAGGGCGGTGAATTGGCAGTATCGGTAGAGGGTCGGACGCCATGCTTTGACGCATAGAGTTACGGCCCTTGCTATTCTGAGTTCAAATCCCGCCGAGGTTAACTTTGCCTTTCATCCTTACGGGGTCGATAAAATAAAGTACCAGTAATGTACTGGGTAATCGCTGGCCTTGTGCCAAAAAGTAGAAACAATTATTTCATTCCTTCTAGCTCTCATTCTTTCATTCCTTCTAATTCTCGTTATTTCGTTCCTTCTAGCTCTCATTCTTTCATTCTTTCTATTTCTCATTATTTCGTTCCTTCTAGCTCTCATTCTTTCATTCATTCTATTTCTCATTCTTTCATTCCTTCTACCTCTTATTCTTTCATTCCTCCTGGGTCTCATTCTTTCATTCCTTCTATTTCTCATTCTTTCATTCCTTCTAACTCTCATTCTTTCTTTCCTTCTAGCTCTCATTATTTCTTTTCTTCTATTCTCATTCTTTCATTCCTTCTATTTGTCATACTTTCATTCCTTCTATTTCTAATTCTTTCATTCCCTCTATTTCTCATTCTTTCATTCCTTCTAGCTCTCATTCTTTCATTCCTTTAGCTCTCATTCTTTCAATCCTTCTATTTCTCATTCTTTCATTCCTTCTCTTTCTCATTCTTTCATTCCTTCTATTTCTCATTCTTTCATTCCTTCTATTTCGCATTCTTTCATTCCTTCTAGCCACCATTCTTTCATTCCTTCTATTTCTCATTCTTTCATTCCTTCTATTTCTCATTCTTTCATTCCCTCTATTTCTCATTCGTTCTTTCCTTCTAGCTTACATTCTTTCATTCCTTCTATTTCTAATTCTTTCATTCCTCCTAGCTCTGATTTTTCATTCCTTCTAGCTCTCATTCTTACATTCCTTCTATTTCTCATTCTTTCATTCCTTCTAGCTCTCATTCTTTCATTCCTTCTATTTCTCATTCTTTGCTTCCTTCTATTTCTCATTCTTTCATTCCTTCTCTTTCTCATTCTTTCATTCCTTCTATTTCTCATTCTTTCATTCCTTCTATTTCGCATTCTTTCATTCCTTCTAGCCCCCATTCTTTCATTCCTTCTCTTTCTCATTCTTTCATTCCTTCTATTTCTCATTCTTTCATTCCTTCTATTTCGCATTCTTTCATTCCTTCTAGCCCCCATTCTTTCATTCCTTCTATTTCTCATTCTTTCATTCCTTCTATTTCTCATTCTTTCATTCCTTCTAGCTCTCATTCTTTCATTTCTTCTAGCTCTCATTCTTTCATTCCTTCTATTTCTCATTCTTTCATTCCTTCTAGCTCTCATTCTTTCATTCCTTCTAGCTCTCATTCTTTCATTCCTTCTAGCTCTCATTCTTTCATTCCTTCTAGCTCTCATTATTTCATTCCTTCTATTTCTCATTCTTTCATTCCTTCTATTCTCATTCTTTCATTCCTTCTATTTCTCCTTCTTTCATTCCTTCTATTTCTCATTCTTTCATTCCTTCAAACGCTTATTATTTCATTCCTTCTAGCTCTCATTATTTCATTCCTTCTATTTCTCATTCTTTCATTCCTTCTAGCTGTCATTCTTTCATTCCTTCTATATCTCATTCTTTCATTCCTTCTATTTCTTTTTCTTTCATTCCTTCTGTTTCTCATTATTTCATCCCTTATATTTCTCATTCTTTCATTTCTTCTAGCTTACATTCTTTTATTCCTTCTATTTTTCATTCTTTCATTCCTTCTAGCTATCATTCTTTCATCCCTTCTAGCTGTCATTCTTTCATTCCGTCTATTTCTCATTCGTTCTTTCCTTCTAGCTTACATTCTTTCATTCCTTCTATTTCTCATTCTTTCATTCCTTCTAGCTCTCATTCTTTCATTACGTCTATTTCTCATTCTTTCATTCCTTCTAGCTCTCATTCTTTCATCCCTTCTAGCTCTCATTCTTTCATTCCTTCTAGCTCTCACTCTTTTATTCCTTCTAGCTCTCATTCATTCATTCATTCTATATCTCATTATTTCATTCCTTCTAGCTCTCATTCTGTCATTACTTATATTTCTCATTCTTTCATTCCTTCTATTTCTCATTCTTTCAATTCTTCTATTTCTCCTTCTTTCATTCCTTCTATTTCTCATTCTTTCATTTCTTCTAGCTCTCATTCTTTCATTCCTTCTATTACTAATTCTTTCATTCCTTCTATTTCTCATTATTTCATTCCTTCTAGCTCACATTCTTTCATTTCTTCTAATTCTCGTTATTTCGTTCCTTCTAGCTCTTATTCTTTCATTCTTTCTATTTCTCATTATTTCGTTCCTTCTAGCTCTCATTTTTTCATTCCTTCTATTTCTCATTCTTTCTTTCCTTCTAGCTCTCATTATTTCATTCCTTCTATTCTCATTCATTCATTCCTTCTAGTTCTCATTATTTTATTCCTTCTATTTCCCATTCTTTCATTCCTTCTAGCTCTCATTCTTTCATTCCTTCTATTTCTCATTCTTTCATTCCTTCTATTTCTCATTCTTTTATTCCTTCTATTTCTCATTATTTCATTCATTCTAGCTCTCACTCTTTCATTCCTTGTAGCTCTCATTCTTTCATTCCTTCTTGCTCTCATTCTTTCATTCTTTCTATTACTCATTCTTTCATTCCTTCTATTTCTCATTATTCCATTCCTTCTATTTCTCTTTCTTTCATTCCTTCTGGCTCTCATTCTTTCATTCCTTCTAGCTCTCATTCTTTCATTCCTTCTATTTCTCATTCTTTCATTCCTTCTATTTCTCATTCTTTCATTACTTCTAGCTCTCATTCTTTCATTCCTTCTATTTCTCATTCTTTCATTCCTTCTAGCTATCATTCTTTCATTCCTTCTAGCTCTCACTCTTTCATTCCTTCTATTTCTCATTCTTTCATTCCTTCTGTTTCTCACACTTTCATTCCTTTTAGCTCACATTCTTTCATTCCTTCTATTTCTCATTCTTTCATTCCTTCTATCTCTCATTCTTTCTTTCCTTCTAGCTCTCATTCTTTCATTCCTTCTATTTCTCATTCTTTCATTCCTTCTAGCTCTCACTCTTTCATTCCTTCTATTTCTCATTCTTTCATTCCTTCTGTTTCTCACACTTTCATTCCTTTTAGCTCACATTCTTTCATTCCTTCTATTTCTCATTCTTTCATTCCTTCTATCTCTCATTCTTTCTTTCCTTCTAGCTCTCATTCTTTCATTCCTTCTATTTCTCATTCTTTCATTCCTTCTAGCTCTCATTCTTTCATTCCTTCTATTTCTCATTCTTTCATTTCTTCGATTTTTCATTATTTCATTCCTTCTATTTCTCATTCTTTCATTCCTTTTATTTCTAATTCTTTCATTCCCTCTATTTCTCATTCTTTCATTCCTTCTAGCTCTCATTCTTTCATTCCTTCTAGCTCTCATTCTTTCATTCCTTCTATTTCTCATTATTTCATTCCATCTATTTCTCATTCTTTCATTCCTTCTATTTCGCATTCTTTCATTCCTTCTTGCTATCATTCTTTCATTCCTTCTATTTCTCATTCTTTCATTCCTTCTATTTCTCATTCTTTCATTCGTTCTATTTCCCATTCTTTCATTCTTTCTAGCTCTCGTTCTTTCAATCCTTCTATTTCTCATTCTTTCATTCATTCTAGCTCTCATTCTTTCATTCCTTCTATTTCTCATTCTTTCAGTCCTTCTATTTCTCATGCTTTCATTCCTTCTATTGCTTATTCTTTCCTTCCTTCTAGCTCTCATTCTTTTATTCCTTCTATTTCTCATTATTTCGTTCCTTCTAGCTCTCATTCTTTCATTCCTTCTATTTCTCATTATTTCATTCCTTCTAACTCTCATTCTTTCTTTCCTTCTAGCTCTCATTATTTCATTCCTTCTATTCTCATTCATTTATTCCTTCTAGCTCTCATTCTTTTATTCCTTCTATTTCTCATTATTTCGTTCCTTCTAGCTCTCATTCTTTCATTCCTTCTATTTCTCATTCTTTCATTCCTTCTACCTCTTATTCTTTCATTCCTTCTGGGTCTCATTCTTTCATTCCTTCTATTTCTCATTATTTCATTCCTTCTAACTCTCATTCTTTCTTTCCTTCTAGCTCTCATTATTTCATTCCTTCTATTCTCATTCATTTATTCCTTCTAGCTCTCATTAT
Organism: Eledone cirrhosa; assembly: GCA_964016885.1. NCBI lineage: Eukaryota > Metazoa > Mollusca > Cephalopoda > Octopoda > Eledonidae > Eledone > Eledone cirrhosa. Next base: position 24,899,362 of record OZ024744.1, read on the forward strand.
TTTATTCCTTCTATTTCCCATTCTTTCATTCCTTCTAGCTCTCATTCTTTCATTCCTTCTATTTCTCATTCTTTCATTCCTTCTATGTCTGATTCTTTCATTCCTTCTATTTCTCATTCTTTCATTCATTCTAGCTCTCACTCTTTCATTCCTTCTAGCTCTCACTCTTTCATTCCTTCTATTTCTCATTCTTTCATTCCTTCTAGCTCTCATTCTTTCATCCCTTCTAGATCTCATTCTTCCATTCCTTCTAGCTCTCATTCTTTCATTCCTTCTATTTCTCCTTCTTTCATTCCTTCTTGCTCTCATTCTTTCATTCCTTCTATTAATCATTCTTTCATTCCTTCTATTTCTCATTCTTTCATTCCTTCTATTTCTCTTTCTTTCATTCCTTCTGGCTCTCATTCTTTCATTCCTTCTAGCTCTCATTCTTTCATTCCTTCTATTTCTCATTCTTTCATTCCTTCTATTTCTCATTCTTTCATTACTTCTAGCTTTCATTCTTTCATTCCTTCTATTTATCATTCTTTCATTCCTTCTAGCTATCATTCTGTCATTCCTTCTAGCTCTCACTCTATCATTCCTTCCATTTCTCATTCTTTCATTCCTTTTTTTTTTCACACTTTCATTCCTTTTAGCTCACATTCTTTCATTCCTTCTATCTCTCATTCTTTCTTTCCTTCTAGCTCTCATTCTTTCATTCCTTCTAGCTCTATTTCTTTCATTCCTTCTATTTCTCATTCTTTCATTTCTTCGATTTTTCATTATTTCATTCCTTCTATTTCTCATTCTTTCATTCCTTCTATTTCTAATTCTTTCATTCCTTCTATTTCTCATTCTTTCATTCCTTCTAGCTCTCATTCTTTCATTCCTTCTATTTCTCATTATTTCATTCCATCTATTTCTCATTCTTTCATTCCTTCTATTTCGCATTCTTTCATTCCTTCTTGCTATCATTCTTTCATTCCTTCTATTTCTCATTCTTTCATTCCTTCTATTTCTCATTCTTTCATTCGTTCTATTTCCCATTCTTTCATTCTTTCTAGCTCTCGTTCTTTCAATCCTTCTATTTCTCATTCTTTCATTCATTCTAGCTCTCATTCTCTCATTCCTTCTATTTCTCATTCTTTCAGTCCTTCTATTTCTCATGCTTTCATTCCTTCTATTTCTTATTCTTTCCTTCCTTCTAGCTCTCATTCTTTCATTCCTTCTATTACTTATTCTTTCATTCCTTCTATTTCTCATTATTTCATTCCTTCTATTTCTCATTCTTTCATTCCTTCTAGCTCTCATTCTTTCATTCCTTCTATTTCTCACTCTTTCATTCCTTCTATTTCTCATTCTTTCATTCCTTCTAGCTCTCATTCTTTCATTCCTTCTATCTCTCATTCTTTCATTCCTTCTAGCTCTCATTCTTTCATTCCTTCTAGCTCTCATTCTTTCATTCCTTCTAGCTCTCATTCTTTCATTCCTCATAGCTCTCATTCTTTCATTCCTTCTATTTCTCACTCTTTCATTGCTTCTATTTCTCATTCTTTCATTCCTTCTAGCTCTCATTCTTTCATTCCTTCTATCTCTCATTCTTTCATTCCTTCTAGCTCTCATTCTTTCATTCCTTCTAGCTCTCATTCTTTCATTCCTTCTAGCTCTCATTCTTTCATTCCTTCTAGCTCTCATTCTTTCATTCCTACTAGCTCTCATTCTTTCATTTCTTCTAGCTCTCATTCTTTCATTCCTTCTAGCTCTCACTCTTTCAATCCTTCTATTTCTCATTCTTTCATTCCTCCTGTTTCTCATTATTTCATTCCTTCTAGCTCTCATTCTTTCATTCCTTCTATTTCTCATTCTTTCATTCCTTCTAGCTCTCATTCTTTCAGTCCTTCTATTTCTCATTCTTTCATTCCTTCTAGCTCTCATTCTTTCTATTTCTCTTTCTTTCATTCATTCTAGCTCTCATTCTTTCATTCCTTCTAGCTCTCATTCTTTCAGTCCTGCTATTTCTAATTCTTTCCTTTTTTATAGCTCTCATTCTTTAATTCCCTTTATCACTCATTCCATCTAGCTCTCATTCTCCTTCTATTTCTCATCCCTTCTATCTTTCACTCTGTATATGTTTCATTCTCTCTATCTCTTATTCTCTCTCTCTCGTTCTTTTACCCTTATTTTCTCTTTCACACTCTTTCTCTCTCCACATTCCATCTCTTTCTTTCAGTCTCACTTTCTCATCCCCACCACTTTTTCATTCTCATTTCCATGAAAGTTTTAGAACTTTAGTCTCGCACCCTCTCTCCATCTCTCCCTCTCTCTCCCCCTCTCTCTCTGTCACCCTCTTCCTAGCTATCTCTCTCTCTCTCTCTATATATATATATATATATATATATCTCAACTATACACTTTTCTTTTGATAAACTTTGTTTTTACATCTCTCTTTCTTTTTCTCCCCTTCCCTACCCTATCATATTTATCCCCCTTCTTTCTCTATCCTCCTCTCCTCTCTCTCTCCCATCATTTATTTCTTATACCCCCCCCCCCCCACTGGTTTCTCTCATATCTTTTAATCTTTCTCTCTCTTCCTCACCTCATTCTCATCGTGTCTTCCTTCATATCTTTCTTTCTCTTACTGCCCCTCCCCCTCCTCACATCTTTCCCATTCATCACTTACACACTCTCTCTCTCACCCCCACGTATTTCTTTCACGCACTTTCTATCTCCCAATCCCCCCCACCCCCAGTCTGTCCCCACCACATATACTTTCACAATTTATCTTTCTCTTTTTGTGTCACATTTATCTCACCTCTCTCTCTCTCTATCTTTCTCCCTCTCCACTCCTCTATCTCTCCCTATCCAACTCCACCCCACCCACCTCTCTCTCTATCTATATTTATTATTTTATCTGAGATTGTTTTTCTGCGTTTTTGTTTTTCTGGTTTAGTCATAAGTGTTCTGAAAGATAATCACACTAATTAGTGATCCGGCAATTAACGGTAATTTACTCGTGTTTTAGATGATTAGGTAAGAAAGTGGTGAAATTCTAGCAGCTTAGCAGTTTACCAACTTACTTTGGCGATTAGCTTGGAAAGTGTTAAAATTATTATTGCTATTAATTTCATCATCAACATTATTGTTGGTGGTGGTGGTGGTGGTATTGGTGTTGTTGTTGTTGTTAGTGGTGGTGGTGTTGGCTTCAGTGTTGTTGTTGTTGTTGGTGGTGGTTTCAGTGTTGTTAGTGGTGTTGTTGTAAGAGCTGTTGGTGTTTCAGTGTTGTTGTTGTTGTTGGTGCTGTTAGTAGTGTCATTGTAGCTGCTGCTACTGATGCTACTGGCAGCGTTGGTAGTAGTTTCACTCTTCTTCTTCTTGTCGGTATGATTGATGTTCTTGATAAAGTGTTTTCTTGTTAATATCCTCATTATGACGTTAATAGAGAAAATACTAGTACAACAACAACACTAACAACATTATTAACAAAATCCCGCCGAGGTTAACTTTGCCTTTCATCCTTACGGGGTCGATAAAATAAAGTACCAGTAATACACTGCTTATTGCTGGCCTTGTGTTAAAAGTAGAAACATTTATTAACCACAACAACAATCACAATTACAACAGTTTGGAGAAAATAATAATAGGCGTCATTAATTGTTTCTACTTTAGGCACAAGGCCAGCAATAAACCAGTGTATTACTGGTACTTTATTTTATCGACCGCGTAAGGATGAAAGGCAAAGTCAACCTCGGCGGGATTTGAACTCAGATCATAAAGGGACGTAACTCTATGCCTCAAAGCATGGCGTCCGACCCTCTACCGATACTGCCAAACCCCGCCCTTAGGCGTCATTAATGATTTCTAATTAAGGTAGCAGAACAATAAAGCCGAGTAGTGTACTGGTACATTATATTATCGACCCTGCAAACATAAAAGGTAAAGTTGACCTGGACAGGATTTGAACTCAGAATGTAAAGAACTGGAACAAACACCGCAAGTTATTTCAGCGATTCTAAACAATTGCAACATCAACAACAAAGAAACAAGAAAAATAACAGTAGCAGCAGTAGTAGTAGTAGTAGTAGTGGAGGTGGTGGTGGTGTTGGTAGAGGTAGTGGTGGTATGGGTGGTGGTGGGGGTAGTAGTAGTATTAGTGGTAGTAGTGGTGGTGGTAGTAGTAGTAGTGCTGGTGGTGGTAGAATTCGTGGTAGTTGGTGGTGGTTGTGCTGGTGGTAGAGGTGGTGGTGGTTGAGGTAGTAGTAGTATTAGTAGTGGTAATAGTAGTAATAGTGGTAGTAGTGGTGGTGGTGGTGGTAGTAGAAATAGAGGTGGTGGTGGTGGTAGAGGTAGAGGTGGTAGTTGTGATAACGATGACGGTTCCGATTATATGAAGATAAAAATGATGAGGTTGATGATAAGGATGGTGAAGGTGATGATGGTGATGGTGATGGTATAATGATGGTGATGGTATAATGATTGTGATGATGGTGATGATGATATTGAGGATAATAATGATGATGTTAATGATAAAGATGATAATGGTGATGGTGATGATGGTGATAGTGATGATGATAATGATGGTGATGATGGTGATGGTGGTGATGGTGGTGATGGTGATGATGGTGATGATAGTGATAGTGATGGTGATAATGATAATGACGATGGTGATGCTGCATTATATATGATTTTTCGCGAAAAAAAAATAGAGATAAAAGATAAAACTATAAAAGAAGCCTGGAATATATTTGCGAAAAAATCTTGGAAATCATTAAGATATTTTGATTAATGACAAGTGTTTATTTCATTGATATTTTTTATTTTATTTTATTAGTATTTAAGTTAATCAAACGCAGAGGGAATATTTAACACAATTCATTGGCTTTCACGGTTGTTTTAATAATAAATGAATAAAGAGTTAAATAAATAGAACGTGTATGAAGTTAAATAAATCTACAAAATAAAAGAGGAAATACGTGTTTGTTTAAATCAATGAATGAATGCAATAGTTATATTGAAAGGAACAAATTCCTTTAAAAGTAAGACCTGAAATGATGCGGGTTCAATTCAGATTGTTGGCTTACAGAATCATTAGAGCGTCGGAGAAAATACCTTGCGGCATTTATGGTTTATAACGTTCTGACTTCAAGTCACGCCCTATGTCAAATTTACCTTTCATTTTCCCGGGTTTGATAAAATAAGTACCAGTCACGTACTGAGGTCGATTTAATTGTCCTCCTCCTCCAACAAATGTTTGGCCTTGTACATAATTGGAAACCATTACGTGAGGTGGATTGGTTGAGTGTCGACTAAAATTATTTTTTACTGTTCATTCTTATACAAGTATATAGAAATAAAATACCAGCAAAATACTGGGGTTGATGGAATTGACTAACCCAAATGCCTGAACTTGTGCATATATCAGAAAAAAAGAAATCATTGTTATTTAACAGGACGGTGGATTAGCCGAGTCAGTAGAGCGTCGGACAAATGCTCAGTGGTATTTGTTCTGGGTTTTACATTTCGAGGTCTATATATTAAAATACTAGTCAAGTACTGGAGTCAACTTTCCATCCTCGCCCCAATTGCTGGCCTTGTACAAAAATTAGACTATTATTATTTAACAATTGGGAGTTGTAAAGTGTTCTGAAACATAAGAGACAAAAAATAAGAAAATGAAATGAAATGATTGCTTATGGAGATTGAAACCGTATTGCGATCTCTGCTTGACACGATCTTACCTATTGTTGACCGGTACTCGCCATCACCAGCACCCTCTTTATCATATTGATGACTTGATGGCCTTCTGATGTACAAGAGAATTGTGATAAGAAAAGAAGGGTTAGGTTATTGAGTTTCATTAATATTCTCTTTGAATTCCTACAGATTTACTGAATGTGATAGGGTGAGCCTTTTCAACGGTGAATTCCAAACTAAGTGTTGTATAGAAAAAATATGGAAAAATATGGAATATTGGGAAGAACATACAGAGAAAAAAAATGGTTTGTTGGTGTATAGATGGGGGCAGTCGGGGATAAAATCGATCTTGCTAGAATTGAGGTGGAGTGATCGAGGTATTAGCGATAAAAGAGGCCAAAAAGAAGAGCATAAAAGGTTTAAGAAACCGATTGAGGATTTTTTCTTTTTTTTTGTATTTTTTTTTTCACCCCCATTTTACTTGTTTTCTTTTTCTTTTTTTGGCTTGTATCCCAGAATGCTAATGGGCCATTATTTATAGGGGGCGGTCAATCATCAATCAATGTTATATTTATCTCACATGGTAAAGTGCGGTAAAGAAAGTGGGGAGTTACTGGCGGCAGGTTGAGACCACAAACCAGTTTCGATTATTGGTTTATGCAAATTCGATTTCCCTCATACCGCAATAGCTTTTGAGAAAGGTAATGAATGTCACAACATCCCATTTATCGCAACCTCATTCCGATATCTTGGGTGTGCTTTTCGTTTGTTATTTTCTTTTTCATTTTTGTTTATAGTCAAAAGAAAGTAACATTTTCTTTCTTTCCTAACAAGAGTATTAAATATAGTGACTTACACGATTTCTGATAATCAAAGTAATTATTCTGATTCATTTGGAAATATGGGGCAGAAAGTAGACATGGTGTTCATGCCTTTCCGTTAACTGTTATAAAGTACTCCAAAGAAATATAACAAATAGTGAAACAATTGGCAATTGAAACAGAAAAGTATAGTGTATATAACAGAGAAGTATAGTGTATATAAATGGGAAGTATAGTGTATATAACAGATAGTATAGAGTATATAACAGATAGTATAGAGTATATAACAGAGAAGTATAGTGTATATAACAGAGAAGTATAGTGTATATAACAGGGAAGTATAGTGTATATAACAGGGAAGTATAGTGTATATAACAGGGAAGTATAGTGTATATAAATGGGAAGTATAGTGTATATAACAGATAGTATAGTGTATAGAACAGGGAAGTATAGTGTATATAACAGAGAAGTAGAGTGTATATAACAGAGAAGTATAGTGCATATAAAAGGGAAGTTTAGTGTATATAACAGAGAAGTATAGTGTATATAACAGATAGTGTAGAGTATATAACAGAGTAGTATAGTGTATATAACAGAGAAGTATAGTGTATATAACAGGGAGGTATAGTGTATATAACAGGGAAGTATAGTGTATATAACAGAGAAGTATAGTGTATATAACAGGGAAGTATAGTGTATATAACAGGGAAGTATAGTGTATATATCAGGGAAGCATAGTGTATATAACAGAGAAGTATAGTGTATATAACAGATAGTATAGAGTATATAAGAGAGTATTATAGTGTATATAACAGAAGTATGGTGTATATAGCAGGGATGTATAGTGTATATAACAGAGAAGCATAGTGTATATAACAGGTAAGTATAGTGTATATAACAAGGAAGTATAGTGTATATAACAGGGAAGTATAGTGTATATAACATAGAAGTATAGTGTATATAACAGATAGTATAGTGTATATAACAGGGAAGTATAGTGTATATAACAGAGAAGTATAGTGTATATAACAGAGAAGTATAGTGTATATAAAAAGGAAGTATAGTGTATATATCAGGGAAGCATAGTGTATATAACAGAGAAGTATAGTGTATATAACAGGAAAGTATGGTGTATATAAATGGGAAGTATAGTGTATATAACAGATAGTATAGTGTATATAACAGGGAAGTATAGTGTATATAACAGAGAAGTATAGCGTATATAACAGAGAAGTATAGTGTATATAACAGAGAAGTATAGTGTATATAACCGGGAAGTATAGTGTATATAACAGAGAAGTATAGTGTATATAACAGAGAAGTATAGTGTATATAACACATAGTTTAGTTTATATAACAGAGAATTATAGTGTATATAACAGGCAAGTATAGTGCATATAACAGGGAAGTATAGTGTATATAACAGGGAAGTATAGTGTATATAAAAGGGAAGTATAGTGTATATAACAGGGAAGTATAGTGTATATAACAGAGAAGTATAGTGTATATAACAGAAGTATAGTGTATATAACAGGGAAGTATAGTGTATATAACAGGGAAGTATAGTGTATATAACAGGGAAGTATAGTGTTTATAACAGAGAAGTATAGTGTATATAACAGGGAAGTATAGTGTATATAATAGAGAAGTATAGTGTATATAACAGATAGTATAGTGTATATAACAGGGAAATATAGTGTATATAACAGGGAAATATAGTTTATATAACAGAGAAGTATAGTGTATATAACAGAGTAGTATAGTGTATATAACAGAGAAGTATAGTGTATATAACAGATAGTTTAGTTTATATAACAGAGAATTATAGTGTATATAACGGGGAAGTATAGTGCATATAACAGGGAAGTATAGTATATATAACAGGGAAGTATAGCGTATATAACAGAGAAGTATAGTGTATATAACAGCGAAGTATAGTGTATATAAAAGGGAAGTATAGTGTATATAACAGGGAAGTATAGTGTATATAAAAGGGAAGTATAGTGTATATAACAGGGAAGTATAGTGTATATAACAGAAGTATAGTGTATATAACAGGGAAGTATAGTGTATATAACAGGGAAGTATAGTGTATATAACAGGGAAGTATAGTGTATATAACAGGGACGTATAGTGTATATAACAGGGAAGTATAGTGTATATAACAGAGAAGTATAGTGTATATAACAGATAGTATAGTGTATATAACAGGGTAATATAGTCTATATAACAGGGAAGTATAGTTTATATAACAGAGAAGTATAGTGTATATAACAGAGAAGTATAGTGTATATAACAGATAGTATAGTGTATATAACAGGGAAGTATAGTGTATATAACAGGGAAGTATAGTTTATATAACAGAGAAGTATAGTGTATATAACAGATAGTATAGTGAATATAACAGGGAAGTATAGTGTATATAACAGATAGTATAGTGTATATAACAGAGAAGTATAGTGTATATAACAGAGAAGTATAGTGTATATAAGAGAAGTATAGTGTATATAAGAGAAGTATAGTGTATATAACAGGGAAGTATAGTGTATATAACAGAGAAGTATAGTGTATATAACAGGGATGTATAGTGCATATAACAGGGAAGTATAGTGTATATAACAGAGAAGTATAGTGTATATAACAGAGAAGTATAGTGGATATAAAAGGGAAGTATAGTGTATATAACAGATAGTATAGTGTATATAACATATAGTATACTGTATATAACAGCGAAGTATAGTGTATATAACAGGGAAGTATAGTGCATATAACATATAGTATAGTGTATATAACAGGGAAGTATAGTGTATATAACAGATAGTATAGTGTATATAACAGGGAAGTATAGTGTATATAACAGGGAAGTATAGTGTATATAACAGGGAAGTATAGTGTATATAACAGGGAAGTATAGTGTATATAACAGGGAAGTATAGTGCATATAACAGATAGTATAGTGTATATAACAGATAGTATAGTGTATATAACAGATAGTATAGTGTATATAACAGATAGTATAGTTTATATAATAGAGAAGTATAGTGTATATAACAGGGAAGTATAGTGTATATAACAGGGAAGTATAGTGTATATAACAGGAAAGTATAGTGTATATAACAGGGAAGTATAGTGTATATAACAGGGAAGTATAGTGTATATAACAGGGAAGTATAGTGTATATAACAGATAGTATAGTGTATATAACAGGGAAGTATAGTGTATATAACAGGGAAGTATAGTGTATATAACAGGGACGTATAGTGCATATAACAGAGAAGTATAGTGTATATAAAAGGGAAGTATAGTGTATATAACAGATAGTATAGTGTATATAACAGATAGTATACTGTATATAAAAGGGAAGTATAGTGTATATAACAGGGAAGAATAGTGTATATAACAGATAGTATAGTGTATATAACAGATAGTATAGTGTATATAACAGGGGAGTACAGTGTATATAACAGGGAAGTACAGTGTATATAACAGGGAAGTATAGTGTATATAACAGGGAAGTATAGTGTATATAACAGGGACGTATAGTGTATATAACAGGGAAGTATAGTGTATATAACAGAGAAGTATAGTGTATATAACAGATAGTATAGTGTATATAACAGGGTAGTATAGTGTATATAACAGAGAAGTATAGTGTTTATAATATGGAAGTATAGTGTATAAAACAGAGAAGTTTAGTGTATATAACAGAGAAGTATAGTGTATATAACAGAGAAGTATAGTGTATATAACAGAGAAGTATAGTGTATATAACAGGGAAGTATAGTGTATATAACAGAGAAGTATAGTGTATATAACAGGGAAGTATAGTGTTTATAACAGGGAGGTATAGTGTATATAACAGAGAAGTATAGTGTATATAACATGGAAGTATAGTGTATATAACAGAGAAGTATAGTGTATATAAAAGGGAAGTATAGTGTATATAACAGATAGTATAGTGTATATAAAAGAGAAGTATACTGTATATGACAGAGAAGTATAGTGTATATAACAGATAGTATACTGTATATAACAGAAGTATAGTGTATATAACAGGGAACTATAGAGTATACAACAGCGAAGTATAGTGTATATAACAGATAAGTATAGTGTATATAACAGAGATGTATAGTGTATATAACATGGAAGTATAGTGTATATAACAGAGAAGTATAGTGTATATAACAGAGAAGTATAGTGTATATAACAGAGAAGTATAGTGTATATAACAGAGAAGTATAGTGTATATAACAGAAAAGTATAGTGTATATAACAGATAGTATAATGTATATAACAGAGAAGTATAGTGTATATAACAGGGAAGTATAGAGTATATAACAGTGAAGTATTGTGTATATAACAGAGAAGTATAGTGTATATAAAAGGGAAGTATAGTGTATCTAACAGAGAAGTATAATGTATATAACAGAGAAGTATAGTGTATATAACATGGAAGTATAGTGTATATAACAGAGAAGTATAGTGTATATAACAGAGAAGTATAGTGTATATAACAGAGAAGTATAGTGTATAGAACAGAGAAGTATAGTGTATATAACAGAGAAGTATAGGGTATATAACAGAGAAGTATACTGTATAACAGATAGTATAGTGTATATAAAAGATAGTATACTGTATATAACAGAGAAGTATACTGTATATGACAGAGAAGTATAGTGTATATAACAGATAGTATACTGTATATAATAGAAAAGTATAGTGTACATAACAGGGAACTATAGAGTATACAACAGCGAAGTATAGTGTATATAACAGATAAGTATAGTGTATATAACAGAAAAGTATACTGTATATAACAGGGAAGTATAGTGTATATAACAGGGAAGTATAGTGTATGTAACAGATAGTATAGTGTATATAACAGGGAAGTATAGTGTATATAACAGAGAAGTATAGTGTATATAAAAGAGAAGTATAGTGTATATAACAGAAGTATAGTGTATATAATAGGGAAGTATAGTGTATATAACAGATAGTATAGTGTATATAACAGGGAAGTATAGTGTATATAACAGGAAAGTATGGTGTATATAACAGGAAAGTATGGTGTATATAACAGGGAAGTATAGTGTATATAACAGATAGTATAGTGTATATAACAGATAGTATAGTGTATATAACAGGGATGTATAGTGTATATAACAGAGAGGTATAGTGTATATAACAGAGAAGTATAGTGTATATAACAGAGAGGTATAGAGTATATAACTGGGAAGTATAGTGTAGATAACAGATAGTATAGTGTATATAACAGGGAAGTATAGTGTATATAACAGAGAAGTATAGTGTATATAACAGAAAAGTATAGTGTATATAACAGATAGTATAATGTATATAACAGAGAAATATAGTGTATATAACAGAAAAGTATAGTGTATATAACAGGGATGTATAGTGTATTTAACAGAGAAGTATAGTGCATATAACAGAGAAGTATAGTGTATAGAACTGGGAAGTATAGTGTATACAACAAAGTATAGTGTATATAACAGATAGTATAGTGTATATAACAGTGAAGTATAGTGTATATAACAGGGAAGTATAGTGTATATAACAGAGAAGTATAGTGTATATAACAGATAGTATAGTGTTTATAACAGATAGTATAGTGTATATAAAGGGATGTATAGTGTATATAACAGAGAAGTAAAGTGTATAAAACAGAGAAGTATAGTGTATATAACAGATAGTATACTGTATATAACAGAAGTATAGTGTATATAACAGGGAACTATAGAGTATACAACAGCGAAGTATAGTGTATATAACAGATAAGTATAGTGTATATAACAGAGATGTATAGTGTATATAACATGGAAGTATAGTGTATATAACAGAGAAGTATAGTGTATATAACAGAGAAGTATAGTGTATATAACAGAGAAGTATAGTGTATATAACAGAGAAGTATAGTGTATATAACAGAAAAGTATAGTGTATATAACAGATAGTATAATGTATATAACAGAGAAGTATAGTGTATATAACAGGGAAGTATAGAGTATATAACAGTGAAGTATTGTGTATATAACAGAGAAGTATAGTGTTTATAATATGGAAGTATAGTGTATAAAACAGAGAAGTTTAGTGTATATAACAGAGAAGTATAGTGTATATAACAGAGAAGTATAGTGTATATAACAGAGAAGTATAGTGTATATAACAGGGAAGTATAGTGTATATAACAGAGAAGTATAGTGTATATAACAGGGAAGTATAGTGTTTATAACAGGGAGGTATAGTGTATATAACAGAGAAGTATAGTGTATATAACATGGAAGTATAGTGTATATAACAGATAGTATACTGTATATAAAAGGGAAGTATAGTGTATATAACAGGGAAGAATAGTGTATATAACAGATAGTATAGTGTATATAACAGATAGTATAGTGTATATAACAGGGGAGTACAGTGTATATAACAGGGAAGTACAGTGTATATAACAGGGAAGTATAGTGTATATAACAGGGAAGTATAGTGTATATAACAGGGACGTATAGTGTATATAACAGGGAAGTATAGTGTATATAACAGAGAAGTATAGTGTATATAACAGATAGTATAGTGTATATAACAGGGTAGTATAGTGTATATAACAGAGAAGTATAGTGTTTATAATATGGAAGTATAGTGTATAAAACAGAGAAGTTTAGTGTATATAACAGAGAAGTATAGTGTATATAACAGAGAAGTATAGTGTATATAACAGAGAAGTATAGTGTATATAACAGGGAAGTATAGTGTATATAACAGAGAAGTATAGTGTATATAACAGGGAAGTATAGTGTTTATAACAGGGAGGTATAGTGTATATAACAGAGAAGTATAGTGTATATAACATGGAAGTATAGTGTATATAACAGAGAAGTATAGTGTATATAAAAGGGAAGTATAGTGTATATAACAGATAGTATAGTGTATATAAAAGAGAAGTATACTGTATATGACAGAGAAGTATAGTGTATATAACAGATAGTATACTGTATATAACAGAAGTATAGTGTATATAACAGGGAACTATAGAGTATACAACAGCGAAGTATAGTGTATATAACAGATAAGTATAGTGTATATAACAGAGATGTATAGTGTATATAACATGGAAGTATAGTGTATATAACAGAGAAGTATAGTGTATATAACAGAGAAGTATAGTGTATATAACAGAGAAGTATAGTGTATATAACAGAGAAGTATAGTGTATATAACAGAAAAGTATAGTGTATATAACAGATAGTATAATGTATATAACAGAGAAGTATAGTGTATATAACAGGGAAGTATAGAGTATATAACAGTGAAGTATTGTGTATATAACAGAGAAGTATAGTGTATATAAAAGGGAAGTATAGTGTATCTAACAGAGAAGTATAATGTATATAACAGAGAAGTATAGTGTATATAACATGGAAGTATAGTGTATATAACAGAGAAGTATAGTGTATATAACAGAGAAGTATAGTGTATATAACAGAGAAGTATAGTGTATAGAACAGAGAAGTATAGTAAATATAACAGAGAAGTATAGGGTATATAACAGAGAAGTATACTGTATAACAGATAGTATAGTGTATATAAAAGATAGTATACTGTATATAACAGAGAAGTATACTGTATATGACAGAGAAGTATAGTGTATATAACAGATAGTATACTGTATATAATAGAAAAGTATAGTGTACATAACAGGGAACTATAGAGTATACAACAGCGAAGTATAGTGTATATAACAGATAAGTATAGTGTATATAACAGAAAAGTATACTGTATATAACAGGGAAGTATAGTGTATATAACAGGGAAGTATAGTGTATGTAACAGATAGTATAGTGTATATAACAGGGAAGTATAGTGTATATAACAGAGAAGTATAGTGTATATAAAAGAGAAGTATAGTGTATATAACAGAAGTATAGTGTATATAATAGGGAAGTATAGTGTATATAACAGATAGTATAGTGTATATAACAGGGAAGTATAGTGTATATAACAGGAAAGTATGGTGTATATAACAGGAAAGTATGGTGTATATAACAGGGAAGTATAGTGTATATAACAGATAGTATAGTGTATATAACAGATAGTATAGTGTATATAACAGGGATGTATAGTGTATATAACAGAGAGGTATAGTGTATATAACAGAGAAGTATAGTGTATATAACAGAGAGGTATAGAGTATATAACTGGGAAGTATAGTGTAGATAACAGATAGTATAGTGTATATAACAGGGAAGTATAGTGTATATAACAGAGAAGTATAGTGTATATAACAGAAAAGTATAGTGTATATAACAGATAGTATAATGTATATAACAGAGAAATATAGTGTATATAACAGAAAAGTATAGTGTATATAACAGGGATGTATAGTGTATTTAACAGAGAAGTATAGTGCATATAACAGAGAAGTATAGTGTATAGAACTGGGAAGTATAGTGTATACAACAAAGTATAGTGTATATAACAGATAGTATAGTGTATATAACAGTGAAGTATAGTGTATATAACAGGGAAGTATAGTGTATATAACAGAGAAGTATAGTGTATATAACAGATAGTATAGTGTTTATAACAGATAGTATAGTGTATATAAAGGGATGTATAGTGTATATAACAGAGAAGTAAAGTGTATAAAACAGAGAAGTATAGTGTATATAACAGAGAAGTATAGTGTATATAACAGGGAAGTATAGTGTATATAACAGAGAAGTATAGTGTATATAACAGAGAAGTATAGTGTATATAACTGGGAAGTATAGAGTATATAACAGTGAAGTATTGTGTATATAACAGAGAAGTATAGTGTATATAAAAGGGAAGTATAGTGTATCTAACAGAGAAGTATAATGTATATAACAGAGAAGTATAGTGTATATAACATGGAAGTATAGTGTATATAACAGAGAAGTATAGTGTATAGAACAGAGAAGTATAGTGTATATAACAGAGAAGTATAGGGTATATAACAGAGAAGTATACTGTATAACAGATAGTATAGTGTATATAAAAGATAGTATACTGTATATAACAGAGAAGTATACTGTATATGACAGAGAAGTATAGTGTATATAACAGATAGTATACTGTATATAATAGAAAAGTATAGTGTACATAACAGGGAACTATAGAGTATACAACAGCGAAGTATAGTGTATATAACAGATAAGTATAGTGTATATAACAGAAAAGTATACTGTATATAACAGGGAAGTATAGTGTATATAACAGGGAAGTATAGTGTATGTAACAGATAGTATAGTGTATATAACAGGGAAGTATAGTGTATATAACAGAGAAGTATAGTGTATATAAAAGAGAAGTATAGTGTATATAACAGAAGTATAGTGTATATAATAGGGAAGTATAGTGTATATAACAGATAGTATAGTGTATATAACAGGGAAGTATAGTGTATATAACAGGAAAGTATGGTGTATATAACAGGAAAGTATGGTGTATATAACAGGGAAGTATAGTGTATATAACAGATAGTATAGTGTATATAACAGATAGTATAGTGTATATAACAGGGATGTATAGTGTATATAACAGAGAGGTATAGTGTATATAACAGAGAAGTATAGTGTATATAACAGAGAGGTATAGAGTATATAACTGGGAAGTATAGTGTAGATAAAAGATAGTATAGTGTATATAACAGGGAAGTATAGTGTATATAACAGAGAAGTATAGTGTATATAACAGAAAAGTATAGTGTATATAACAGATAGTATAATGTATATAACAGAGAAATATAGTGTATATAACAGAAAAGTATAGTGTATATAACAGGGATGTATAGTGTATTTAACAGAGAAGTATAGTGCATATAACAGAGAAGTATAGTGTATAGAACTGGGAAGTATAGTGTATACAACAAAGTATAGTGTATATAACAGATAGTATAGTGTATATAACAGTGAAGTATAGTGTATATAACAGGGAAGTATAGTGTATATAACAGAGAAGTATAGTGTATATAACAGATAGTATAGTGTTTATAACAGATAGTATTGTGTATATAAAGGGATGTATAGTGTATATAACAGAGAAGTAAAGTGTATAAAACAGAGAAGTATAGTGTATATAACAGAGAAGTATAGTGTATATAACAGGGAAGTATAGTGTATATAACAGAGAAGTATAGTGTATATAACAGAGAAGTATAGTGTATATAACTGGGAAGTATAGTGTATACAACAGAGAAGTATAGTGTATATAACAGATAGTATAGTGTATATAACAGAGAAGTATAGTGTATATAACAGAGAATTATAGTGTATATAAAAGTGAAGTATAGTGTATATAACAGAGAAGTATAGTGTATATAAAAGGGAAGTATAGTGTATATAACAGAGAAGTATAGTGTATATAACTGATAGTATAGTGTATATAACGGGGATGTATAGTGTATATAACAGATAGTATAGTGTATATAACAGAGAAGTATAGTGTATATAACAGATAGTATAGTGTATATGACAGAGATGTATAGTGTATATAACAGAGAAGTATAGTGTATATAACAGAGAAGTTTATGTGTATATAACAGAAGTATAGTGTATATAACTGGGAAGTATAGTGTATACAACATAGAAGTATAGTGTATATAACAGATAGTATAGTGTATATAACTGGGAAGTGTAGTGTATATAACAGGGAAGTATAGTGTATATAAAAGATAGTATAGTGTATATAACAGAGAAGTATAGTGTATATAACAGATAGTATAGTGTATATAACAGATAGTATAGTGTATATGAAGGGATGTATAGTGTATATAACAGAGAAGTATAGTGTATATAACAGAGAAGTATAGTGTATATAACAGAGAAGTATAGTGTATATAACGAGGAAGTATAGTGTATATAACAGAGAATTATAGTTTATATAACAGAGAAGTAAAGTGTATATAACTGGGAATTATAGGGTATACAACAGAGAAGTATAGTGTATATAACAGATAGTATAGTGTATATAACAGGGAAGTATAGTGTATATAAACGATAGTATAGTGTATATAACAGAGAAGTATAGTGTATATAACAGATAGTATAGTGTATATAATACAGAAGTATAGTGCATATAACACAAGTATAGTGTATATAACAGAGAATTATAGTGTATATAAAAGTGAAGTATGGTGTATATAACAGAGAAGTATAGTGTATATAAAAGGGAAGTATAGTGTATATAACAGAGAAGTATAGCGTATATAACAGAGAAGTATAGTGTATATAACATATAGTATAGTGTATATAACGAGGAAGTATAGTGTATATAACAGGGAAGTATAGTGTTTATAACAGATAGTATAGTGTATATAACCGGGAAGTATAGTGTATATAACAGAGAAGTATATTGTATATAACAGAAGTATAGTGTATATAACAGAGAAGTATAGTGTATATAACAGATAGTATAGTGTATATAACAGATAGTATAGTGTATATAACAGATAGTATAGTGTATATAACAGAAGTATAGTGTATATAACAGGGAAGTATAGTGTATATAACAGAGAAGTATAGTGTATATAACAGAAAAGTATAGTGTATATAACAGATAGTATAGTGTATATAACAGAAGTATAGTGTATATAACAGGGAAGTATAGTGTATATAACAGGGAAGTATAGTGTATATAACAGGGAAGTATAGTGTATATAACAGGGAAGTATAGTGTATATAACAGGGAAGTATAGTGTATATAACAGAAGTATAGTGTATATAACAGAGAAGTATAGTGTATGTAACAGAGAAGTATAGTGTATATAACAGGGAAGTATAGTGTATATAACAGAGAAGTATAGTGTATATAACAGAGAAGTATAGTGTATATAACAGAAAAGTATAGTGTATATAACAGATAGTATAGTGTATATAACAGAGAATTATAGTGTATATAACAGAGAAGTATAGTGTATATAAAAGAAAAGTGTAGTGTATATAACAGATAGTATAGAGTATATAACAGCGAATTATAGTGTATATAACAGATAAGTATAGTATATATAACAAAGAAGTATAGTGTATATAACAGGGAAGTATAGGGCATATAACAGAGAAGTATAGTGTATATAACAGAGAAGTATAGTGTTTATAACAGATAGTATAGTGTATATAACAGAGAAGTATAGTGTATATAACAGAGAAATATTGTGTATATAACAGGGAAGTATAGTGTATATAACAGAGAAGTATAGTGTATATAACAGGGAACTATAGTGTATATAACAGGGAAGTATAGTGTATATAACAGATAGTATAGTGTATATAACAGAGAAGTGGAGTGTATATAAAAGGGAAGTATAGTGTATATAACAGAATTATAGTGTATAGAAAAGGGAAGTATAGTGTATATAACAGAGAAGTATAGCGTATATAACAGAGAAGTATAGTGTATATAACAGGGAAGTATAGTGTATATAACAGATAGTATAGTGTATATAACAGGGAAGTATTGTGTATATAACAGAGAATTATAGTGTATATAACAGAGAAGTATAGTGTATATAACAGAAGTATAGTGTATATAACTGGGAAGTATAGTGTATATAACAGGAAAGTATACTGTATATGACAGGTAAGTATAGTGTTTATAAAAGACAAGTATAGTGTATATAAAAGGGAAGTATAGTGTATATAACAGATAGTATAGTGTATATAACAGATAGTATAGTGTATATAACAGATAGTATAGTGTATATAACAGGGAAGTATAGTGTATATAACAGGGAAGTATAGTGTATATAACAGAGAAGTATAGTGTATATAACAGGGTAGTATAGTGTATACAACCGAGAAGTATAGTGTATATAACAGATAGTATAGTGTATATAACAGAGAAGTATAGTGTATATAACAGGGAAGTACAGTGTATATAACAGAGAAATATAGTGTATATAACAGAGAAGTATAGTGTATATAACAGAGAAGTATAGTGTATATAACAGAAGTATAGTGTATATAACAGGGTATTATAGATTATATAACAGAGAAGTATAGTGTATATAACTGGGAAGTATACTGTATATAACAGATAGTATAGTGTATATAACAGATAGTATAGTGTATATAAATGGGATGTATAATGTATATAACAGAGAAGTATAGTGTATATAACAGAGAAGTATAGTGTATATAACAGAGAAGTATAGTGTATATAACAGGGAAGTATAGTGTATATAACTGAGAAGTATAGTGTATATACCAGGGAAGTAGAGTGTATATATCAGATAGTATAGTGTATATAACAGGGAAGTATAGTGTATATAACTGAGAAGTATAGTGTATAAAACAGAGAAGTATAGTGTATATAACAGAGAAGTATAGTGTATATAACAGAGAAGTATAGTGTACATAACAGGGAACTATAGTGTATATAACAGGGAAGTATAGTGTATATAACAGATAGTATAGTGTATATAACATAGAAGTATAGTGTATATAATAGAGAAGTATAGTGTATATAACAGAAGTATAGTGTATATAACAGAAGTATAGTGTATATAACAGGGAAGTATAGTGTATATAACAGAGAAGTATAGTGTATATAACAGAGAAGTATAGTGTATATAATAGATAGTATATAGTATATAACAGAGTTGTATAGTGTATATAACAGAGAAATATCGTGTATATAACAGGGAAGTATTGTTGATATAACAGGGAAATATAGTGTATATAACAGAGAAGTATAGTGTATATAACAGATAGTATAGTGTATATAACAGGGAAGTATAGTTTATATAACAGAGAAGTATAGTGTATAGAACAGATAGTATAGTGTATTTAACAGGGAAGTATAGTGTATATAACAGGGAAGAATAGTCTATATAACAGGGAAGTATAGTGTATATAACAGGGAAGTATAGTGTATATAACAGAGAAGTATACTGTATATAACAGATAGTATAGTGTATTTAACAGGGAAGTATAGTGTATATAACAGGGAAGTATAGTGTATATAACAGAAGTTAAGTGTATATAACAGGGATGTATAATGTATATAACAGGGAAGTATAGTGTATATAACAGGGAAGTATAGTGTATATAACAGAGAAGTATAGTGTATATAACAGAGAAGTATAGTGTATATAACAGAGCAGTATAGTGTATATAACAGATAGTATAGTGTATATAACAAAGATGTATAGTGTATATAACAGATAGTATAGTGTATATAACAGAGAAGTATAGTGTATATAACAGGGAAGTATAGTGTATATAACAGGGAAGTATAGTGTATATAACAGAAGTATAGTGCATATAACAGGGATGTATAGTGTATATAACAGAGAAGTATAGTGTATATAACAGGGAAGTATAGTGTATATAACAGAGAAGTATAGTGCATATAACAGAGAAGTATAGTGTATATAACAGGGAAGTATAGTGTATATAACAGGGAAGTATAGTGTATATAACAGGGAAGTATAGTGTATATAACAGGGAAGTATAGTGTATATAACAGAGAAGTATAGTGTATATAACAGAGAAGTATAGTGCATATAACAGGGATGTATAGTGTATATAACAGGGAAGTATAGTGTATATAACAGGGAAGTATAGTGTATATAACAGAGAAGTATAGTGCATATAACAGAGAGGTATAGTGTATATAACAGATAGTATAGTGTATATAACAGAGAAGTATAGTGTATATAACTGAGAAGTATAGTGTATAAAACAGAGAATTGTAGTGTATATAACAGGCATGTATAGTGTATATAACAGGGAAGTATAGTGTATATAACAAAGAAGTATAGTGTATATAACTGATAGAATAGTGTATGTAACAGATAAGTATAGTGTATATATCAGGGAAATATAGTGTATATAACAGAGAAGTATAGTGTATATAACAGCGACGTAAAGTGTATATAACAGAGAAGTATAGTGTATATAACAGATAGTATAGTGTATATAAAGAGAAGTATAGTGTATATAACAGGGATGTATAGTGTATCTAACAGGGAAGTATAGTGTATATAACAGAGAAGTATAATGTATATAACAGAAGTATAGTGTATATAGCAGGGAAGTATAGTGTATATAACAGAGAAGTATAGTGTATATAACAGGGAAGTATAGTGTATATAACAGAGAAGTATAGTGTATATAACAGAGAAGTATAGTGTATATAACAGAGCAGTATAGTGTATATAACAGATAGTATAGTGTATATAACAAAGATGTATAGTGTATATAACAAAGATGTATAGTGTATATAACAGATAGTATAGTGTATATAACAGAGAAGTATAGTGTATATAACAGGGAAGTATAGTGTATATAACAGGGAAGTATAGTGTATATAACAGAAGTATAGTGCATATAACAGGGATGTATAGTGTATATAACAGAGAAGTATAGTGTATATAACAGGGAAGTATAGTGTATATAACAGAGAAGTATAGTGCATATAACAGAGAAGTATAGTGTATATAACAGGGAAGTATAGTGTATATAACAGGGAAGTATAGTGTATATAACAGGGAAGTATAGTGTATATAACAGAGAAGTATAGTGTATATAACAGAGAAGTATAGTGTATATAACAGAGAAGTATAGTGCATATAACAGGGATGTATA
Source organism: Eledone cirrhosa (assembly GCA_964016885.1). Taxonomy (NCBI): domain Eukaryota; kingdom Metazoa; phylum Mollusca; class Cephalopoda; order Octopoda; family Eledonidae; genus Eledone; species Eledone cirrhosa. The sequence continues at coordinate 24,921,479 of OZ024744.1, forward strand.
GTGTATATAACAGGGAAGTATAGTGTATATAACAGGGAAGTATAGTGTATATAACAGGGAAGTATAGTGTATATAACAGAGAAGTATAGTGCATATAACAGAGAGGTATAGTGTATATAACAGATAGTATAGTGTATATAACAGATAGTATAGTGTATATAACAGAGAAGTATAGTGTATATAATAGGGAAGTATAGTGTATATAACAGAGAAGTATAGTGTATATAACATGGAAGTATAGTGTATATAACAGGGAAGTAGAGTGTATATAACAGAGAAGTATAGTGTATATAACAGAGAAGTATAGTCTATATAACAGAGAAGTATAGTGTATATAACAGAGAAGTATAGTGTATATAACAGAAGTATAGTGTATATAACAGGGAAGTATTGTGTATATAACAGAGAAGTATAGTGTATATAACAGAGAAGTATAGTGTATATAACAGAGAAGTATAGTGTATATAACACATAGTATATAGTATATAACAGAGTAGCATAGTGTATATAACAGAGAAGTATCGTGTATATAACAGGGGAGTATAGTGTATATAACAGAGAAGTATAGTGTATATAACTGAGAAGTATAGTGTATAAAACAGAGAATTGTAGTGTATATAACAGGGATGTATAGTGTATATAACAGGGAAGTATAGTGGAAAAACAGAGACGTATAGTGTATGTAACAGAGAGGTATAGTGTATATAACAGAGAAGTATAGTGTATATAACAGGGAAATATAGTGTATATAACAGAGAAGTATAGTGTATATAACAGCGACGTAAAGTGTATATAACATATAGTATAGTGTATATAACAGGGATGTATAATGTATATAACAGGGAAGTATAGTGTATATAACAGGGAAGTAGAGTGTATATAACAGAGACGTATAGTGTATATAACAGAGAAGTATAGTGTATATAACAGAGCAGTATAGTGTATATAACAGATAGTATAGTGTATATAACAGAGATTTATAGTGTATATAACAGATAGTATAGTGTATATAACAGGGAAGTATAGTGTATATAACAGGGAAGTATAGTGTATATAACAGGGAAGTATAGTGTATATAACAGGGAAGTATAGTGTATATATCAGAGAAATATAGTGTATATGACAGAGAAGTATAGTGCATATAACAGGGATGTATAGTGTATATAACATGGAAGTATAGTGTATATAACAGGGAAGTATAGTGTATATAACAGAGAAGTATAGTGCATATAACAGAGAAGTATAGTGTATATAACAGATAGTATAGTGTATATAACAGAGAAGTATAGTGTATATAACAGATAGTATAGTGTATATAACAGAGAAGTATATTGTATATAATAGGGAAGTATAGTGTATATAACAGAGAAGTATAGTGTATATAACAGGGAAGTATAGTGTATATAACAGGGAAGTATAGTGTATATAACAGATAAGTATAGTGTATATAACAGGGAAGTATAGTGTATATAACAGGGAAGTATAGTGTATATAACAGATAGTATAGTGTATATAACAGAGAAGTATAGTGTATATAACAGAGAAGTATAGTGTATATAACAGAGAAGTAGTGTATATAACAGAGAAGTATAGTGTATATAACAGGGAAGTATAGTGTATATAACAGAGAAGTATAGTGTATGTAACAGGGAAGTATAGTGTATATATCAGAGAAGTATAGTGTATATAACAGAGAAGTATAGTGCATATAACAGGGATGAATAGTGTATATAACATGGAAGTATAGTGTATATAACAGGGAAGTATAGTGTATATAACAGAGAAGTATATAGTGCATATAACAGAGAAGTATAGTGTATATAACAGATAGTATAGTGTATATAACAGCGAAGTATAGTGTATATAATAGGGAAGTATAGTGTATATAACAAAGAAGTATAGTGTATATAACAGATAAGTATAGTGTATATAACAGGGAAGTATAGTGTATATAACAGGGAAGTATAGTGTATATAACAGGGAAGTATAGTGTATATAACAGATAGTATAGTGTATATAACAGAGAAGTATAGTGTATATAACAAAGAAGTATAGTGTATATAACAGAGAAGTATAGAGTATAAAATAGAGAAGTATAGTGTATATAACAGAGAAGTATAGTGTATATAACAGCGAAGTATAGTGTATATAACAGAGAAGTATAGTGTATATAACAGAAGTGTAGTGTATATAATAGATAGTATAGTGTATATAACAGAGAAGTATAGTGTATATAACAGAGAAGTATAATGTATATAACAGGGAAGTATAGTGTATATAACAGGGAAGTATAGTGTATATAACAGGGAAGTATAGTGTATATAACAGGGAAATATAGTGTATATAACAGATAGTATAGTGTAAATAACAGAGAAGTATAGTGTATATAACAGATAGTATAGTGTATATAACAGAGAAGTATAGTGTATATAATAGGGAAGTATAGTGTATATAACAGAGAAGTATAGTGTATATAACAGGGAAGTATAGTGTATATAACAGGGAAGTATAGTGTATATAACAGATAAGTATAGTGTATATAACAGGGAAGTATAGTGTATATAACAGGGAAGTATAGTGTATATAACAGAGAAGTATAATGTATATAACAGGGAAGTATAGTGTATATAACAGGGAAGTATAGTGTATATAACAGAGAAGTATAGTGTATATAACAGAGAAGTAGTGTATATAACAGAGAAGTATAGTGTATATAACAGAGAAGTGAAGAGTATATAACAGAGAAGTATAGTGTATATAACAGAAGTATAGTGTATATAACAGGGAAGTATAGTGTATATATCAGATAGTATAGTGTATATAACAGAGAAGTATAGTGTATATAACAGAGAAGTATAGTGTATATAACAGGGAAGTATAGTGTATATAACAGAGAAGTATCGTGTATATAACAGATAGTACAGTGTATATAACAGAGAAGTATAGTGTATATAACAGGGAAGTATAGTGTATATAACAGAGAATTATAGTGTATTTAACAGGGAAGTATAGTGTATATAACAGATAGTATAGTGTATATAACAGGGAAGTATAGTGTATATAACAGAAGTATAGTGTATATAACAGAGAAGTATAGTGTATATAACAGAAGTATAGTGTATATAACTGGGAAGTATAGTGTATATAACAGAGAAGTATAGTGTATATAACAGGGTAGTATAGTGTATATACCAGAGAAGTATAGTGTATATAACAGGGAAGTATAGTGTATATAACAGAGAAGTATAGTGTATATACCAGAGAATTATAATGTATATAACAGATAGTATAGTGTATATAACAGTGAAGTATAGTGTATATAACAGGGAACTATAGTGTGTATAAGAGAGAAGTATAGTGTATATAAGAGAGAAGTATAGTGTATATAACATAGAAGTATAGTGTATATAACAGGGAAGTATAGTGTATATAACAAGGAAGTTTAGTGTATATAACAGATAGTATAGTGTATATAACAGGGAAGTATAGTGTATATAACAGGGAGGTATAGTGTATATAACAGAGAAGTATAGTGTATATAACATAGAAGTATAGTGTATATAACAGGGAAGTATAGTGTATATAACAGAGAAGTATAATGTATATAACATACGTATAGTGTATATAACACAGAAGTATAGTGTATATAACAGAGAAGTATAGTGTATATAACAGGGAACTATAGAGTATATAACAGGGAAGTATAGTGTATATAACAGAAGTATAAAGTATATAATCGGGAAGTATAGTGTATATAACAGAGAAGTATAGTGTATATAATAGAGTAGTATAGAGTATATAAGATAAGTATTGTGTATATATGAGAAGTATAGTGTATATAACATGGAAGTATAGTGTATATAACAGAGAAGTATAGAGTGTATAAGATAACTATAGTGTAGATAAGAGAAGTATAGTGTATATAATAGGGAAGTATAGTGTATATAACAGAGAAGTATAGAGTATATAAGATAAGTATAGTGTATATAAGTGAAGTATAGTGTATATAACAGAAGTATAGAGTATATAAGATACATATAGTGTATATAAGAGAAGTATAGTGTATATAACAGGGAAGTATAGTGTGTATAACAGATAAGTATAATGTATATAACAGGGAAGTATAGTGTATATAACAGGGAAGTATAGTGTATATAACAGGGAAGTATAGTGTATATAACAGATAGTATAGTGTATATAACAGAGAAGTATATTGTATATAACAGGGAAGTATAGCGTATATAAGAGAAGTATTGAGTATATAACAGGGAAGTATAGTGTATATAACAGGGAAGTATAGTGTATATAACAGGGAAGTATAGAGTATATAACAGGGAAGTATAGAGTATATAACAGGGAAGTATAGTGCATATAATAGAGAAGTATAGTGTATATAACAGGGAAGTATAGTGTATATAACTGAGAAGTATAGTGTATATAACAGGGAAGTATAGTGTATATAAGAGAAGTATAGTGTATATAACAGGGAAGTATAGTGTATATAAGAGAAGTATAGTGTATATAACAGGGAAGTATAGTGTATATAACAGGGAAGTGTAGTGTATATAACAGAGAAGTATAGTGTAGTTAACAGAGAAGTATAGTGTATATAACAGATAGTATAGTGTATATAACAGGAAAGTATAGTGTATATAACAGGAAAGTATAGTGTATATAACAGGAAAGTATAGTGTATATAACAGATAGTATAGTGTATATAACAGGCAAATATAGTGTATATAACAGAGAAGTATAGTGTATATAACAGATAGTATAGTGTATATAACAGGCAAGTATAGTGTATATAACAGAGAAGTATAGTGTATATAACAGGGAAGTATAGTGTATATAAGAGAAGTATAGTGTATATAACAGGGAAGTATAGTGTATATAACAGGGTAGTATAGTGTATATAACAGGGAAGTATAGTGTATATAACAGGGAAGTATAGTGTATATAACAGAGAAGTATAGTGTATATAACAGAGAAGTATAGTGTATATAACAGATAGTATAGTGTATATAACAGGGAAATATAGTGTATATAACAGATTGTATAGTGTATATAACAGATAGTATAGTGTATATAACAGGCAAGTAGTGTGTATATAACAGAGAAGTATAGTGTATATAACAGGGAAGTATAGTGTATATAAGAGAAGTATAGTGTATATAACAGAGAAGTATAGTGTATATAACAGAGAAGTATAGTGTATATAACAGGGAAGTATAGTGTATATAAGAGAAGTATAGTGTATATAACAGAGAAGTATAGTGTATATAACAGAGAAGTATAGTGTATATAACAGAGAAGTATAGTGTATATAACAGGGAAGTATAGTGTATATAAGAGAAGTATAGTGTATATAACAGAGAAGTATAGTGTATATAACAGAGAAGTATAGTGTATATAACAGGGAAGTATAGTGTATATAAGAGAAGTATAGAGTATATAAAAATATGTTAAGCTGTTGAGAAAGAATGAAGTTCGTTCCCAACTATTTAACTTTAATAATGAATGACTTAAAAGTTCCACTCCAATTCACAAGATGTTCTTGTGGAAGACCCCCAGTTGCTCCTGCATGAAGATCTCCCTTCTCTCCGCCAATGATGTTACCTAAGGAAAAGGTATAAGGCTATAGCGTTTGGGACATGTGTTGTTGCAACTTATTTCTTGCAGTATTTATTTATTGCGTTATAAATTAATACTCTATGCATCATTATACAATATTAATTAATTGTTAATAAACTTTCGATAATGTAGTCCTAGATATACATAACCGGGAAATAATATGGTACGGTCATAACTGTAAATAACTTTTACGAAATTTCTGTTTCATGATGGTTGACTTGAAGATAAACAACAACACAAGCAACAACAACAATAATAACAACGACAACAACTTCACTAACAACAACAGAAGCAACAACAACAACTCAAGCAACAACAAAAGCAACAATAACAACGACATGTCCAGGAAAACATTGGTGTGTGAGATGAAGGAAACGCTATCTTTGCTCACAGAATGGTAAACCACTGCATGGTGGAGATGTATTGTACGTTTCTCCCGACAGGTGGAGCTATGGTTATGCCAGCAGAATACACCCCGTCGTTCGACTCACTAAATATATGTGTGGGTGTAGTGGTGGCATGTTCTGTTGCTGACCTAAGGGTACTCAACAAACTACAACAACAACAGTAATGATGACAAATGATAACGGCTGGACGATGACGAAAACAGTCGAAGAATATAAGGGAAAAGAATGTTTAAGAATAACATACACATATGCTGAAATATGCACACATACTCACACACACGCTGACATATGCACACATACGCACATATATACACACATGTGCACATACATACACACATACACACGCACTCACGCACACATCTATACACATTTGAACACGCACACACACACACACGTACACGCTTCTCACAACTATACATATCTGCACGCATTTACATAAGCACACCCATGTATACGCGTCCGCTCACATTTGTATCAATTTACATGTGTGTTAAAGCTCACATCTACGTAGGTTTAGCTGGCCTCCTCCAAGGTATATCTTGTTGGAGGTGTCTTGGGTAATTTAATGTTAGGGACCCCAATCCTATCATGTTACAGCTAACACCTATGCATGTTTAGCTGGCCTCCTCCAAGGTAGATCCCGTTGGAGGTGTCTTGGGTGATTTAATGATAGAACCCCAGTCCTATCACCTCATTTCTACAGCTGAGTAAACTGGAGCAATGTGAAATAAAGTGTCTTGCTCAAGGAAACAACACATCACCCGGTCTGAGAATTGAACTCACAACCTTTCGATTGCAAGCCGAATGCTCTAACCACTAAGCCATGTGCCTTCACTTTACATACATCAATTACGTGCACATGCATAAATAAGCATACATTAGTTTTGAAGGAAGAGGACGGTGCAGTGTTAATGTAAAGTTGCTGGCGTATTTCTCTCGTTTCACTTTGAGTGTAAATTAGTTAGCGACATTACCGGAGTGATAGACACTCGTTTAGTTACCAATTAAATGATGATGATCATCATATGTATGTGTGTCGGTGCGGGTGCGTTTGTGTTTATGTGTGTGAGTGTGGATCTGTATGGGTGTATGTGTGTGTGTGAATACGCATATATATGCACGTGTTCACATGCTCACGCACACTTACACACATACCACCACCACCAAATACACACACACACACATACACCCACCATCACCACACACACACACTCTCTCTCTCACACACCCCATCACCACACACACACGATCTACAGAATATTTAGTTATATAATTTTTCATGTGTCACAACCTCAAATGGAAAAGAACCATCTTTGTTGTTTATAATTTTAGATTTTTTATTATTATTATTATTTATTTCTCCCCTTCCCTTTCTTTCTCTTTAATATATATATACCCGCATTCGTTCCATGTTTCGGCGGGAACGGGTGGGTGAATATATATAGAAATATTACAAATCGCCTGAGGTAGTGAAAAAATTAAGGTGGAAAAATACCTATTTTTCGAGTCTTGCTTTTGTTGTTGGGGGATTGAAAACGCAGTGATACATGTGGCGCCACCAATTGGTGGAAATGATGTTGCAGGGTGCTCTTCTAGAAAGATCTCAGATTGCTGCAAGGCAATATGATATTCTTCCTTCCTTAAAACAAATTGTAAGAGTGGTACATATTTATTGATCTTGGTTGATGTCTGATGAAAGAACGCCTATGTCGACATAACTTCTTCTTCACTCTATTAGCTTTACCATTTCTCTTATACCACTTTTACTCTTTTCCACGATCTTATCCTTCTTACTCAACTTCTTGCTCTTTTATTGTTGTTGTTGTTGGTGGTGGTGGTGCTGTTATTGTTGTTGTTGTTGCTATTGTTGTTGCTGCTGCTGTTGTTGTTGTTGTTGTTGCTGTTGTTGTTAAATTTGTTATTCTTGTTGTTCTTGTTACTATAGTAGTTGTTGTTGTTGTGTTGTTGCTGTTGATGTTGTTGTTGTTGTTGTTGTTGTTAATGTAGTACTTGTAATAGTAGTTCTTGTTGTTGGACTTGCTGTTATTGCTGCTGTTGTTGTTACTGTATTGCTTGTAGTAGATTTGCCGTTGTTGTTGTTGTTTCATGGAACGATATTCAAGTGTGACAATTCGACTTTAAGTAGTTTTGTTCTTTACTTTACGAAAGTAAAAGTGCACTGCAATATAGTGTAGTGTAGGGTGGTGTGGTGTAGTGTGGTGTGGTGTAGTGTGGTGTGGTGTGTTGTGGTGTAGTGTAGTGTAGTGTGGTGTAGTGTGGTGTGATGTGGTGTAGTGTGGTGTGGTATGTTGTGGTGTAGTTTAGTGTAGTGTGGTGTGGTGTGTTGTAGTTTAGTGTAGTGTGGTGTAATGTAGTGTAGTGTAGTGTGGTGTGATGTGGTGTAGTGTGGTGTGGTGTGTTGTAGTGTGGTGTGGTGTAGTGTGGTGTGATGTGGTGTAGTGTGGTGTGGTGTGTTGTAGTGTAGTGTAGTGTAGTGTGGTGTGATGTGGTGTAGTGTGGTGTGGTATGTTGTGGTGTAGTTTAGTGTAGTGTGATGTGGTGTGTTGTAGTTTAGTGTAGTGTGGTGTAGTGTGGTGTAGTGTAGTGTGGTGTGATGTGGTGTAGTGTGGTGTGGTGTGTTGTGGTGTGGTGTAGTGTGGTGTGATGTGGTGTAGTGTGGTGTAGTGTGGTGTGGTGTGGTCTGGTGTGGTGTAGTGTGGTGTAGTGTGGTGTGGTGTAATGTAGGGTGGTGTAGTGTGGTGTGGTGTGGTGTGGTGTAGTGTAACGTGGTGTGGTGTGGTGTGGTGTAGTGTGGTGTTGTGTGGTGTAGTGTGGTGTGGTGTGGTCTGGTGTGGTGTAGTGTGGTGTAGTGTGGTGTGGTGTAATGTAGGGTGGTGTAGTGTGGTGTGGTGTGGTGTGGTGTAGTGTAACGTGGTGTGGTGTGGTGTGGTGTAGTGTGGTGTTGTGTGGTGTAGTGTGGTGTGGTGTAGTGCGGTGTGTTGTTGTGTGGTGCGGTGTGGTGTAGTGTAGTGTAGTGTGGTGTGGTGTGGTGTAGTGTAGTGTGGTGTGGTGTGGTGTGGTGTGGTGTAGTGTGGTGTGGTGTAGTGTAGGATGGTGTTGTGTAGTGTGGTGTAGTGTAGGGTAGTGTAGGGGGTGTAGTGTAGGGTGGTGTAGTGTAGTGTGGTGTGGTGTAGTGTACTGTGGTGTCGTGTGGTGTGATGTGGTGTAGGGTGGTGTAGTGTGGTGTGGTGTGGTGCGGTGTGGTGTGGTATGGTGTGGTGTGGTGTGGTATGGTGTCGTGTAGTGTAGCGTAGTGTAGTGTACTGTGGTGTGGTGTGTTGTGGTGTGTTGTAGTGTGGTGTGGTGTAGTGTAGTGTAGTGTGGTGTCGTGTCGTGTAGTGTAGTGTGGTGTGGTGTGATGTAGTGCAGTGTAGTGTGGTGTCGTGTACTGTAGTGTAGTGTGGTGTAGTGTGGTGTGGATGTGTTGTAGTGTGGTGTGGTGTAGTGTGGAGTGATGTGGTGTAGTGTGGTGTGGTGTAGTGTGGTGTGGTGTGGTGTGGTGTAGTGTGGTGTGGTGTAGTGTAGTTTAGTGTAGTGTGGTGTGGTGTGGTGTAGTGTAGTGTGGTGTGGTGGGGTGTAGTGTTGTGTAGTGTAGTGTAGTGTGGTGTGGTATGGTGTGGTGTGGTATGGTGTCGTGCAGTGTAGCGTAGTGTAGTGTACTGTGTTGTGGTGTGTTGTAGTGTGGTGTGGTGTAGTGTAGTGTGGTGTCGTGTCGTGTAGTGTAGTGTGGTGTGTTGCAGTGCAGTGTAGTGTGGTGTCGTGTACTGTAGTGTAGTGTGGTGTAGTGTGGTGTGGTTGTGTTGTAGTGTGGTGTGGTGTAGTGTGGTGTGATGTGGTGTAGTGTGGTGTGGTGTAGTGTGGTGTGGTGTGGTGTAGTGTGGTGTGGTGTAGTGTAGTTTAGTGTAGTGTTGTGTGGTGTGGTGTAGTGTAGTGTTGTGTGGTGGGGTGTAGTGTGGTGTAGTGTAGTGTAGTGTGGTGTGGTGTGGTGTGGTGTAGTGTGGTGTGGCGTGTTGTAGTGTGGTGTGGTGTAGTGTGGTGTGGTGTGTGTAGTGTAGTGTGGTGTGGTGGGGTGTAGTGTTGTGTAGTGTAGTGTAGTGTGGTGTGGTATGGTGTGGTGTGGTATGGTGTCGTGCAGTGTAGCGTAGTGTAGTGTACTGTGTTGTGGTGTGTTGTAGTGTGGTGTGGTGTAGTGTAGTGTGGTGTCGTGTCGTGTAGTGTAGTGTGGTGTGTTGCAGTGCAGTGTAGTGTGGTGTCGTGTACTGTAGTGTAGTGTGGTGTAGTGTGGTGTGGTTGTGTTGTAGTGTGGTGTGGTGTAGTGTGGTGTGATGTGGTGTAGTGTGGTGTGGTGTAGTGTGGTGTGGTGTGGTGTAGTGTGGTGTGGTGTAGTGTAGTTTAGTGTAGTGTTGTGTGGTGTGGTGTAGTGTAGTGTTGTGTGGTGGGGTGTAGTGTGGTGTAGTGTAGTGTAGTGTGGTGTGGTGTGGTGTGGTGTAGTGTGGTGTGGCGTGTTGTAGTGTGGTGTGGTGTAGTGTGGTGTGGTGTGTGTAGTGTGGTGTGGTGTAGTGTGGTGTAGTGTGGTGTGGTGTGTGGTAGTGTGGTGTAGTGTGGTGTGGTGTCGTGTGGTGTCGTGTAGTGTAGTCTGGTGTGGTGTAGTGTGGTGTGTTGTGGTGTAGGGTGGTGTGGTGTAGTGTGGTGTAATGTGGGGTGGTGTAATGTAGGGTTGTGTAGTGTGGTGTGGTGTGGTGTAGTGTAGCGTGGTGTGATGTGGTGTGGTGTGGTGTAGTGTGGTGTAGTGTAGTGTGGTGTAGTGTGGTGTGGTGTAGTGTGGTGTGGTGTAGTGTAGGATGGTGTTGTGTAGTGTGGTGCAGTGTAGAGTAGTGTAGTGTAGGGGGTGTAGTGTAGGGTGGTGTGGTGTAGTGTAGTGTGGTGTAGTATAGTGTAGTGTGGGGTAGTGTGGTGTAGTGTAGTGTTGGGTGGTGTAGTGTGGTGTAGTGTAGGGTGGTGTGGTGTAGTGTAGTGTGGTGTGGTGTGGTGTGGTGTGGTGTAGTGTGGTGTAGTGTGGTGTGGTATAGTGTGGTGTAGTTAAGTGCAGCGTGGTGTGGTGTAGTGTGGTGTAGTATATTGTAGTATGGTGTGGTATAGTCTTGTATTTTGTGATATAGTGTAGTGTGGTGTAGTATATAGCTGTGAGGTGTGTATATAGTAGTGTGGTGTGGTATATAGTAGAGTTGTGTGGTATATAACAGTGTAGTGTGGCATAGTGTAGTGTGGTGTGGTATATAGCAGTGTGGTGTGGTATAGTGTAGTGTGGTGTGGTATAATGTAGAGTGGTGTGGTATAGTGTAGTGTGGTGTGATATATAGTGTAGTGTGGTGTGGTATATAGTGTAGGGTGGTGTGGTATATAGCAGTGTGGTGTGGTATATAGCAGTGTGGTGTGGCATAGTGTAGTGTGGTGTGGTGTGGTGTAGTGTGGTGTTGTATATAGCAGTGTGGTGTGGTGTGATATATAGTGTTGTGTGGCGTGGTTTATAATCTAGTGTGGTGTGGTATATTGTAGTGTAGTGTGGTATATAGCAGTGTGGTGTGGTATAGTGTAGTGTGGTTTAGTGTAGTGTGGTATTGTGTAGTGTGGTGCTGTATAGTGTAGAGTGGTGTGGTATAGTGTAGTGTGGTGTGGAATAGTGTAGTGTGGTGTGGTATATAGTAGTGTGGTGTGGTATAGTGTAGTGTGGTGTGGTATATTGTAGTATGGTATTGTGTAGGGTGGTACTGCATAGTGTAGAGTGGTGTGGTATAGTGTAGTGTGGTGTGGTATATAGTAGTGTGGTGTGTTATAGTGTAGTGTGGTGTGGTATATTGTAGTATGGTGTGGTATATAGCAGCGTTAGTGATGTAAGGTAGTTTCTAGTTTCGTGTGTTGTTAATGTCTCTATGAGAAGTACGACGGGGATCTAAGACATCATACTCCAACAGCCATCATATCCAGTATTTGTTAAGATACTGATTATATGTAAATCATTGTCCAATGAGAATTTCGTGCAATACAACATATACCTTTGTTCAATACAGACATGGCTTATCAATTCTTTTCTTACACGTTTCCTTTCATCTGCCAATCTTCAGTTCATTTCATATGATTAATAATACATCTTATTTTATTATTTTTATTATTCAGCCAAAACAACATCGATATATATATAAATATATATATATATGTATATAAATATATATATATATATATATATATATATATATATATATATATATATATATATATATATATATATATATATATATGTGTGTGTATGTGTGTGTGTGTGTATGTATATGGCTATATATATATATATATATATATATATATATATATATAGTTATAGTTATATACATACACACACATATATATATATATAACAAATACAAAATTAAAAAAGAAACACAAAAGATATGATAGAACGAACCAATATGTATGTGTATTGTCTGAAATAAATATACTTTTATTTCATAATTCAAAACTAGTTGTAAGTTATAAAGAACTTGTGTAAAAAACGACTAACTACATCTTACTGTAGAAGTGTTTTATCTTATATTGAATGGACTCTTTTACACTTTATATTCTGAGGCGTGACTATGTCTTGGTACCGAGTTCGTACCTCACTAATGCAGCATTATTTATTTATGTATATTTATTTAATTATTATATATATATACAAATGGAAGTTCAGTAAAATCGAAGCTCTTGCTGTGGCCAAGCTAACGATATGCAATCCGGAATGTTCAGCAACGCACTGGATAGGGTAGTGTCACCTTACAGTAATAACATACGTTATATATATATATATATATATATATATATA
>OZ024744.1:24944429-24961929 GCA_964016885.1 Eledone cirrhosa
TGGTGTTGGTGGTGGTGGTGGTTATGGTGGTGGTGGGTGTGGTGGTGGTGTTGTTGGTGGTGGTGGTGGTTATGGTGGTGGTGGTGGTGGGTGTGGTGGGTGTGTTGTTGGTGTTGGTGGTGGTGGTGGTTATGGTGGTGGTGTTGTTGTTGTTGTTGTTGGTGGTGGTGGGTGTGGTGGTGTTGTTGTTGGTGTTGGTGGTGGTGTTGTTGGTGGTGGTGGTGGTGGTGTTGTTGGTGGTGGTGTTGGTGGTGGTGGTGGTCTTGTTGTTGTTGTTGGTGGTGGTGGTGGTGGTGGGTGTGGTGGTGTTGTTGTTGGTGTTGGTGGTGGTGTTGTTGTTGGTGTTGGTGGTGGTGTTGTTGGTGGTGGTGGTGGTGTTGTTGGTGGTGGTGTTGGTGGTGGTGTGGGGGGTTGTTGTTGTTGGTGGTGGTGTTGTTGTTGGTGTTGTTGTTGTTGGTGGTGGTGATGTTGTTGTTGAGGGTGTTGTTGTTGTTGGTGTTGGTGGTGTTGTTGTTGGTGGTTATGGTGGTGGCGGTGGTGTCGTTTTTGTTGTTGGTGGTGATGTTGGTGTTGTTGTTGTTGTTGTTGTTGTTGGTGGTGGTGGTGTTGGTGGTGGTGGTGTTGGTGTTTTTGTTGGTGTTGTTGGTGTTGGTGTTGTTGGTGGTGTTGATGGTGGCGGTGGTGGTGTTTATAGTGTTATTGTTGTTGGTGTTGGTGGTGGTGTTGTTGGTGGTGCTGGTGGTGTTGGTGGTATTGTTGTTGTTGTTGGTAGTGGTGGGATGATGTTGGTGGTAGTGGTGTTGTTGGTGGTGGTATTGTTGGTGTTGTTGGTGGTGTTGTTGGTGGTGTTGTTGGTGTTGTTGTTGGAGGTGTTGTTGGTGTTGTTGTTGGTGTTGTTGTTGGTGTTGGTGGTGTTGATGGTGGTGTTGTTGTTGTTGGTGGTGGTGGTGGTGTTGAGGGTGGTGTTGTTGTTGTTGTTGGTGGTGTTGACGGTGGTGTTGATGGTGTTGTTGTTGTTGTTGGTGGTGTGGTTGTTGTTGTTGGTGGTGGTGGTGTTGGTGGTATTGTTGTTGGTGGTGTTGATGGTGGTGTTGTTGTTGGTGGTGTTGTTGAGGGTGGTGTTGTTGTTGGTGGTGGTGATGTTGTTGTTGAGGGTAGTGTTGTTGAGGGTGGTGTTGTTGAGGGTAGTGTTGTTGTTGTTGTTGTTGGGGGTGTTGTTGTTGGTGGTGTTGAGGGTGGTGTTGTTGTTGTTGTTTGGTGTGGTGGTGTTGTTGGTGTTGTTGTTGTTGAGGGTGTTGTTGTTGTTGGTGGTGGTGGTGTTGGTGGTGGGGGTGGTGTTGAGGGTGTTGTTGTTTGTGGTGGTTGTGTAGAGCGTGCTTTTGGTGGTAATATTGTTTTTATTGTTGCTGTACTCCACAGATTCTGAGAACTTCTGAGAAAAGTCATTCCTACAGTCTCACATACGTAGCAATTACATTTTCTGCTCGGAATCACTTAACAAAATTGTTTGCTTTTATTGCTACCAAAATTGAACACAGCACCGGAATAACTTCATAGTCTTTGGAGAAGGCGTGTATTTTGTTTGAGCCTGTGGTTCATCGAGACATGAGGCTTCACCTAACACAATATTTCGTGTCACTAACACGTGTTACCCAGCACTTCTTCATACAGTGTCACAAAACTAAATATCCAAAACGTTCAGCCCACTACTACAGTCCACCTTCGTAACTTTTGTATTTCGTCTGCCAATATATCAGTACTCAAGTCTCTGGTCTAATTTAAGTTGACCGTTCATTTATTGAATTTATTGTCCGTGTAGGCACTTACCTGAACAATTTACGACAGCTGACCTCCACCGTAAATTCGGACTGATAGCAGCCTGTCTGAGTGAGATGTCATTACCGCAGAAATGCTTTTTGCCATTTTACCCACGAGACGTAGCCGAGACACTGCTCTGACCTAGGTGTAGAGTCTGTCATCCTTTCCCTTTCCCCCTTTCTTTCTTCCTTTGTTTAATATTCCTTGCTCTTGCCTTCCTTTTGCCATTTATAGTTCTTTCCAATACTGCTTTCTTTTTTTGTATGTATAAAATAATGTAACCAATTGACGACATTTCTATCACCTTATCTATTGAAAACTCTTCAACATTGGATTATTTATATGTTCGATCACATCTAATTGGCTTTTATTGATCTTGGGACTGCTAAACGCTTGGATTTCTGAGAGTCAAACCACTGGTTTCTTTTTTCTTACCCCTCTTCCAAATTTGGAGATATTCAGCACCCTTAAATCTTACCAGTTCAAGTTTGTATATACCTGTTGGTGATTCTGTGTTTCTTTGTGGTAGGAATACTTCTTTATGTGGTCATATAAGTCTATCGTCGAATAAGTTTTCATTATAATAATTACAAAAAGGGCGGTGGATTGGCAGTATGGGTAGAAGGTCGGACGCCATGCTTACCAGCATAGAGTTACGCCCCTTTATAATCTGAGATCAAATCCCGCCGAGGTTAACTTTGCCTTTCATCCTTACGGGGTCGATAAAATAAAGTACCAGTAATGCACTGGGTAGTTGCTGGCCTTGTGCCAAAAGTAGAAAAGTAGGAACAATTATATTTGCGGCTAGGGGGAGCTGTGAGCGGTGTGAGAATATTACATGGAGAAGTTATAAAAAACTATGGTTCTTTTAAAAAAGTAAACATACTGTATATAATTGTTTTTACTTTTGGCACAAGGCCAGCAATTACGCAGTACATTACTGGTATATAATGTTATGTTTGAAGGGCTGTGTCAACTAGGGCCGTGACTACCAAGGTTAGGCTACCTTTTCCAGCTGTCATTTACACCACCACCATCGTCACCACCAAACAACCATAATATCCTCACCACCATGACCATTATCATCATCATCGTCATCATCATCATCATTATCGTCATCTTCATCATCATTATCGTCATCATCACGACCATTACCACCACCACCACCATCATCATTATCACTATCATTATCTTCATCGTTATCATCACCACCAACATCATCATCATTACCATAATCACTATCGTCGTCATCATCACCATCATCATCATCAGCATAACAACTATCATCACCATCACCACCATCATCACCATCACCACCACCACCATCATCATCATTACCATAATCACTATCGTCGTCGTCATCATCATCATCATCATCAGCAGCAGCATAACAACTATCATCACCATCACCACCATCATCACCACCACCACCATCATCATCATCATCACCATCACCATCACTAACATCATCATCACCGTATCCATCACCACCATCATCGTTATCATCATCATCGTCACCATTTTCATTATGTCTCCACCAGCTTCTCCCTCCAGCCAGGTACACTTCCATCTTATATGTGTGATGTAGTATTTGCTTGTTATTTTGTTGTAGTGATGGGGTGAGGAGTGTTTTTCTCATTGTTAATATATTGCCTCATTAGTTCTGGTTCTGGTTGTTTCTGGTTCTGGTTGATGCTGGTTCTGGTTGATTCTGGTTCTGGTTGATTCTGGTTCTGGTTGTTTCTGGTTCTGGTTGATTCTGGTTCTGGTTGATTCTGGTTCTAGTTGTTTCTGGTTCTGGTTGATTCTGGTCCTGGTTGATTCTGGTTCTGGTTGATTCTGGTTGTAGTTGTTTCTGGTTCTAGTTGATTCTGGTTCTGGTTGATTCTAGTTCTAGTTGATTGTGGTTCTGGTTGATTCTTGTTCTAGTTGATTCTGGTCTGGTGGTTTCTGGTTCTGGTTCTGGTTGTTTCTGGTTCTAGTTGTTCTAGTTGATTCTGGGTCTGGTGGTTTCTGGTTCTGGTTCTGGTTGTTTCTGGTTCTAGTTGTTCTAGTTGATTCTGGGTCTGGTGGTTTCTGGTTCTGGTTCTGGTTGTTTCTGGTTCTAGTTGATTCTGGTCTGGTGGTTTCTGGTTCTGGTTCTGGTTGTTTCTGGTTCTAATTGTTCTAGTTGATTCTGGGTCTGGTGGTTTCTGGTTCTGGTTCTGGTTGTTTCTGGTTCTAGTTGTTCTAGTTGATTCTGGTCTGGTGGTTTCTGGTTCTGGTTCTGGTTGTTTCTGGTTCTAGTTGTTCTAGTTGATTCTGGTCTGGTGGTTTCTGGTTCTGCTTCTGGTTGTTTCTGGTTCTAGTTGTTCTAGTTGATTCTGGGTCTGGTGGTTTCTGGTTCTGGTTCTGGTTGTTTCTGGTTCTAGTTGTTCTAGTTGATTCTGGTCTGGTGGTTTCTGGTTCTGCTTCTGGTTGTTTCTGGTTCTAGTTGTTCTAGTTGATTCTGGGTCTGGTGGTTTCTGGTTCTGGTTCTGGTTGTTTCTGGTTCTAGTTGTTCTAGTTGATTCTGGTCTGGTGGTTTCTGGTTCTGCTTCTGGTTGTTTCTGGTTCTAGTTGTTCTAGTTGATTCTGGGTCTGGTGGTTTCTGGTTCTGGTTCTGGTTGTTTCTGGTTCTAGTTGTTCTAGTTGATTCTGGTCTGGTGGTTTCTGGTTCTGCTTCTGGTTGTTTCTGGTTCTAGTTGTTCTAGTTGATTCTGGGTCTGGTGGTTTCTGGTTCTGATTCTGGTTGTTTCTGGTTCTAGTTGTTCTAGTTGATTCTGGTCTGGTGGTTTCTGGTTCTGCTTCTGGTTGTTTCTGGTTCTAGTTGTTCTAGTTGATTCTGGGTCTGGTGGTTTCTGGTTCTGGTTCTGGTTGTTTCTGGTTCTAGTTGTTCTAGTTGATTCTGGGTCTGGTGGTTTCTGGTTCTGGTTCTGGTTGTTTCTGGTTCTAGTTGTTCTAGTTGATTCTGGGTCTGGTGGTTTCTGGTTCTGTTTCTGGTTGTTTCTGGTTCTAGTTGTTCTAGTTGATTCTGGGTCTGGTGGTTTCTGGTTCTGGTTCTGGTTGTTTCTGGTTCTAGTTGATTCTGGTCTGGTAGTTTCTGGTTCTGGTTCTGGTTGTTTCTGGTTCTAGTTGTTCTAGTTGATTCTGGGTCTGGTGGTTTCTGGTTCTGTTTCTGGTTGTTTCTGGTTCTAGTTGTTCTAGTTGATTCTGGTTCTGGTGGTTTCTGGTTCTGTTTCTGGTTGTTTCTGGTTCTAGTTGTTCTAGTTGATTCTGGTTCTGGTGGTTTCTGGTTCTGGTTCTGGTTGTTTCTGGTTTTAGTTGATTCTGGTCTGGTAGTTTCTGGTTCTGGTTCTGGTTGTTTCTGGTTCTGGTTCTGGTTGTTTCTGGTTCTAGTTGTTCTAGTTGATTCTGGGTCTGGTGGTTTCTGGTTCTGGTTCTGGTTGTTTCTGGTTCTAGTTGTTCTAGTTGATTCTGGGTCTGGTGGTTTCTGGTTCTGGTTCTGTTTGTTTCTGGTTCTAGTTGTTCTAGTTGATTCTGGTCTGGTGGTTTCTGGTTCTGGTTGTTTCTGGTTCTAGTTGATTCTGGTCTGGTGGTTTCTGGGTCTGGTGGTTTCTGGTTCTGTTTCTGGTTGTTTCTGGTTCTAGTTGTTCTTGTTGATTCTGGTCTGGTGGTTTCTGGTTCTGCTTCTGGTTGTTTCTGGTTCTAGTTGTTCTAGTTGATTCTGGGTCTGGTGGTTTCTGGTTCTGGTTCTGGTTGTTTCTGGTTCTAGTTGATTCTGGTCTGGTGGTTTCTGGGTCTGGTGGTTTCTGGTTCTGTTTCTGGTTGTTTCTGGTTCTAGTTGTTCTTGTTGATTCTGGTCTGGTGGTTTCTGGTTCTGCTTCTGGTTGTTTCTGGTTCTAGTTGTTCTAGTTGATTCTGGGTCTGGTGGTTTCTGGTTCTGGTTCTGGTTGTTTTTGGTTCTAGTTGTTCTAGTTGATTCTGGGTCTGGTGGTTTCTGGTTCCGGTTCTGTTTGTTTCTGGTTCTAGTTGTTCTAGTTGATTCTGGGTCTGGTGGTTTCTGGTTCTGGTTGATTCTGGTTCTGGCTGTTTCTAGTTCTGGTTGTTTCTGGTTCTGGTACATTCTGGTTCTGGTTGTTTCTATTTCTAGTTGTTTCTGGTTCTGGTTGGTTCTGGTTGTTTCTAGTTCTGGTTCTGGTTTTTCTGGTTCTGGTTCTGGTTCTGGTTGTTCCTGGTTCTAGTTGATTCTGGTTCTGGTCACTTCTGTTTCTGGTTGATTCTGGTTCTGGTTGTTTCTAGTTGATTCTGGTTCTGGTTGATTCTGATTCTGGTTGATTCTGGTCTCTGGTTGTTTCTGGTTGTTTCTGGTTCTGGTTCTGGTTCTGGTTGTTTCTGGTTCTAGTTGATTCTGGTTTTGGTTGATTCTGTTTCTGGTTGATTCTGGTTCTGGTTGTTTCTAGTTGATTCTGGTTCTGGTTGATTCTGATTCTGGTTGATTCAGGTTCTGGTTGTGGCACTGGTTCTGGTGTTACTTTTAATATTTTGTCAGTTGTCCAGAATATATTGTCTAATCTATTCCATTATAATGTTTTTTTATGTGAAATTGTTGTGTAAGTTGTTGCGGGTGTGGTTCTTATACTTGCTATGTATCTGCTGTGTTAGTGTTGCGTCATTGGCTGTGGATTGCTCTCGGTATGTCCTGTGTAGAATCATGTCATATCGTATAAGCATGGCATCTGTGAAGACTCTATTACGTGTATTGTGCATTTCAATTGAAAATATGTTATATAGGATGAGGTCTAGCGGAGCTGGGAGTAGAGTAATGAGCCCTGGATCCCTGCTAAAGGGTCTTTGTTCATATTCCCTTTTATATATAATATTTCAATGATCATCGGTACTGATTTTACTTTCATACCCTCACCATGTTTATTTCAATGTCAATATTCTTATAGTATGGCAGTTTCTCAACTACTTTCCACACGATGATGATGTGATGATGGTGGTGGTAATAAATATATAAATAAATATATAAATATATATATATATATATATATATATATATATATATATATATATATATATATATATATGTACACACACACATATACATATTACTCCCTCCACACACCCACACACACCCACACACACACACATGTATATATATATATATATATATATATATACATGCATGCTACACCCTCCATATATATATATTTAGAGAGAGAGAGAGAGAGAGAGAGAGAGAGAGAGAGAGAGAGAGAGAGAGAGAGAGAGAGGAAAGGGAGAGAGAGACGGGTTTCTATTTAGTTCTCAATGAAATTTCACTGACAAGATATTGGTAGAAGTGAAATTGTGATAAAAGTAGTGAAGACAATCGTTGAAAGAGGACCCCAGTGATACTGAATCCGGGTCTACTGGTCTGTTTGCTGTGAATCTAAACCACACAAACATGCTTACTCTATCCAAAAGAACGCCCTCGTCTATTAAAACAGTTTAAATCTCTTCAATACATCAAGTTTCATCAAGCAGGCTTTATTCCGGTTTCATCGGTGTTAAGTGACTGAGATACAAGACCCTTCCAAGCCCTGAACAGGATGCCAGTTAATCTTAGGGTTAAACACCCAGAACGTGGAATTGAGTGTTTTTTTCTAAAAAAAAAAAAAACAACCGTAAAACCCAGGCCAGGAACCAAACACGTGACCTTATATGGTTAGTTCAGCACTCTAACCAATATGCCACCTATACCTACGGGCATAAATGCCATTCTAATTTCATGGTAAGACAGTAATGCCATCTAGCGAGAAGGTGGCCCAAAGAACATACTAGTGCTATATAAACGATTTAATCTTTAGCTATCATATCTGACATTCGGGTCACTTTAGGAATTTATATTTGGTCTCACACCACACAACCAAGCAAATGTGTGTGTGTATATATATATATATGTATATATATATGTATACATATATATATATGTATATATATATATATTTATAAGTATATATATACACGTGTATATGTATGAATATGTACGTTTATATATATATATGTGAGTGAGTGTGTGTTAGGCTGTGTAAGTCTGTGTGTATATATGTGTGTGTAAGTCTGTCTGTATGTGAGTGTGTGTGTATATGTGTGTGTAAGTCTGTCTGTATGTGAGTGTGTGTATACATGTGGGTGTAAGTCTGTGTGTATATATGAGTGTGTGTGTATATGTGTGTCTGTATGTGAGTGTGTGTATATATGTGTGTGTAAGTCTGTCTGTATGTGAGTGTGTGTGTATATGTGTGTAAGTCTGTCTGTATGTGAGTGTGTGTATATATGCATATGTAAGTATGTGTGTATATATGAGTGTGTGTATATATGTGTGTGTGTATATATGTGTGTGTGTAAGTCTGTGTGTATATGAGTGTGTGTATATGTGTGTGTGTAAGGCTGTGTGTATATGAATGTGTGTATATGTGTGTGTGTAAGGCTGTGTGTATATGAGTGTGTGTGTGTGTTTAAGTCTGTCTGTGTATTTAACTGTTATATTCAGGTCCCAGCCACACCAAATAATGTTATCTCCCTTTTCATGCTTTATTTACTTTTATCATAATCTTTATTTATTTTTATAAAAAAATAAACCGTTTCAGTAGATTTCTGAAAAACACACTTCCACATATAACTATTGCTGGCTACATTATATATATATTCATGCATAAACACATATATACATATACGTACATTCTTACATACGTACGTACAAACACATACACACACTCATATATATATGGGTGTGTGTATGTGTATATATATATGATGGCTGCCTCCTCGTTATTGAGTATGGCCATTACACGGTATACCATTATTAATAATTATTAATTAATTCTATCGTGCAATCCCTGTGCGTGAAGATATTTTTTAAAGTGAGGAAAGACTGTGCACTGAGCCAATCCCACTCTCTGAGCGACAGTAGCTATAACCCGAAAAGAAGAAAAGATCAACATCATCGGTAACTACTGAGCCACATGTTTTATATCGGAGTTATCCCAGTTTCCTGAGTTGCCTTCTCCTAGAAGTATATACATACATACATACATACATACATACATACATACATACATACATACATACATACATACATACATACATACATACATACATACATATATACATACAGCATACATACATACATATATGTGTTATATTGAAATCTGAATCGAATTTAGAGCACACACACACTATGTGTGTGTGTGTACGGCTGTATGGGCGAGTGTGTATTAGTGTGTGTTCTAGAGGCAGTGTGTGTTAGAGCTCTATTAAACATGTCGTGTATGTGTAAGACCCTTCTATAAAAATGGTAACGTCGATATTTTGTAGAAGCCGAAGCCCTCTCTGGTGATGGAGTCAACTGGAGAAAGGACTAAGAGGTTTCCTCCTTAGATTAACTCTTTAGCATTTAAACCGGCCATATCCGGCCAGAATTGTCTCACCTCTTTGTGTTGAAACTGGCCCTAACTGGCCTCTCATACCGATGTTAAGGTATTGTTCTCAAAATAAATAATATCAACATCTCGAAGATTGGATATTATGTGAGATAATTATGTGAAATAAAGCTTATACTGGGAAAATACAATAGTAAATATAATATAGAGTAATGTAAATGCTAAAAGGTTAATTGATGCGGTTTTGTGCGGAACAGAATGTTAAGAATTTTACAGCTTTTTAAAATAAAATTGTTTCATATTTTCCAGTCGTAATGTTCAACCGGATGACATTTAAAATAACACCTAAGAGTTGTATTTATTGTTGTAATGAGTTCTTAACACTAATACAACACTCAACGGGCAGATATATAATAAACGACATTCCAACTGTGACCATTGCACCTTATTACTAAGACACATGGAACCCAAGAATATATTAACTGAAGAGTCATTTTATAATACGGTAGGGTATGGTTGGATAGATAGTTGGTTGCTATTTCTAGCATGTTGCACAAACACTTAGGGGTTGAATTATTCAGATCAAAATTTTGTATAGTCCCTGGGTTGTTGAGTCTTCGATCTGATTTTGACAGCTCTTTTAAGTCATTTGACATCAATTACGTCATTATCAACGTTCAGAAGCACATGAATGTCATACAATTTCATCGATATATTTTTATTTTATTTTAAATCGATTATCTTTAATTTTTCATTCTACTCTTATTGATTTACTTTAAATGTTTAAAGTATTTAATTTGTAGCCAATCAAATGGAAACACGGCAACACACTTTCACATTTACACACATATATGTATGTATGTGTGTATGTATGTATGTATGTCGTATGTACGTGTGAAATGTGTGTGTATCTATATATGCATAGTTATTGTATGTATATGTGTATTTGAAAGAGAGGGAGAGAGAGTGTGTGTGGGTGTGTGGTAAATATGTACACAGAAACAGACAGATAGTTTGTTAGTTATGCACACAGACACAGACACAAACACGCACATATATATTCATATGCACACACTCACACACACACATATATATTCATATGCAGACATTCACACACATACACACACACACATATATATATAGAAAAGAGGTGTTTGTATTAAGTGAGTGTGACCGAAATATAAAAATATTTAAAAGTATATAAAAAATATAAAATAAAATATTGAAATTATGTGGACATTGGTGAGGTGTCTGTCCACCAACAGCGGGGCTATACATGTATTTGATGTGTCATTTAGCTTAGTGTTTACTGTAGTTCATGGCAGCGGTGGGGGAGGGGGTGTTAGAAGAGATTAACACCAAACACAACATTCTCTTAAGTCCACATATTGAAGCAGAGGTGGGGATCGGGTGGAGGAACACAATACCAACAACAATAAAGATAACGTTTTTTGTTTGCTTTTTTTCTAATTTATTGAAGCACGAGGCAAGTAATTTGGTCGGAAGGAAGTATTTGACTGGTATCTTATTTTAGCGATCATCAATCATAATGGAAAGATGACAGGTAAAGTTGACAGTGGTGAAATTTGAGCAAAGCACGTAAAGAACCGGATCAAATGCAGCAAAGTGGTTGTCCGACGCTCTACCGGTTCTGCTAATCCGTAATTGTTGTTGTTTTAATTCCAGTTGACGACAGTATGTCTCTAAAAGAATGTAAAAAACTATCTAAATATAAAGATCTAGAGAGAATAGAGAGAAGCTGAAATTTGGGGATTAAGAAAATAGAAACAATCACAGAAAACTACTCTCAATAATAATAGATGTCTTGGGAATAATGAGTTGTGAACCAGTTTGTAAACAAGAGATAGTAGTAAATGTCAACAAAGAAGAGTTCCCAAAGGGGGGAAAACCACCTAGATATATGACAGAAAAAAAGAAAAACAAAAGGGTGTCAAAACATTTAGTGTACCAATATACATATATACATTCGTACAGTATATACATATATACATATATATATATAGGTACATATATACAAGCATATAAACATATATATATATATACATACTTACATACATATATACATACATATATACATACATATACGTACATTCATACATACCTACGTACAAACATACACACAGACACATATATATATCACACCCATATATATATTCAAAGGAATTGTGGTAAGGAACCAAATGGACCATAACGCACCAGAATACTCAATATTTAAGGTAGTAGAGTGGGAAATAGGAAAAAGTATGACCCCGACGGCAGAGCTCAAGCCGTTTCGACGGCTATTTCGGACTCCTGAAATAGCCGTCGAAACGGCTTGAGCTCTGCCGTCGGGGTCATACTTTTTCTTATATGTATATATATATGTATATATATATATATATATATATATAAAGATTTACATATACACAAACTAAACAAAGTCACAGATATATATGCGGCAACCATTCACGATGTGGCTCAATGAATCTATGGCAAATGATTCTACAGACATACTTTATGATATATATATATATATATATATATATATATATATATATATATATATATATATATATATATATATATATGCATGTAAAGGGTATTGAGAGCAGTAGGGATTATGGGTGTCTAAGAGAGGGAGGTGGAAGTAAGAGGGGTGGAGTGAGGGGGGAGGGGGTGCGGAAAGGGGGTAGGGAATTTAAATATCTAAGTTATAGAAGAATGCGTTTTTTTTTGGAGTGATAAATTTAAAGCGAGAGACAAGTATGTTTGTAGAAGACAGGTTTATAAGGAATTGTGAGATTTATTAAAAGCAGCGTTTCAAATGTGTGTCAGTTACATCAGACCAACACGAAGTCTAAATTTAAGGGAAACCTTTTACATATTTCTCTATCATGTATATATAAATTTCTACGAATCTGTCACAACACGTAAAGAGAGAGGAGTAGCTTGACTACCTCATACCACTCACCCTCTTTACGTCTACTGCTTGAGTGAGTGAACGTATGCCTAAAAAGAAGGCGGGAGGGGGGGGTTAAAAAACTATGGTGTGTGTGTGTGTGTGAGTATGTATATGTGTTTCAGTACATGTCTGTGTGAATGTATGTCTGTATATGTGTGTATATCTTTGTAATTGTGTCTGTGTTTGCACGTTTATATTTACATATACTAATACATATAAATGTATGCATATGCACATACATGTATACACACACATACATACATATATACACATATGCATATGGAAAACAATTCTAGTAATATATAGTTTTCTTTCTTTTTTTAAGCGACACTTATCATTTTCAAATATTTATATTTTTAAAAATCAAGAATTTGAATTGATTTAGTAATATAACTGTTTCTACTTTAGGCACAAGGCCAGCAAATACCCAGTGCATTACTGGTACTTTATTTTATCGACCCCGTAAGGATGAAAGGCAAAGTTAACCTCGGCGGGATTTGAACTCAGATCGTAAAGGGACGTAACTATGCTGGAAAGCATGGCGTCTGACCCTCTACCGATACTGCCAATCCACCGTGATATGACTAACTCTCCCTGAGTACCAGAAGATCCCGTTTACGCTGAAACCAGAAGTTGTTGGCTTAAACTGTAATCTGTACTAATAATAAATATTTATTCTACACCTTTAAATATACTTATATATATTATATATATTATATATATACATATATATATATATTATATATAATACATATATATATATATATATATATATATATAATATATATATATATATAATATATATAAGTATATTTAAAGGTGTAGAATAAATATTTATTATTAGTACAGATTAAAGTTTAAGCCAACAATATATATATATGTGTGTGTGTGTGTGTGTTTATGTATGTATGTATGTCAGCAATAGTTAATATAAGTAGCGTCCCATAGCTTCGTTTGTCAGAAAGTTTAAGATTACTCCCCCCCCCCCATCTCCCCTTCCTCCACCTCCTCCTCCTCCACCTCCTCAGAGTTATCTATTTTTCAATATAAGTCAAGGTGGTTTAACTTCCGGTTTGAGTTTTAAGTTCAGTATTCATATATACACATGTACAGACACACACACAAACACACACACACACACACACATATATATATATATACATTTCAGGTTTTTACAAAATACTCTAGAGATCTTTCATGGTCGTGATGTATTGTTCCTTTTCTTTCTTTCTTTCTTTCTTTCTTTTTCCTATATGGTTCATTGTTTGACAACCGAACCGTGACTCATTGAATTTACAATACTGCATTTACTTGTTGGCATTTATATCTCCATTGTTGATTATACCCGAGTTATTTACTTGCTATCTCTCTCTATACTATTTGTTGCAGTGAAAACCAATCTTTCGAAACAGGTTTATTTCTACTTATTAAATATATAAATAAAATATAAAATATAAAAATATAAAAATGTATCAATGCATAACCTCAGTGAACTCATCCATTCTTTCGTTATTTTCATGAGTTGTATCTTCCCTGTAAATGTTCCTTGGTGTGAGAGAGAGGAGGGGGGGGGGGCGAGAAAAAGAGGTGGGAAATACTGAGAGAGAAGAGGTAGATTGAGAGGGAAAGACCTCTATCTATTATTATTTCTTGCCTTTTAGTACGTTGGTACATTAGCACATTACTTATCATTATAGTATATTTAATTCCATTCGAGATAGACAGAAAGATATATAGACGGACAGACAGATAGATAGATAGATAGATAGATAGATAGATAGATAGATAGATAGATAGATAGATAGATAGATAGATAGATAGATATGTTTCTTTTATTTGCCACCAGGGCATCAAAAGTGGGACAAGTACAAAGGGGGGAGTTTACTTAAAAAGGCGTCCTCAATAACAATGTATAAAAATAAAATAAAATATAACAAAAAATAAAATTTATAACAAAATCCTCAAATAGAGAGGAGGCCCCTTGGAGGGTCGCACACACCCCCGAAAAAAGTGTGCAACCCTTTTCCTCAGGAGCACGTTCCTTCCTCTTTTCCACCTACAGACTGATGTAAAGAGAAGGCCCATTCACACGGGCCATTCTCGCCACTTTCACCCACCTTTCATAAAAACGACTTGGGTGCAGCACCTCTCTCTCCATCCTGATCCTTCTTCCGAAATGATATCGGAAGGAACGGACCAGTTGTTGGCCAGAGAGAAAGGTGCCTAATCTCAGTCCTTTCAGACGCGTCCACCATACAACTTCTTTCACCATGGCTATTACGCACAGAAACACCGCCTCTCCTTCATCTTTGAAGGGGGGAGGCGACTTGATCATTACAATAGACTCGGTGGTCAACCGGATCGGTCCCACCCTTGACAGCAGTTGTTCGACATAGCCCCACAGATCGGCAATGCCCTAGCAGTGTACCAATGCGTGTGCAACGGTTTCCTCGTCGCACACGCATCTGGGACAGATCTTTTTCTAAGGCTCCCTACCCGGGCGCGCGTGTCTGTAGAGCCTTTCTCGAACGGGCAGAGCCCTTCTGTAGCATTGCCAGGTCAGGGACCTCTGGAAGTTATCCATGGGTCCCGGGCTGAATGTCCTACCGAACAGGTTGGCCAGTTCGTCTTCCTCCATGCCTAGGGCTTCTCCGAGGGCGTCGTCGCACCTGCTGCGTACCAGCCCTCTATAGAATGTTGCGGTGGAGTCTCCACTGATAACCGGATCCGCCTGCCAGAGGGCGGTGAGCGCCTGGGCACACTCAGTGTGCCAGGCGCCCAGTTTTCTCGGTCTTTGCTTGACCCAGGATTGCAGCCCGGTGAGTGAGACGAGTCTGGGAAAGGTTCGTCTCACAAACGAGGCCCACACCGGTTGACCGGTGAGGAATACGTAGAGGTGCCGTAGCCTTAATGCGTGTTTACGCATCATTAGCCACGGCATCCCCAGCCCTCCTTTCGAAGGGTGTTGACAGCAGATGGATCTCCTCACCATAGGAGCCCGCCTCTTCCAAAGGAATTGGAAGAGCGCGCGCTCCATCTTGGAGAGGGTTTCCCTTGGGCAAGGCACTACGGTCAGGCGGTAGTAGATGACGGACGTTATATAGGTGTTCGCCACCTCCGCCCGACCTTTCAGGGATAGTTTGCAACTGGCCCACTTCTGGATCAGTGCAAACACCCTGTTCGTAACCTCCGCCCAGTTGTTCTCCACCTGGAGGTCCGATCCGAACCAGACCCCGAGCAACTTCACCGGGCCCTCCGTCCAGCGTCCGACGACGCCATCGGAGGGCATCGGTCTGCCCCTCCACGTGCCGAGTTGCAAACCGATCGACTTGTCCCGGTTCAGCTTAGCCCCTGTGAACCTTTCGTACTCCTCCAGTAAGGTGCCGACCGCCTCGATTTCGGAGGCCGTCGACACCATTACTGTCACGTCATCGGCGTAGGCCGACACCGCTTTCCGCAATCCCGGTTCCAAAGGGATGACCTGCAACAACTCCAGATAGATAGACAGACATATAGATCGATAGAGACAGATAGATAGACAGACAAACAATTAGATAGATAGATATATAGATGGATAGATAGATAGATAGATAGATAGATAGATAGATAGATAGATAGATAGATAGATAGATAAATTTCTTTATTAGCCACAAGGGCACAAAAGAAGGGGACAAATACAAATGGGGAGTTTACATACAGGTATATGAAAATAAAACTATTAATAAAATAACAAATAACAATTGAAATCCCCAATAGGGGGGAGGGGCTTTACACAGGGGTTGTACACACACCCCAAAAAATGTACAACCCTCATCTCTAGGAGCACCAAGAGTGAGTACTCCCTTCCTCTCTTCCTCTTTTTCCTCAACCTACAGGCTTATATAGAGAGAAGGCCCAACCACTCGGGCCATCTTTGCCACATTCACCCACCTTTTATAAAATTTTCTGGGGTACAGCACCCCTCTCTCCATCCTGATTCTTTTTCCAAAATGATATTTGAAAAAACGAATCAGTTGTTCGCCGGAGAGGAAGGTGTCTGACCTCAGCCCTTTTAACCTCGTCCACCATATAACCTCTTTTACCATAGCCATAACACATAGGAAAACCGCCTCTCCCTCGTTTTTGAAGGAGGGTGGCGGTTTGATCATGACAATGGACTCGGTGGTCAACTGGATTGGTCCCACCCGCGACAATAGTCATTCTACATAGCCCCACAGGTCGGCAACGCCCGGGCAGTGTACAAATGCGTGTGCGACGGTTTCGTCTCGCACGCATCTCGGACAGATCTTTTTAGAGGGGTCCCTACTCGGGCGCCCGTGTCTGTAGAGCTTGTCTCGAACTGGTAGAGCTCCTCGGTAGCACTGCCAGGCCAGGGACTTTTGGAAGTTGTCCATTGGTCCCGGGCGGAAGGTCCTACCGAACAGACTGGCCAGTTCGTCCTCCTCTACGCCCAGAGTTTCTCCGTGCGTGTCGTCGCACTTGCTGCGGACCAACCCTCTATAGAATGTCGAAGTGGAGTCTCCACTGATCGCCGGGTCCGTTTACCAGAGGACTGTGAGTGCCTGAGCACATTCGATGTGCCAGTCGCCCATTTTCCTCGGTCTTTGCTTGACCCAGGACTGCAGCTTGGTGTCCGACCCTTTACCGATACTGCCAATCCACCGCCCTGATCGATCGATAAATAATTGTTTCTACTTTTGGCACAAGGCCAGCAATTACCCAATACATTACTGGTACTTTATTTTATCGACCCCGTAAGGATGAAAGGCAAAGTTAACCTCGGCGGGATTTGAACTCAGACCGTAAAGGGACGTAACTATGCTGGAAAGCATGGCGTCCGACTCTCTACTGATACTGCCAATCCACCGATCGATAAATAATAATAAGATAAATTATCAATATTGTTGCTTTATCAAACTTGTTGCTGCTAAAATTACCTAAGCAATAAATGGAATCCTAGAATGGCGGTTTGAATTGTTCCATTGTCTTAAGAAGGTAATTCTACAATACGATTCCATTACACTTTGATGTTTTCCACAAGAACAAATCTAACGAATTATATATATAATAATACATTTAGACTTTCTATATTGTCCAGTACTACTACTACTACTACTACTACTACTACTACTACTACTACTGCTACTACCACCACCACCACCACCACCACCACTACTACTACTACCACCACCACCACAACAAGAACAACACAAATATTTATGATTAAGTGATATGTTCAACAAATTAAAATTGAAAAAACACAAAAAACACA
>OZ024744.1:24974429-24986929 GCA_964016885.1 Eledone cirrhosa
TAATAATCACAGTCATCTTCAACAACAACAACACCAACAGCACCACCAACACCACCAACACCAGCAACAGCACCAACAACGCCACCAACAGCACCAACAACGACACCACCAACACCACCAACACCACCAACAGCACCAACAACAACACCACCAACACCACCAACACCACCAACAGCACCAACAACAACACCACCAACACTACCAACAACACCACCAACACCACCAACACCACCACCAACAGCACCAACAACAACACCACCAACACCAACAAAAACACCAACGGCACCAACAACAACACCACCAACACCACCAACAGCACTAACAACAACACCACCAACACCACCAACACCACCAACGGCACCAACAACAACACCACCAACACCACCAACAGCACTAACAACAACACCACCAACACCACCAACACCACCAACAACACCACCAACAACACCACCAACACCACCAACAGCACCAACAACAACACCACCAACACCAACAACACCACCAACACCACCAACAACACTACCAAGCACCAACAAAACCACCACCACCACCACCAACAGCACCAACAAAAACACCACCAGCACCACCAACAAGACCACCAACACCATCACCACCAAGAACACAACCAACACCACCAACAGCACCAACAACAACACCACCAACACCACCAACACCACCAACAACACCACCAACACCACCAACACCACCAACACCATCACCACCACCACCACCAACACCAACAACACCAACACCAACACCACCACCACCACCACCAACACCAACAACACCAACACCAACACCAACACCACCACCAACACCACCAACAGCACCACCAACACCACCACCACCAACACCACCAACAGCACCAACAACGCCACCAACAGCACCAACAACAACACCACCAACACCACCAACACCACCAACGGCACCAACAACAACACCACCAACACCACCAACACCACCAACAGCACCAACAACAACACCACCAACACTACCACCAACACCACCAACACCACCACCAACACCACCAACAGCACCAACAACAACACCACCAACACCAACAACACCACCAACACCACCAACAACACTACCAAGCACCAACAAAACCACCAACAACACCACCAACAACACTACCAAGCACCAACAAAACCACCAAGAACACAACCAACACCACCAACACCACCAACACCATCACCACCACCACCACCAACACCAACAACACCAACACCAACACCACCACCACCACCACCAACACCAACAACACCAACACCAACACCAACACCACCACCAACACCACCAACAGCACCACCAACAACACCACCAACAACACCACCAACAGCACCAACAGCACCAACAAAACCACCACCAACACCATCACCAACACCAACAACACAACCAACACCACCACCAACACCACCAACAACACCACCAACAACACAACAACACCACCAACAACACCAACAACAACACCACCAACACCACCAAAAACACCACCAACAACACCGACACCACCACCAACAACACCACCAACAACGACACCACCAACACCACCAACACAAACAACAACATCACTAACAGCACCAACAGCACCACCAGCACCACCAACAACACCACCACACAGACCAGCAACACCACCAAAAACCACCAACACAACCAACAACACCACCAACACCACCACCACCCCAACATCGACACTACCAACACAACCAACAGCACCACCAACACCAACAACACCAACACAACACCACCACCAACAACAACACCACCACCAACATCACCAACACCACCAACAACACCACCAACAACATCACTACCAGCAACACCACCAACACCACCACCAACACCACTACCAACAACACCCAACACCACCACCACCAACAGCACCAACAACACCACCAACAACACCACTACCACCAACACCACAAACACCACCACCAACAACACCAACAACACCACCAACAACACCACCAACACCACCAATAGCACCAACAAAACCAACACCAACACCACCACCAACACCAACAACACCACCAACAGCACCAACAACACCACCAACACCACCAAGACAACCAACAACACCACCACCAACACCACCAACAACACCACCAACAACACCAGCAACACCAACAACAGCACTAACAACACCACCAACAACACCACCAACAACACCTCCAACACCACCACCAACACCACCAACACCACCAACACCACCAACAGCACCAGCAACACAAACAACACCACCAACAACACCACCAACACCACCAGCAACACCACCAACAGCAACACCACCAACAGCAACAACAACACCAACAACACCACCACCAACACCACCAACAACGCCACCAACAACACCAACACCAGCAACACCACCAACAGCAACAACAACACCAACAACACCACCACCAACACCACCAACAACGCCACCAACAACACCAACACCACCACCAACAACGACACCACCAACACCACCAACACAAACAACAACAACACCAACAGCACCAACAGCACCACCAACACCACCAACAACACCACCACCAAAAACCACCAACAACACCAGCAACACCACCAACAGCAACAACAACACCAACAACACCACCACCAACACCACCAAAAACACAACCAACAACACCAACAACACCACCAACAACGACACCACCAACACCACCAACACAAACAACAACAACACCAACAGCACCAACAGCACCACCAACACCACCAACAACACCACCACCAAAAACCACCAACAACACCAACACAACACCACCAACAACAACAACACCACCACCAACACCACCAACAGCACCAACAACACCACCAACAACACCACCAACAACACCACCAACACCACAAACACCACCACCAACAACACCAACAACACCACCAACACCACCAACAACGCCAACAACACCACCACCACCCCACCACCAACAACACCACCAACACCACCACCACCCAACCACCAACACCACCAACACCACCAACATCACCACCAACAACACCACTACCAACAACACCACAAACACCACCACCAACACCACCAACAACACCACCAACACCACCAACAACACCAATAACACCACCAACAACACCACCAACAGCACCACCACCACCACCACCCCACCACCAACACCACAACCAACAACACCACCAACACCACCAACAAAACCAACACCACCACCAACACCACCACCAACAACACCAACACCAGCACCAACAACACCAACAGCACCAATAACACCACCAACATCACCAACACCACCAACAACACCACCAACAACAACACAAACAGCACCAACAACACCACCAACAACACCACCAACACCACCAACAACACCACCGACAGCACCAACAACACCAACACCACCAACAACACCACCAACAGCACCAACACCACCAACAGCACCAACAACACCACCAACAACATCACCAACACCACCAACAACACCACCAACACCACCAACAACACCACCGACAGCACCAACAACACCAACACCACCAACAACACCACCAACAGCACCAACAACACCAACAGCACCAACAACACCACCAACAACACCACCAACACCACCAACAACACCACCGACAGCACCAACAACACCAACACCACCAACAACACCACCAACAGCACCAACACCACCAACAGCACCAACAACACCACCAACAACACCACCAACAACACCACCAACAACACCACCAACACCACCAACACCACCAACAACACCAACAACACCACCAACAACACCAACAACACCACCAACAACACCACCAACAACACCACCAACAGCACCAACAACACCAACAGCACCAACAAGACCACCAACACCACCAACAACACCAACAACACCACCAACAACACCACCAACAACACCACCAACAGCACCAACAACACCAACACCACCAACAACACCACCAACAGCACCAACACCACCAACAGCACCAACAACACCACCAACAACACCACCAACAACACCACCAACAACACCACCAACACCACCAACACCACCAACAACACCAACAACACCACCAACAACACCAACAACACCACCAACAACACCACCAACAACACCACCAACAGCACCAACAACACCTACACCACCAACAACACCAACAAACCACCAACATCACCACCAACACCACCAACAGCACCAACAACACCACCAACACCACCAACAACACCACCAACACCACCAACAACACCAACAACACCACCACCAACACCAACAACACCAACAGCACCAACAACACCACCAACAACACCACCAACACCACCAACAACACCACCAACAGCACCAACACCACCAACACACCCCACCACCACCAACACCACCAACACCACCAGCATCACCACCACCAACACCACAACACCACCAAAACCACCACCAACACCTCCAACACCACCACCACCAACACCAACAACACCGCCAACACCACTACCACCAACACCAATACCAACAACACCACCACCACCAACAACAACACCACCAACACCACCAACACCAACACCACCACCAACACCACCACCAACACCACCAACAACACCACCAACACCACCAACACCACCAACAACACCACCACCAACAACAACAACACGAACACCACCAACACCACCACCAACACCACCTACACCACCACCACCACCAACACCACCTCCAACACCACCAACAACAGCAACAACACCACCAACAACACAACAACCACCACCAACACTACCAACCACCACACCAACAACACCACCTCCACCAGCAACACCACCAACAACAACACCAAGACCACCCACACCACCAATAACACCAAAAACACCACCACCACCACCACCAACACCACCACCAACAACAACACCCCCCACCCCCCACCACCACCACCACCAACACCACCAACACCACCAACAACAACACCAACAACACCAACAAGACCACCACCACCACCTCCACCAACACCACCACCAACAACAACACCACCACCACCACCACCAACACCACCAACAACAACACTAAGACCACCAAGACCACCAACAAATACCACCAACACCACCACCACCAACAACAACAACACCAACACCACCACCACCAACAACAACACCACCACCAACATCACCAGCACCAACAACACCACTAACAACACCGTCATGATAACATCGACAACAAACATTATATACATACATACGCATACACATATGTATATATATTTATGTGTGTATACATACATATATACATACATACATACAAGCATACATATACATACATATATACATGATGGCTACCCCCTCGTTATCGAGTATGGCCATTACACGATATACCATTATTAATAATTATTAATTAATTCTATAGTGCAATAGCTCGAAAAGAAGAAAAGATCGACATCATCGGTAACTACTGAGCCACATGTTTTATATCGGAGTTATCCCAGTTTCCTCAGTTGCCTTCTCCTAGAAGAATGCCCTGACAAAGGCTAGGCGTTTGTCACTCCCAGTGGTCTAACTGTGCGGTACATGTTTATATACATATTTACACACTTTCCGATGGTCGTTGACTCTTATGAGCTCTTCGCCCTTTGTCAGGTTTTGTTTTTTGTCCAGCAGGGTGTCCAAAATCCCCCTCCTTGCCAAGTAAGCATGGTGGGGTTGCCGGTTTAGTCGCCGACGACCCGACCATGCGACAGGTTGTACTGGGTTACATGTTACCAGTAGCACTTAAGAGTAACCCGACATGGCATATATACATACATATATACATACATACGTACATACATATATGGTGGCTGCCAACTCGTTTTCGAGTACGGCCACTACTTTATATCCATGTAGGAGAACCCCTACCGATGTGCTGAACGAGTGTGACTTTTTAGTCCAGCCAGCGACTTGAAAACTCTGGTACAAACACTACACTTGTGACAATTATTGACACATAGTGCTGGGCCCATGGTACCATGTGAGGACAAGTGCAGAGAGATCTCCAGATATAAAGCAATGCCTGTGCCGTGAAGATTTTATAGTGAGCAAAGGCACTGCACAAAGCCAGTCCCACTCTCTTAACCAAGATGATATTTACCAAAAAGAATAACAAGTCAACATCATTGGATACCATCAGGGTTGCAGGTGTTAAATCAGAGATTTCCCACTCCTAGAATTCTGCCTTGACAAAGGCTAAGGGGTCATCTCTCCCGGTGATTTTGGGTGGCCATTGACTCTTAAGAGCTCCTTTGCCCTTTGACATATATACATCATACATACATACATACATACATACATACATACATACATACATACATACATACATACATACATACATACATACATACATACATACATGGTGGCTGCCAACTAGTTTTCGAGTACGGCCACTACTTTATATCCATGTAGGAGAACCCCTACCGATGTGCTGAACGAGCGTTACTTTTTAGTCCAGCCAGCGACTTGAAAACTCTGGTACAAACACTACACTTGTGACAATTATTGACACATAGTGCTGGGCCCAAGGTACCATCTGATGACAAGTGCAGAGAGATCTCCAGATATAAAGCAATGCCTGTGCTGTGAAGCTTTTATAGTGGGCAAAGGCACTGCACTAAGCCAGTCCCACTCTCTTATCCAAGATGATATTTACCAAAAAGAAGAACAAGTCAACATCATTGGATACCATCAGGGTTGCAGGTGTTATATCAGAGTTTTCCTTCTCCTAGAATCCTGCCTTGACAAAGGCTAAGGGGTCATCTCTCCCGGATATACATACATTCATACATACATACATACAT
The DNA here is from genome assembly GCA_964016885.1 of Eledone cirrhosa. NCBI lineage: Eukaryota > Metazoa > Mollusca > Cephalopoda > Octopoda > Eledonidae > Eledone > Eledone cirrhosa. The sequence goes on from OZ024744.1 coordinate 24,981,180, forward strand.
ACATACATACATACATACATACATACATACATACATACATACATACATCATATATATATATATATAATATATATATATATATATATATATATATATATATATATATATATATATATATATTATATATATATATATATATATATATATATATATATATATATATATATATATACATGTATATATATTTATATATATACATATATATACACATAACACAACATAATAGAAGTATGTCTATGTCCTACTTCTGAAGTATGAAATCTGATTGTCATCGTCTGTTTGTCACTGCTTCACCATTATGACTGTAACAGTAATACACCACCACTACCTCACCCCATCCTCTACCACCACCACCACCACCACTACCACCACCACTACCACCACAACTACTACCACCACTACCACCAACAACACTACCCCTACCACCACAACTACTACCACCACCACCACCAACGACACCACCACCACCACCAACACCACCACAACTACCACCACAACCACCACCGCCACCACTACCACCGCCACCACCACTATCACCCCTTCCCTTGTCTATTTCATCATCTTCATCCACTCATACAACCCGTTCACACACATACAAACACATATACAAACACACACACAAACACACACATGCACACACTTATTTATTACTCTTTCTGAACATATTCCTTCTCTTCCTCCTTATCCTTCTCACCTCCACCTACTCCACCTTCCTATGACCCCCCCCCCCTTCTGATCCCCTTCGTCTTAATGGTGAACACCCTTCGGTTTCTCTTCTCTACTTCTCTACCAACGCCAACAGTCTACGCCGGCAGGGTACCTTTAAATGGTCATTTGAAATGCAAGAAAAAGCAGCCAACAAAATCTCTCTTATATCAACGAAAAGGCGTGTTAGATATCGATGTCTTACACACCTAAAAATGTGGTGACCCCAGCCGAAACAACTTAACTTGTAAGATTGTTTTTATTTTGTGAGGGTTATCAACTCCCTAAACCACACGCATTAGTTGATTATATCAGTTATCAATCAATAAAGACATCAATAAAGGAAGTTAACTGTCACCAGATTATATCGATTTCAACATACGTCAATGCATATCATTCTTTTTAGGATTCTCTGGTATAATTTGAGGGTGATTTTGTTGCTATTTCTAGCAAGCTGAGTGTTCACATAGCTGACTAGTGTCGTGACAAACAAAATTTCTACAGTCGTTTACTAGCTTCTTTTCGTTTTCTGACCAAATTCCCCTTGTCATTTCTCTCTTTGTGGTTGATAAAATAAATTAATACAATCTTCGATTAACGATTCAAGCAAGTATACGTCTTTCCGATAAAGTTATGTAATATTTCACCATTATTTTTTTCTAACAAACGTTGGATGGTCAAACCAGTGCAGCGGAAAATACCGATTAATATTTAGCTAGTCCATTTTAAAGTTCTCAGTTCAAACATGCCGGCGTTCACTTTTATGATGATCATCTTTCTTGGGTCAATAGAATAAGTATCAATAAAAAAAATAGACTCCTTAACCCTTTACCAACATGTGACTCGTAAACAGTCTATATTGTTATACAAACTGAAATGTCCAGATCCTAATAATTGTTTCTACTTTTGGCACAAGGCCAGCAATTATCCTAGTGTATTACTGGTAGTTTATTTTATCGACCCTGTAAGGATGAAAGGCAAAGTTAACCTCGGCGGGATTTGAACTCAGACCATAAAGGGCCGTAACTCTTTGCTATAAAGCATGGCGTCAGACCCTCTACCGATACTGTCAATCCACCGCCTTTCCAATCTCTTCCTCATACACGAACGTTTTTGTTTTGATTTTTCTTAACAGTGAATTTCATTGCAGTCAGATGTTTGCCTATCATAGTGGTTACCAAACTTATTTTGGTACGGAACTATTATTGTGATATTTTGCAAAACACAGAACCCATACCTATGTTTTACCAACAATTCCCACCATTTTAATAAAACATCAAATAAAACAACAATTGTTTTATAGAGAATATATTCATTTGTAAAGCAAACATAATAAATTCTTATGTCGTGAAACACTAGAATGTTTTGGGGAAATCCTGAAATGGTTTCGTGTAAAAAAAACTATGAGAATTTGTGATAATGAGAGTTGAAAATATATTTGTGTATCAATCTGTACGTATGTATGAGTTTCTCATCGTTAATCTCTCTTTCCAAATTCCACAGGACGAAAAAAATACAAAAGGTACAAACACGATTCTTACCAGAGCTTCTTTAAATTAATCCCGGCTTAATGAAATTTGACAATTTGCCGCTTTCGGCAAGCATTTTGACGAAAAGAATGTCTATCAAATTTGAAGACAAGGTAAGTGTGTTTGCCACAAATTTATTTCCTGTACCTTTATCATCTAATAAACTGACCAGGCGGCGACGCTTATAGCCTCTTATGAGCTCTCAGTAGTTCACATTAGATATTTACTTCAAACGAAATGGCCCAATACACAGTAGGATGTTCACAGCTCCACTTCATATATAGTTGATCTCTAATGAGAGAGGAGGAGAACGAGAGAAAATATAGATAGAGAAATAAATAAATAAATAAATAAATAAATAAATAAATAAATAAATAAATAAATAAAAAGTGGTAGAGTAGTGAAATGAGGAAATGGGTATGGTGAGGGGGTGGTTACCAGTTAGTTACCTCTGTCTTCGAAGCTGCCAGTGAGAAACGACACAGGTTATAAAGACCTAAGGAGTCTGTTATTGACTCACTGAGATGTTTCAGCTTTGGCACCTAATTAGACAGGATTTACCAATAATTTCTCGCAATAAGTGTCACAGAACTGTTAGAGTTTGAAGATATAAATCACAGATTCACCAAGATGTTTCCTTACACTATTCGGTTTTATTTTTTATTTTTATTTCATTTTTTCCCTTCCTCTCTCATCTATTCCTCTCTCTCACACACTACCATAACAACCACCACTGCCATCACACCACCACAATAACCAGCACTACCACCACACCATCACACACCACCACAACTTCCATAACAACCACCATTACCGTCACACCACCACCACCACAACTAACATAACAACCACCATTACCATCACACGACTACAACCACCGCCACAACAACAACCAGCAGCACTACCATCACACCACTACCACACACCACTGCACACCACGACAACAACCACCAGCACTGCCACCTACACCACAACCACCACAAACAAAAACCACCACAAGCCTCACCACCACCACCACGGTCGTCGCTCTCCTCGCTAACGTTGTCACCACTAACACCACCACTGCTACCACCGCTACCACCAGTAAAACAGGCAACAACAGCACCAACATCAACAACACTACCAACACCACCACCACCAACAGCACCAACACCACCAACAACAACAGTACCAACATCAACAATACCATCGCTACCAGCAATAACAACAACGACACAACAACAACAACAACAACAACACCAGCACCACACCCACCACCACCACTACCAACACCCCCATGACCACAACAACAACAACAACACCACCACCACCACAACAACAACAACACCACAACTACCACCACCACAACAACAACACCACTACCACAACAACAACAACAACACTACTACCCCCACCCCCACCACCACTACTACCACAACAACAACACTACCACCACCACCACCAACACCGCCACTACAACAACAACACCAGATATTAATTCCAAATCAGAACAAACAAGTTAACTCCGAGAAAACTTGTACAGAAATCATATCAAATTATTTCTAGCCGTTCATACTACTAACAATAAATATTGAGAAATCAGAGATCAGAGATCGATTTCTGGAAACTTGGAAGGCACGGTATATGTATATATGTATAAATGTATGTATGTAGACACGTAGTTATATATATGTGTGTATACATGTAGGCATCTATGTATGTATAAATGTATGTAGTATGTATGACTATGTATGTATGTATATATGTATATATATATATGTATGTATATATGTATGTAAGTATGTATATATGTTTGTATAAGGTTTCTTGGTGAGGAGGGTGACTTTGGACATCCTGCAGGACTAAAAACAAAACCTGTCAAAGGGCAAAGAAGCTCTTAAGAGTCAATAACCATCCAAAATCACCGGTAAGTGTGTTTGCCACAAATTTATTTCCTGTACTTTTATCATCTAATAAACTGACCAGGCGGCGACGCTTATAGCCTCTTATGAGCTCTAGCCTTTGTCAAGGCAGAATTCTAGAAAGAAAACTCTGATATAACACCTGCAACCCTGATGGTATCCAATGATGTTGACTTGTTCTTCTTTTTGGTAAATATCATCTTGGTTAGGAGAGTGGGACTGGCTTTGTGCAGTGCCTTTGCTCACTATAAAAGCTTCATGGCACAGGCATTGCTTTATATCTGGAGATCTCTCTGCACTTGTCCTCACATGGTACCATGGGCCCAGCACTATGTGTCAATAATTGTCACAAGTGTAGTGTTTGTACCAGAGTTTTCAAGTCGCTGGCTGGACTAAAAGTCACACTCGTTCAGCGCATCGGTAGGGGTTCTCCCACATGGATATAAAGTAGTGGCCGCACTCGAAAACGAGTTGGCAGCCACCATGCGTGTATATATGTATGTATATATGTATATGTATATATGTATGGTATATATATATATATATATATATATATATATATATATATATATATATATATATATATATGTGTGTGTACATATATATCTATATGTATATGTGCGTATGAATACGTTCAACTCTAATATTTTTCATTCGAATCCTGGACTAAACAGTGTGTTTTCTTCTTCAGCAAAACACCTGATATCAAAGTGTTGTAATTTGCTTGAAACATTGTGGAATAAGAAATAGAAATTTAAATAAGTTCGGAATTTGGAAGCCCGACAATGCGTTCGAAATTAAAAGGTTTCAAGTAAAAGGACTGATAAGAGTGACAACGGTAACATTTTACCTCAGCAATTTTATTGATCTCAAATATTTTTGGATTTACCATCCATTATCAAGAGAATTGTATTGGTAGTATCGGTAAAGAGTCGGACGCCATGCTTTGACGCATAGAGTTACGGCCCTTGCCATTCTGAGTTCAAATCCCACCGAGGTTAACTTTGCCTTTCATCCTTACGGGGTCGATAAAATAAAGTACCATAATGCACTGGGTAATTGCTGGCCTTGTGCCTAAAGTAGAAAAAATTATCAAGAGAATCCGTGTGTAGATGCTTAGGGGGCTATCGGGGAAGAGTTGTAGTAAGGAGCAGCAATAACTGGGAGTAATCGTAAGGTGGTCTTATCATCTTGTTTGTACGTTCTGTCAATCAAGGCCAAGGAAACCATTATAATCTTCTTTCGCCTTTGTGACAGACATTAACCGCTACTTTTAATGTAGCAAAGGCAGAAGAATCTAAACTAGCCGTGGCGAGAATACCGCAAAATCGGGAAAACTGCAGCCCGCCTGTGGAAGCAGCCCCGTGAGGAATGGTGGCTGTTACAGCGGGTCTCTCTGGGTCTCATATCATTCTCCGCGGCAATGGGGTGCAGCTGAGACACACAGAGTGGATTGTAATGTCTGTCACCCCCCCCCCCCCCCTTCTCTTTCTTTCCTTGCTTAATATCCTTTTCCCTTTTCTTCTTTTTCTTCTCTATCCTTTTCGTTTCCTATTGACATTAATATTCAAGAAATACAAAACAGTCTTTTATAACATAGAAAAGAAATATCTAT
>OZ024744.1:24991929-25001929 GCA_964016885.1 Eledone cirrhosa
CACATACAGACAGATACAGACACACATACAGACACGCATATATACACACATACAAACACACATACACACATATAGATAAACATACAGACACACAGAGACAGACACACACACGTACACACACAAGCACTTTCATAAACATTACACACATATGCACACGCACTTTTATAAACACTCACGCACGCACACAGATTTGATGTCATTCCAGACATGACTGTCACTCCTTTTCGTTCTGTCTACTGAGACGGTGAATTGATCCGAATGGTTTGACACACGAGACAACATGCCTTGTGGTATTCATTCCACCCGCTTATCTTCTGATCTTAATGCCGTCGGGTGGATCTTTGCCTTTCATCTTTCCGGTCGGTGTCGATGAAATAAAGTAGCAATTGTAGGGTATTGGAATTGTGGAATTGGTAGAGGGTGAATGAGATACTTTGCAGTATTTGATCCGGTTTTTAAGAGGTTCACTAAGTTGTTAGGTTGTAAGTAAACTTAATCCCTCGCTCAGTTTAAACCCACTTCGTGATCCCTTGGATGCCGTTAACAAAATCATTTTGGTCTGCAAACTTTCAGGACAGTTCTCTGGCTTGCGACAACTTCCACATTTCGGCCAACGGTTCTTGGAAGATCTTTAAAAATAGGAGGGTTAGCATCTACTTTCCCTCTCCCACTAAGAGATTAAAAAAAAGGAGACAAAGAAAACAGTGTGTATCTGGGACTACATTATCTAATATGTCATTCCCTTAAGACGGTAAATATGATTTTTAAAAAAGTGGGAGATAGGGAGAAAGATACAGGGAGAGTGGGTGTGTGTGTGAGAGAGAGAGGGTGTTATGTGTGTGTGAGAGAGAGTTTAGACTGTGTTATTTCGAGCAGGTCAAGCGACCACTTAAAGCCACTCTTGGTCGGCTCATGTTTCTTTTATATATTTGGTGTTGGTGGAATGAACATTAGTAGGTGATAAAGAAGGGGTGCTTCAGATAGAGTTGAAATAAATCTGGAACAGCTATATAATAATATATATACTGGTGTTATATTACTGTTTATCTTATTATGTGCGGTTGTTGTCGATGGAATGAATTTATCTGCATATATATATATGTATATATATATCTGCATATATATATATATATATTTTATCTGCATATATATATATATATATATATATATATATATATATATATATTTGCCTTGCTTTGATGTCTCAAACATCTCGCCCTCATTAGACGAAATACATGGAAATATATGCCACAAAACATGCTATGTCTTTTATTCCATCTATCAAAAATGTTAAATTCTATAATGTACATATTATCAAATAACCCTAGGTCAGTTACCAATGATTAAGCAGACTTATGATCAATCACATTCCGTCTATGACCATCCCGCCTTTCCTCGGTTATCGGATATCTATGACAAGTTATTTAATGTTATTCCAAAAAAGGATATTATTCCCAAAAGGATGGAGTTGATATAATTTGAGGTATATTTAGCTGCTATCTTAAGCAGGGTGCGTGTGACGATGTATAGGTTCTTGATATTGGCTCAGTAAAGGATAGACGTCCTCACAGAACTGGAGAGCCACATCGTATACATCGCAATTCTTGGTGACGCGTTTCCAATTACATCACGTAACGCCCACCGTAGAAAAAACACATCATAGAAAGTCTGTTTTCTAGGGTGGCCAAAACAAACACTGAGATTTGATCTGTGAATTGATCAAAAGGTTCTGAGAGAGTAAGAGAGAGAGATAGGGAGGGAGGGGAGAGAGTGGAAGAGAGAGAGAGAGAGAGAGAGAGAGAGAGAAAGAGAGAGAGAGAGAGAGAGGCAGAGAGAGAGAGAGAGAAGAAATTAGAGAGAGGATAAAGAGAAGAAAGTGGGAAGAGAGAGAGAGAGAAAGAGAGAGAAGAGAGATAATAAAGTAGAAAGAGAGGGAGGATAGAGAGAATAAAGTGGGAAGAAGGAGAGAGAGAAAGAGAGAGGAGAGATATAATAAAGTAGAAAGAGAGGGAGGATAAAGAGAAGAAAGTGTGAAGAGAGAGGAGAGACATTACGACAGAAAAATATTCCTTCAACCATTGTTGTTGTTGTTGTGGTTCTATTTATAAACGATATTGCTGTTATTGCTATTATTGTTGATGTTGTTGTTGGAGTATGTCAAAAACAGAGTCCGAGAAAACTGATATGATACAACAGAAATGTATACCCAATCTAACAGGGAGCCCCCTTTATAGAAATTAATTTTCCCACGGACTCCATGTTTTTCAAAGGTCTTTCTTGCTTACTCAACAAGCTGGCCGCCGACCCCTCAGTACTACCTTTCTCGACCCGAGGGGGCCAGTGGTCTCTCCCCTCCACCGACCCACCTTCCCAGGCTGGGAATCGTTGCATATTATAGTCATATTCGTGATTTCGAATAAGTCTATATTATGCCGTGTGCGTGTGCGTGTGCGTGTGTGTGTGTGTGTGTGTGATAGTTGTGATGGTGGTGGTGGTGCGTGTGTGTGTGTCTGTGTGTGTGTGTGTGTGATAGTTGTGATGGTGTGAATATATTTTGACGTTTCGTAGGTTGTCGCCTCGTTTGTGAGTGTGTAAGAGAAATGTTTTTGTTTTAATCACACACATTCTCTCTCTCTCTCTCTCTATATATATATATATATATATATATATATTCACATAAGAAACGGAGAATCAGTGTTGCGACGAATACAAATTATTAGACATATTACAATCGTTTCTCTATCGACCAGCTCGGGGCAAGATCGATGTAATGATCGAACCTTACTCTGAAATCGCAAGGTCCTCAGATACGTCTTGATTCTACGAAGCAGAGTTTCCAAATGATATATATATATATATATTTATCTCACACTCTCGTTTTTTGTCCCCCACCACACTTTCTTTCCCGACGACAACACCAAGAACAACAAGGATTTCTGTCACTTTTTAGCAAAACACCTGAAATTAAAGAATATTTTCAGGTTTGGTCTGGTGTGTCGATTAAACAAAAAGCCCAGTACTTGACTGTTTCTTTTATTTTATCGACCCCGGAAGAATAAAAGGTAAAGTTGTGCTCAACGGGAGTTGAGCTCAAGTCAAAAAGAACCGGAAAAAAAACTGCAAATCTTTGATTGCTAATCGATTCTGACCATTGCCCGTCGTTGATGGTATTGGTTATAGTTTCTAAAGTCTTCGAAATAACAACAGCAACAACAACAGCAACAACAACAACAATTCAACCGCCAAAAACAACAGCTATACAAAATAATTATCAATAGTAACAATAACAACAACAATAGCAACAATAACAACAACAACCACAGCAACAACAACAACAACAACATCAACGACAAACTCAATAACAAAAACAACAATCGTCGTCGTGGTAGTGGTGGTGGCAATGGTGGTGGTAGTGGTGGTGGTGGTGGTGGTAGTGGTGGTAGTGGTGGTAGTAGTAATAGTGGTGGTGGTGATGGAAGTGGTGGTGGTAGTGGTGGTAGTAGTAATAGTGGTGGTGGTGATGGAAGTGGTAGTGGTAATAGTGGTGGTGGTGGTGGTGGTGTTGGTGGTGGTAGTGGTGGTAGTGGTAGTGGTGGTAGTGGTAATAGTGGCGGTGGTGATGGAAGTGGTGGTGCTGTTGGTGGTGGTAGTAGTAATAGTGATGGTGGTGATGGCGGTGGTAGTGGTGGTAGTAGTATTAGTGGTGGTGGTGTTGGTGGTGGTAGTGGTTGTAGTAGTATTAGTAGCGGTGGTGGTGGTGGTAGTGGTGTTGGTGGTGGTAGTAGTATTAGTGGGGGTGGTGTTGGTGGTGGTGTTGGTGGTGGTGGTGGTTGTAGTAGTATTAGTGGTGGTGGTGGTAGTAGTATTAGTGGTGTTGGTGGTGGTAGTGGTTGTAGTAGTATTAGTGGCGGTGGTGGTGTTGGTGGTGGTAGTGGTGGTACTAGTATTAGTGGTGGTGGTGGTGGTGGTAGTAGTGGTTGTAGTAGGATTAGTGGTGGTGGTGGTGGTGGTGGTAGTAGTATTAGTGGTGGTGGTGGTGGTAGTGGTTGTAGTAGTATTAGTGGCGGTGGTGGTGGTGGTGGTAGTGGTTGTAGTAGTATTAGTGGCCGTGGTGGTGGTGGTGGTAGTGGTTGTAGTAGTATTAGTGGTGGTGGTGGTGGTGGTGGTAGTATTAGTGGTGGTGGTGGTGGTAGTGGTTGTAGTAGTATTAGTGGTGTTGGTGGTGGTAGTCGTTGTAGTAGTATTAGTGGTGGTGGTGGTGGTTGTAGTAGTATTAGTGGTGGTGGTGGTGGTAGTGGTTGTAGTAGTCGTTGTAGTAGTATTAGTGGTAGTGGTGGTGGTAGTGGTTGTAGTAGTATTAGTGGCGGTGGTGGTGTTGGTGGTAGTAGTCGTTGTAGTAGTATTAGTGGTAGTGGTGGTGGTAGTGGTTGTAGTAGTATTAGTGGCGGTGGTGTTGTTGGTGGTAGTAGTCGTTGTAGTAGTATTAGTGGCGGTGGTGGTGTTGGTGGTAGTAGTGGTTGTAGTAGTATTAGTGGTGGTGGTGGTGGTAGTGGTTGTAGTAGTATTAGTGGCGGTGGTGTTGTTGGTGGTAGTATTAGTGGCGGTGGTGTTGTTGGTGGTAGTAGTCGTTGTAGTAGTATTAGTGGTGTTGGTGGTGGTAGTGGTTGTAGTAGTATTAGTGGCGGTGGTGGTGTTGGTGGTAGTAGTGGTTGTAGTAGTATTAGTGGTGTTGGTGGTGGTAGTGGTTGTAGTAGTATTAGTGGCGGTGGTGGTGTTGGTGGTAGTAGTGGTTGTAGTAGTATTAGTGGTGGTGGTGGTGTTGGTGGTAGTAGTGGTTGTAGTAGTATTAGTGGTGTTGGTGGTGGTAGTTGTTGTAGTAGTATTAGTGGTGGTGGTGGTGGTAGTGGTTGTAGTAGTATTAGTGGCGGTGGTGTTGTTGGTGGTAGTAGTCGTTGTAGTAGTATTAGTGGCGGTGGTGGTGTTGGTGGTAGTAGTGGTTGTAGTAGTATTAGTGGTAGTGGTGGTGGTAGTGGTTGTAGTAGTATTAGTGGCGGTGGTGTTGTTGGTGGTAGTAGTCGTTGTAGTAGTATTAGTGGCGGTGGTGGTGTTGGTGGTAGTAGTGGTTGTAGTAGTATTAGTGGTGGTGGTGGTGGTAGTGGTTGTAGTAGTATTAGTGGTGGTGGTGGTGTTGGTGGTAGTAGTGGTTGTAGTAGTATTAGTGGTGTTGGTGGTGGTAGTGGTTGTAGTAGTATTAGTGGCGGTGGTGGTGGTGGTGGTAGTATTCGTTGTAGTAGTATTAGTGGTGGTGGTGGTGGTTGTAGTAGTAGTAGTGGCGGTGGTGGTGTTGGTGCTAGTAGTGGTTGTAGTAGTATTAGTGGTGTTGGTGGTGGTAGTGGTTGTAGTAGTATTAGTGGCGGTGGTGGTGTTGGTAGTAGTAGTTGTTGTAGTAGTATTAGTGGTGGTGGTGGTGGTGGTAGTGGTTGTAGTAGTATTAGTGGTGGTGGTGGTGTTGGTGGTAGTAGTGGTTGTAGTAGTATTAGTGGTGGTGGTGGTGGTTGTGGTTGTAGTAGTATTAGTGGCGGTGGTGGTGTTGGTAGTAGTAGTGGTTGTAGTAGTATTAGTGGTGTTGGTGGTGGTAGTGGTTGTAGTAGTATTAGTGGTGGTGGTGGTGGTAGTGGTTGTAGTAGTATTAGTGGCGGTGGTGGTGTTGGTAGTAGTAGTGGTTGTAGTAGTATTAGTGGTGTTGGTGGTGGTAGTGGTTGTAGTAGTATTAGTGGCGGTGGTGGTGTTGGTGGTAGTAGTGGTTGTAGTAGTATTAGTGGTGGTGGTGGTGGTAGTGGTTGTAGTAGTATTAGTGGCGGTGGTGGTGTTGGTGGTAGTAGTGGTTGTAGTAGTATTAGTGGTGGTGGTGGTGTTAGTGGTAGTAGTGGTTGTAGTAGTATTAGTGGCGGTGGTGGTGTTGGTGGTAGTAGTGGTTGTAGTAGTATTAGTGGTGTTGGTGGTGGTAGTGGTTGTAGTAGTATTAGTGGCGGTGGTGGTGTTGGTGGTAGTAGTTGTTGTAGTAGTATTAGTGGTGGTGGTGGTGGTAGTGGTTGTAGTAGTATTAGTGGCGGTGGTGGTGTTGGTAGTAGTAGTGGTTGTAGTAGTATTAGTGGTGGTGGTGGTAGTAGTCGTTGTAGTAGTATTAGTGGCGGTGGTGTTGTTGGTGGTAGTAGTCGTTATAGTAGTATTAGTGGCGGTGGTGGTGGTGGTGGTAGTGGTTGTAGTAGTATTAGTGGCGGTGGTGGTGGTGGTGGTAGTGGTTGTAGTAGTATTAGTGGCGGTGGTGGTGTTGGTGGTAGTAGTGGTTGTAGTAGTATTAGTGGTGTTGGTGGTGGTAGTGGTTGTAGTAGTATTAGTGGTGGTGGTAGTGGTTGTAGTAGTATTAGTGGTGTTGGTGGTGGTAGTGGTTGTAGTAGTATTAGTGGCGGTGGTGGTGGTAGTGGTTGTAGTAGTATTAGTGGTGTTGGTGGTAGTAGTGGTTGTAGTAGTATTAGTGGTGGTGGTGGTGGTAGTGGTTGTAGTAGTATTAGTGGTGTTGGTGGTGTTGGTGGTAGTAGTGGTTGTAGTAGTATTAGTGGTGTTGGTGGTGGTAGTGGTTGTAGTAGTATTAGTGGTGTTGGTGGTGGTAGTGGTAGTAGTGGTTGTAGTAGTATTAGTGGTGTTGGTGGTAGTAGTGGTTGTAGTAGTATTAGTGGTGTTGGTGGTGGTAGTGGTAGTAGTGGTTGTAGTAGTATTAGTGGTGTTGGTGGTGGTAGTGGTTGTAGTAGTATTAGTGGTGTTGGTGGTGGTAGTGGTAGTAGTGGTTGTAGTAGTATTAGTGGTGTTGGTGGTGGTAGTGGTTGTAGTAGTATTAGTGGTGTTGGTGGTAGTAGTGGTTGTAGTAGTATTAGTGGTGTTGGTGGTGGTAGTGGTAGTAGTGGTTGTAGTAGTATTAGTGGTGTTGGTGGTAGTAGTGGTTGTAGTAGTATTAGTGGTGTTGGTGGTGGTAGTGGTAGTAGTGGTTGTAGTAGTATTAGTGGTGTTGGTGGTGGTAGTGGTTGTAGTAGTATTAGTGGTGTTGGTGGTGGAGGCGAAGTGGTTGTTATTAGTTGTTACAATGCTAGTGATGTCAGTGTCGGTAGCGCTGTGTTTATAAGACCAAGTAATGGCAATATGGATGCTAAACCTTATAAGAATGACAGTAATTCTTGAGATGGCGGCGTTGACGGCGTTGGCGGTGTGGTTCTAAGTATTCTCACACCGGATATTATCCTTCCAATTTAAACGGATGCGATTTCTTCTCGCACATGTGGTGTTTAACTGCGAGTGTATAGTGCTACACACACACACATTCATACACGTACACACACATACATACTCTCTCTCACACACACACATACACACACATATATATGTATATATACATACACACACGAATAAACGCGGTCGTATATCTGCATATGCATAGAGACTTGTAAGTGTCTTTACTTATGTATGTATGTATGTATGAATGTATGTATGTATGTATATACGTATGCCTGTGTGTATATATGTATTTATGCAAGTATATATATATGTATGTGTGTATGTTTGTGTGTATGTATGTATATATATATATATATATATACATATATATGTGTGTCTGTGTTTATGTATGTATGTATATATAAATAGGAAAAAGTATAGCCCCGGCGGCAGAGCTCAAACCGTTTCGACGGCCATTTCTGGACTAAATTCAATTTAGTCCAGAAATAGCCGTCGAAACGGATTGAGCTCTGCCGTCGGAGTCATACTTTTTCCTATTTCCCACTCTACAACCCTAAGTATTGAGTACTCTGGTGCGTTATGGTCCATCTGGTTCCTTACCACAATTCCTTCGTTATATATATATATATATATATGTAAGTATGTTTTGAAACAGTGAGCGAGTTTGAAATCAGAAATATAAGCTTTCACCGTATTTTTTACTAAAGAAATGTTTAGCCTGATAGTGAGGTTTTAGCCTGATAGTGAGGTTTGACGTACGTCAATACTCATCTTTTTCCATTTATCTGAGGGTTCTAAACCTCACTATCAGGCTAAACATTTCTTTAGTAAAATATACGGTGAAAGCTTATATTTCTAATATATATATATATATATATATATATATATATATATATATATATATATATATATATATATATATATAAATTAAATAGAAAACATGAATGGAATAGCAACATCACAACTTACAATTAAGGACAAAATGAAAACACACACACACACATAGAACAAACAACCAGCCAGTAACATGTAAATAAACAAATAAATAAACAAATATAAACACTCACAGACACCCGGATGTAACACATGCGCAAACTAAGCACACAACACACACAAAAACAAGAAGGCGTAGGACAGTCACTGAGGAGGTCACAGAATGTGTGACGAAAGAACTTTGACAATATATGAACAATCGTCTGGTTGTGGAACCAACCAACGAACCAACCAGAAATTTATAAATTCTTAAATTTATAAATTTAATTTATAATAAATTGGAGTGAAAGCAACTGGTGCGTGTGTTTCTTATTGGCAACATGACTCTCCCAAAGCATAACAATATATATATATATATATATATATATATATATATATATATATATATATATATATATATATATATTAAAGGTTAAACAAGGTTCAATGAATAAATCAAAGAATGAGTTTTACAATTGATTGGAAGCACTCAACAACTAGTTTTTCGGAGTTATTAATATTAATTCAAAATATTAACAAAAATAGACATTCGTGTGATCAAGTATATTTTATCATACATATTTCAGAGGTACTGAGCTATCTTCAACAGTATGTCCTCATCAGAGAAAATAAGATGATGCATGACATACTCTGACTTAGTAGATGGTTAAGATTCAGTCATGGTAGTATGAATCTTAACCATCTACTAAGTCAGGGTATGTCATGCATCATCTTATTTTCTCTGATGAGGACGTACTGTTGAAGATAGCTCAGTACCTCTGAAATATGTATGATAAAATATACTTGATCACACGAATGTCTATTTTTGTTAATATTTTGAATTAATATTAATATATATATATATATATATATATATATATATATATATATATATATATATATATATATATATATATATATATATATATATATATATATAAACGGATACTCCGATCAATTTCCAACTCACTCAACAAACATTAGGAAATAGCTGAGTATATTCCCAATTAAACGTTTGGGTGCTAACTATATTGTATCGTGTGGATAATCGGCTGTATTATTTTATATGAGATATATTAAAATCTAATTCCCCATACGATCGTTTCATTATAAGATTTCTACATGGTGGGTGATATATATATGCAGAAAACTAAACGGAAACGACAATGCAAACAATACATTACAATGAAGAAATATATTTGTTTAACGCTTGATGTAGTAATCAAAGAGTCTGCGTTTCGGACGCTAGTGCTTCATCGAAAGATAGAATAAGACCTATAAGGTGAAATAGAATGACAGGGTGTAAGCAGCGGAGGGATTAGAAAGATTTAGGAAAAAAAGCATGACTGTATCCAGTCAGCCATGTATTTGTGTATCTACATGTGTGTGTGTGTGTGTGTGTGTGTGAGTGTACCCATGTATTCCCTCTATGTGTCTGTGTGTATGTATATGCACACACATATGTATATATATATATGTGTGTGTGTGTCTGTGTGTCTGTATACCCATGTAATTCCCCTCATCTTTGATAGCGTTTGTTCGTGCACTGGTTTTGTATTTTTACGTTCGTTTCAATACATGAAATATACCCACATATGGATATGTTTAAGCTATGTCATCAACCAATTAGACAATATCTATAGCTGCCTCATGAATACAATATATATATATATATATATATATATATGTGTGTGTGTGTGTGTATTTCTTGGTAATTTCAGCTCAACTCTTCTCCAACCCC
>OZ024744.1:25011929-25019429 GCA_964016885.1 Eledone cirrhosa
CCCTACACCACCTCCACCACCATTCAGTGGCTGTCATCCTTTCCCTACACCACCTCCACCACCATTCAGTGGCTGTCATCCTTTCCCTACACCACCTCCACCACCATTCAGTGGCTGTCATCCTTTCCCTACACCACCTCCACCACCATTCAGTGGCTGTCATCCTTTCCCTACACCACCTCCACCACCATTCAGTGGATGTCATCCTTTCCCTACACCACCTCCACCACCATTCAGTGGCTGTCATCCTTTCCCTACACCACCTCCACCACCATTCAGTGGCAGTCATCCTTTCCCTACACCACCTCCACCACCATTCAGTGGCTGTCATCCTTTCCCTACACCACCTCCACCACCATTCAGTGGATGTCATCCTTTCCCTACACCACCTCCACCACCATTCAGTGGCTGTCATCCTTTCCCTACACCACCTCCACCACCATTCAGTGGATGTCATCCTTTCCCTACACCACCTCCACCACCATTCAGTGGCTGTCATCCTTTCCCTCCACCACCTCCACCACCATTCAGTGGCTGTCATCCTTTCCCTACACCACCTCCACCACCATTCAGTGGATGTCATCCTTTCCCTACACTACCTCCACCACCATTCAGTGGCTGTCATCCTTTCCCTACACCACCTCCACCACCATTCAGTGGCTGTCATCCTTTCCCTACACCACCTCCACCACCATTCAGTGGCTGTCATCCTTTCCCTACACCACCTCCACCACCATTCAGTGGATGTCATCCTTTCCCTACACTACCTCCACCACCATTCAGTGGCTGTCATCCTTTCCCTACACCACCTCCACCACCATTCAGTGGCTGTCATCCTTTCCCTACACCACCTCCACCACCATTCAGTGGATGTCATCCTTTCCCTACACCACCTCCACCACCATTCAGTGGCTGTCATCCTTTCCCTACACCACCTCCACCACCATTCAGTGGATGTCATCCTTTCCCTACACCACCTACACCACCATTCAGTGGCTGTCATCCTTTCCCTACACCACCTCCACCACCATTCAGTGGATGTCATCCTTTCCCTACACCACCTCCACCACCATTCAGTGGCTGTCATCCTTTCCCTACACCACCTCCACCACCATTCAGTGGATGTCATCCTTTCCCTACACCACCTCCACCACCATTCAGTGGATGTCATCCTTTCCCTACACCACCTCCACCACCATTCAGTGGCTGTCATCCTTTCCCTACACCACCTCCACCACCATTCAGTGGATGTCATCCTTTCCCTACACCACCTCCACCACCATTCAGTGGCTGTCATCCTTTCCCTACACCACCTCCACCACCATTCAGTGGATGTCATCCTTTCCCTACACCACCTCCACCACCATTCAGTGGCTGTCATCCTTTCCCTCCACCACCTCCACCACCATTCAGTGGCTGTCATCCTTTCCCTACACCACCTCCACCACCATTCAGTGGATGTCATCCTTTCCCTACACTACCTCCACCACCATTCAGTGGCTGTCATCCTTTCCCTACACCACCTCCACCACCATTCAGTGGCTGTCATCCTTTCCCTACACCACCTCCACCACCATTCAGTGGCTGTCATCCTTTCCCTACACCACCTCCACCACCATTCAGTGGATGTCATCCTTTCCCTACACTACCTCCACCACCATTCAGTGGCTGTCATCCTTTCCCTACACCACCTCCACCACCATTCAGTGGCTGTCATCCTTTCCCTACACCACCTCCACCACCATTCAGTGGATGTCATCCTTTCCCTACACCACCTCCACCACCATTCAGTGGCTGTCATCCTTTCCCTACACCACCTCCACCACCATTCAGTGGATGTCATCCTTTCCCTACACCACCTCCACCACCATTCAGTGGCTGTCATCCTTTCCCTACACCACCTCCACCACCATTCAGTGGATGTCATCCTTTCCCTACACCACCTCCACCACCATTCAGTGGATGTCATCCTTTCCCTACACTACCTCCACCACCATTCAGTGGATGTCATCCTTTCCCTACACCACCTCCACCATCATTCAGTGGCTGTCATCCTTTCCCTACACCACCTCCACCACCATTCAGTGGATGTCATCCTTTCCCTACACCACCTCCACCACCATTCAGTGGCTGTCATCCTTTCCCTACACCACCTCCACCACCATTCAGTGGCAGTCATCCTTTCCCTACACCACCTCCACCACCATTCAGTGGCTGTCATCCTTTCCCTACACCACCTCCACCACCATTCAGTGGCAGTCATCCTTTCCCTACACCACCTCCACCACCATTCAGTGGCTGTCATCCTTTCCCTACACCACCTACACCACCATTCAGTGGCTGTCATCCTTTCCCTACACCACCTCCACCACCATTCAGTGGCTGTCATCCTTTCCCTACACCACCACCACCACCATTCAGTGGCTGTCATCCTTTCCCTACACCACCTCCACCACCATTCAGTGGCTGTCATCCTTTCCCTACACCACCTCCACCACCATTCAGTGGCTGTCATCCTTTCCCTACACCACCACCACCACCATTCAGTGGCTGTCATCCTTTCCCTACACCACCTACACCACCATTCAGTGGCTGTCATCCTTTCCCTACACCACCTCCACCACCATTCAGTGGCTGTCATCCTTTCCCTACACCACCTCCACCACCATTCAGTGGCTGTCATCCTTTCCCTACACCACCTCCACCATCATTCAGTGGCTGTCATCCTTTCCCTACACCACCTCCACCACCATTCAGTGGCTGTCATCCTTTCCCTACACCACCTCCACCATCATTCAGTGGCTGTCATCCTTTCCCTACACCACCTCCACCACCATTCAGTGGCTGTCATCCTTTCCCTACACCACCTCCACCACCATTCAGTGGCTGTCATCCTTTCCCTACACCACCTCCACCATCATTCAGTGGCTGTCATCCTTTCCCTACACCACCTCCACCACCATTCAGTGGCTGTCATCCTTTCCCTACACCACCACCACCACCATTCAGTGGCTGTCATCCTTTCCCTACACCACCTACACCACCATTCAGTGGCAGTCATCCTTTCCCTACACCACCTCCACCATCATTCAGTGGCTGTCATCCTTTCCCTACACCACCTCCACCACCATTCAGTGGCTGTCATCCTTTCCCTACACCACCTCCACCATCATTCAGTGGCTGTCATCCTTTCCCTACACCACCTCCACCACCATTCAGTGGCTGTCATCCTTTCCCTACACCACCTCCACCACCATTCAGTGGCTGTCATCCTTTCCCTACACCACCTCCACCATCATTCAGTGGCTGTCATCCTTTCCCTACACCACCTACACCACCATTCAGTGGCTGTCATCCTTTCCCTACACCACCTCCACCACCATTCAGTGGCTGTCATCCTTTCCCTACACCACCTCCACCATCATTCAGTGGCTGTCATCCTTTCCCTACACCACCTACACCACCATTCAGTGGCTGTCATCCTTTCCCTACACCACCTCCACCACCATTCAGTGGCTGTCATCCTTTCCCTACACCACCTCCACCACCATTCAGTGGCTGTCATCCTTTCCCTACACCACCTCCACCACCATTCAGTGGCTGTCATCCTTTCCCTCCACCACCTCCACCACCATTCAGTGGCTGTCATCCTTTCCCTACACCACCTCCACCATCATTCAGTGGCTGTCATCCTTTCCCTACACCACCTCCACCACCATTCAGTGGCTGTCATCCTTTCCCTACACCACCTCCACCACCATTCAGTGGCTGTCATCCTTTCCCTACACCACCTCCACCACCATTCAGTGGCTGTCATCCTTTCCCTACACCACCTACACCACCATTCAGTGGCTGTCATCCTTTCCCTACACCACCTCCACCACCATTCAGTGGCTGTCATCCTTTCCCTACACCACCTCCACCACCATTCAGTGGCTGTCATCCTTTCCCTACACCACCTCCACCACCATTCAGTGGCAGTCATCCTTTCCCTACACCACCTCCACCACCATTCAGTGGCTGTCATCCTTTCCCTACACCACCTCCACCACCATTCAGTGGCAGTCATCCTTTCCCTACACCACCTCCACCATCATTCAGTGGCAGTCATCCTTTCCCTACACCACCTCCACCACCATTCAGTGGCTGTCATCCTTTCCCTACACCACCTCCACCACCATTCAGTGGCTGTCATCCTTTCCCTACACCACCTCCACCACCATTCAGTGGCAGTCATCCTTTCCCTACACCACCTCCACCATCATTCAGTGGCAGTCATCCTTTCCCTACACCACCACCACCACCATTCAGTGGCTGTCATCCTTTCCCTCCACCACCTCCACCACCATTCAGTGGCTGTCATCCTTTCCCTACACCACCTACACCACCATTCAGTGGCTGTCATCCTTTCCCTACACCACCTCCACCGCCATTCAGTGGATGTCATCCTTTCCCTACACTACCTCCACCACCATTCAGTGGCTGTCATCCTTTCCCTACACCACCTCCACCACCATTCAGTGGATGTCATCCTTTCCCTACACCACCACCACCACCATTCAGTGGCTGTCATCCTTTCCCTACACCACCTCCACCACCATTCAGTGGCAGTCATCCTTTCCCTACACCACCTCCACCACCATTCAGTGGCAGTCATCCTTTCCCTACACCACCACCACCACCATTCAGTGGCTGTCATCCTTTCCCTACACCACCTCCACCACCATTCAGTGGCTGTCATCCTTTCCCTACACCACCTCCACCACCATTCAGTGGCTGTCATCCTTTCCCTACACCACCTCCACCACCATTCAGTGGATGTCATCCTTTCCCTACACTACCTCCACCACCATTCAGTGGCTGTCATCCTTTCCCTACACTACCTCCACCACCATTCAGTGGCTGTCATCCTTTCCCTACACCACCTCCACCACCATTCAGTGGCTGTCATCCTTTCCCTACACCACCTCCACCACCATTCAGTGGCTGTCATCCTTTCCCTACACCACCTCCACCACCATTCAGTGGCTGTCATCCTTTCCCTACACCACCTCCACCACCATTCAGTGGCTGTCATCCTTTCCCTACACCACCTCCACCACCATTCAGTGGCTGTCATCCTTTCCCTACACCACCTCCACCACCATTCAGTGGCTGTCATCCTTTCCCTACACCACCTCTACCACCATTCAGTGGCTGTCATCCTTTCCCTACACCACCTCCACCACCATTCAGTGGCTGTCATCCTTTCCCTACACCACCTCCACCACCATTCAGTGGCTGTCATCCTTTCCCTACACCACCTCCACCACCATTCAGTGGCTGTCATCCTTTCCCTACACCACCTCCACCACCATTCAGTGGCTGTCATCCTTTCCCTCCACCAGTGGTACCAATATACCTATTAGTTAGTCCTACTCAAGATGTTAGCAATAAGGCCAATAACTTATAACACGTGAAACAATAAACACCACTCTCATTACCACATATCAGCTCCTTCACTCCACCCTTCACTCCACCCTTCCTCCCGCCCTTACTTACTTCCCTCCACTTCAAGCTCTTCCTCTCTCTCCTCTCTTCTCTATTGCCACCACCACCACCACCACAACCTCCACCACCACCACCACAATCTCCACCACCACCAACACCACTACCACCATCACCACTACCCCCCACCCCCACCACCACCACCACCACCACCACAACCTCCACCATCACCATCACCACCACCACCACCACCACCACTACAACCTCCACCACCACCACAACATCCACCACCAAATCCTAAGGGTTGCGCCAATTTGCTCGACTCCACACATCACCTAATTTACCTGACACAGGTAGGACTGTTAAAGGTGTGTCTATCATCGACACCTTGAATTAACAGTTGTTACTGTCAGGAATGAGGTATATGTTAATCCAAAGACACAGTCTTCAGTGATGTGACAGTAATGTTAGAGCTAACTATAGTTACATGATGACCCAGGAGGGGGAATTAACAGATGTTACTGTCAGGAATGAGGTATATGTTAATCCAAAGACATAGTCTTCAGTGATGTGACAGTAACAATAGATAGTAGTAATGGCGGGGAAATAACAGTTGTTACTGTCAAGAAGGTATTACAATTGAGGAAGTTGTGTCTCATCAGGAACTATATCCTACTTCAAGATTGATAGGGCAACCGTAATACATAGACATATAATTCAGTCATGTCTGCTTACTACTTGTCATTGGGTCTTAGAAAATAAAGGGTCATTATGAACACGTGCACAAACGAATGCACACCTACACACATAAAAACATACGCATTCACACACACACGCAACGCACAAACAACACAACAAGTGTACACACACTCACATACAACGCACATACACACACAGCACACCCACACAATACACATACACAGTCACATACATAGATAGACGGCGTTTCAATGCGCTTTTTTGTAACATCAAGTCGGTGACCTTGTTTTGACTGTCAGTTGTAAATGTTACACCTATGCAGGTGAGCGACATACAACAGGATATTGTTGTTGTTGTGGTTGTTGTTGTTGCTGTGGTTATTGTTGTTGCTGTGGTTATTGTTGTTCTTGTTGTTGCTGTTGTTGTTGCTGTTGTTGTTGCTGTTGTTGTTGCTGTTGTTGTTGTTGTTGTTGTTGTTGTTGTTGTTGTTGTTGTTGTTGTTGTTGTTGTTGTTGTGGTTGTTGTTGTTATTATTATTGCTGTTGTGTGTTTAGTAAAACTGTGACAACGTCTAAGCCGCGACTGCTCCATCTTATAAGAACCTATCTAAGCCTTACATTATCTAAAGTGTTCCTATTTTTTTCGTTTTAAAAGCACTAAAGAAGATTTAGCTGCTATTTCTGACAGAATAAAAGGGTCGCGAATTACCCCATCGTTGACTCGTTGAGCAAAAAGCTCGAAGTAATAGTTGAAAGTGTAACCATTGTTCTTCGGAAATTGAAAAAAAGATCTTCATTCCTCAACAGAAACTAGTGGAATTCTTTTATGGGTGCCTTTTAAGTTACTACTCTATAGATACCCGAGGGTGGTTCTATCTAGTGTCTACTTTATGTTACTACTCTATAGATACCCGAGGATGGTTCTATCTAGTGTTTACTCTATGTTACTACTCTATAGATACCCGAGGGTGGTTCTATCTAGTGTCTACTTTATGTTACTACTCTATAGATACCCGAGGGTGGTTCTATCTAGTGTCTACTCTATGTTACTACTCTATAGATACCCGAGGATGGTTCTATCTAGTGTCTACTTTATGTTACTACTCTATAGATACCCGAGGGTGGTTCTGTCTAGTGTCTACTCTATGTTACTACTCTATAGATACCCGAGGATGGTTCTATCTAGTGTCTACTTTATGTTACTACTCTATAGATACCTGAGGATGGTTCTATCTAGTGTCTACTCTATGTTACTACTCTATAGATACCCGAGGGTGGTTCTATCTAGTGTCTACTTTATGTTACTACTCTATAG
>OZ024744.1:25029429-25031929 GCA_964016885.1 Eledone cirrhosa
GTGTAGTGAGGGCGAAAGAGAGAAATAGGTATAGATAGATAGATAGATAGATAGATAGATAGATAGATAGATAGATAGATAGATATCCCTAGACGAGCCCTGATGAGGAGACCTGTAGTATCAAACAAAGACTATAAATATGATAATATTTCATTGTTGTAAGACAAGGTTCATCCGTGGCCAGAGTAGTTTTCTGTCAGGAATTATGAGAATTTACTATAGGTTTCCTGCGTGTAGTTAGTCTGTATGGATGGGTGTCAGCCATGACAGTTTACTTACTAACACTATTTAACTGAAGCTGCTAAAAATATCTGCTACACAACTGCCGAGTAACACCCTGCCATCTTTAATAAAACTATGAATATATTAGATTATCTAAATGTTCATTGACTAAACGAAATAAAATAATAATAATAATAATAATAATAATAATAATAATAATAATAATAATAATAATGATTTCTTTATTGGCAACAAGGGCTGACATCAAGAAAAACATCACAGACGGTACAGGACGGTACGATGTGGGTTTTGTGCGTGTAAATATTTTTTATTTATATAAGAAAAGAAAAAAGACATAAAACATATATATATATAAACAATAAAATGAAAATTGAAATAATGAAAAATTCCCCAATAGTGGGGAAACCTCCGAGGGTTACTCGTGGCGAAAACCACACAAAAGACCACGGCCACCCTGACTACCAGGGCAAGCGCCCTCTCTCAATTTTTCCATCTCTCAAACTACAGACATATATTCACTCGGACCATTTTCGCTACATTCACCCACCTTTCAACAAACTTGCTAGAAGGCAGCACTTGCCACTCCACTCTGATTTTCCTCTTCAAGTGAAACTTGAAAAAGTTAATTAGGGATTCGCCGAAGAGGAAAGTGTTTGTCTTTAATCCTTTTAACCTTGTCCACCACACAATCTCTTTCGCCATGGCCACCAGGCAGATGAAAACCGCCTGCCCTTCCTCCTCAAAGGAAGACGGCGAGACCATCTGCTCAATGGACTCAGTCGACAACCGGATCAGTCCCACACGTGACAGCAACTGTTCGACATAGCTCCATAAGTCAGCAATGCTCGGGCACTGAACGAGTGCGTGCACAACGGTTTCGTCGCTCTGCGCGCATCTCGGACAGGCTCGGCTGACGGCACTTCCGTGCCTGTAGAGCTTATCTCGAACCGGCAGCGCTCCCCGGTAGCACTGCCAGGCCAGGGATTTTTGGAAGTTATCCATACGTCCCGGGCTGAAAGTTCTCCGGAAGAGAGCAAACAGCTGATCTTCTTCGACGCCCAGGATCTCTCCGTGAATGTCGTCGCTCTTCCCCTCCACTAGTCCTCTATAATAATAATAATAATAATAATAGTAATAATGCTTTCTTTATTAACCACAAAGGTCTATATAAAGTAGACATTAAGGACAGTACAGGACAATACAGGACGGTACAAATGGGCATTTATGCGTGTAAAAAACAAGAAACAGAGGATGTAATAATAGAACAATGAAAAAATTCCCCAATAGGGGGGAGACTTCCGAGGGACATTCGTGGAGAAAGCCCATTAAAAAGCCATAGTGGCCTTGACCACCAGGGCAAGTGCCCTCTCCCAGTTTTCCACCTTTAATTTACAGACACACGCTCATGGTAGGCCCATTCACTCGGGCCATTCTTGCCTCTCTCACCCATCTTTCAACAAACTACTACTACTAATAATAATGTTTCTACTTTTGGCACAAGGCCATCAATTAACCAGTACATTACTGGTACTTTATTTTATCGACCCCGTAAGTATGAAAGGCAAAGTTGACCTCGGCGGGATTTGAACTTAGAAATAGTGATAAATATAATAGAACCGGGGAAAAGACGTGATAGTCCTCATTGTAACAGTTTTGCAACAATAGTCTGCAAAAGCAGGGATTGACCTAAACAACAACAATGACACTACGACGACAACATGGCCTTACATTCCATCCTAAAATAAATGTTGTAACAAGGCATGTAGTGTAAACATGAAATAGATTAAATTTGAAGGTTATTTATTACATATCATCAGGAGCCGTGTAAACTCGTCATGGAACGTTTATGTAATATTTGTAGAGTTACGGCCCTTTACCTTTTGAGTTCAAATCCTGCAAAGGTTAACTTTGTCTTTCATCCTTTCGCGACCAACAAAATAAAGTACCAGTAATGCAATTGGGTCGATCTAATCGACTCTACCCCCCCCCCCCCCCCAAAAAAAAAATGTTGGTTTCTGCCTAAATCAGAAACCGTTATTATCATTATTGTCATTATTTGAGGTAAAGGTGAAACCTTACTATACATTAGGAAAATAGTCCCTCTTTACTTCCTTGTTATATTTTTACTTTGTATAGCTTAGTCACAGAAAGTGTCCATGGCCTATATTTCTAGGGGCTTCCAAGCTGGGTGTCATGAAAGGGAAGAAGAGACCTGGTACTTAGGTTGTTGCAGTAGGAAAGAACGTATCAATATATC
>OZ024744.1:25044429-25049429 GCA_964016885.1 Eledone cirrhosa
AGTCGGCAGGGCACCCTCGTCTTTATTTTTAGTTATTTTATTTTATTATTATTTTATTATTATTATTTTCAATTGTAAAGTCTCAAGTTCGAGTTGTTATTCTGTTAAGTTTTGTGTCAGTTGAATAAGAACAAAACAAACAAAAGCACAATAACAACAAAAGCAAGAAGAAAATGATAGAAAATCTTGGTTTCTTATCAAATCTTTTTCGGCATTTTTTGTTGTTTTGTTTTGTTTTTTGCCTTGGGGTGGAGGGTGGGGAGTATTGTTTCATTTACTTTTTCCTTTCATATTATCAATGTGATTCATCAGCCATACCTTGACACAAACATATCTGTTAATTATGACAAAATCATCAAAAGATCAATTAGTGATCATAGTCTGCCAATGAATTTTTATTCTCCCCCCCCCCCCCCGCCCCGCCCTCACCCGTCCCAACCACTTGATTTTTCTTCTTTTCATAGTGACAAATATTTACATTTAAATAGAACAAAATAAATACATTAAATCGATGTTGTGAACTTTCTAATATATTTTATCTGTATTAAACTTTCATTTTATTTTAATAAAAATAGAAATACAAAGAAAAAAAGAAACAACAAAAAAACTAACAAACAAAAACACTAAAAATTAGAAGCAAAATAATCGTTGCTTTCAATTTTTGAGAAAGTAGCAAAGCAGAAACCAGTTTGCGTCTAAAGACATGACAACGTCTTCTCTACACTCGATATGAACATACATACGTGGGATACAGACCCCTCGGTCTGTCCTGGATGTCAATAGCACCGCTTCAGTCTATGTAGATCCGCCCAACCCTTGCTAGCAAGGAAAGTGGATGTTAAATGATGATGATGATATCTGTTAGTTTTAAACCTTATCTGGGGAGAATGTCACCTGGTAATCATTAACGGTGGACTCAATTTATCAACATTTATTTATGAGGTCTATTCTATAAGGTCTATTCTATTTTATTGCGCGAATTTAACTTTGCTACATTAGTAAACAAAAAAAAGTGTAGCTTCCTTTTCTACAAGCAGCACCATCAATTAGTAACATACTCACTAATAGCTAATGAGATACTGATGGGAATCTCTGTACGGTTCCTTCTCCTGCAAGACGTTACATCCCAATCTTCTTCAAATGTCACTATACCGCCTGCAACATGGATAAATATAGAGAATGAAGCAATTCTGAATACAATATGCCAGGAAAAAAACATGATGGTCATATTTAGAATGTCTGTCGAACTATAAATTATTAACATACAGAAATAATTCTGTTGGCACGTGTGAATGCTGTCAGAGAACAAGGGAAAGTGGGGCCTTGCTTATATACCAGCAGAAAATGAATGTTTCATTAAGTCTTCAAAATACCGACACAGGCGTCACAAAAGAACATTTATAAATAAGCCACATACATACACGACACTACACAAGAGGTGACAATAACAAACAACAACAACAAAACAGGAAGCACCATTATCTCCCGTTCAAACATCAGAGAATCACATAAATAAACTTTGCAAACATAGCACACCCGAATATATTTCGCACATCCACAACAATTCAAAAATGATGTAGTGTGCAAGAATTACAAATTATGTAAGTTTTCGAATGGAAAACCACAAGGATCCGTCCTTTCACCTACTTAGTTTTCAACTTTTACGAACTTCCCGCTTCTCAGGAAACATAAAGATTACGTCACATGCAGACCACACAACAGGAACATCATCCAGTCATGACTTTCTCTCAAAACTACGCTACAACGAGATGGAATGGTTCTTCCAGCGCATCTCCCTTACCATCCCCCGGGGAAACGCTTTCTCCATTCTGTCCGTCGGGGCCGTGGGGCGGCCAGCATGTGGGACTCCATTTGCTCATAATAGACGGGAAGGGCGGAAGAGACGGAGGTGATGACAGTGGGAGTTTGGTTCTTCCGTGTTTGGACGCATTTATCAATTCTATGTTGTTAGAGAATATTATTATTATGTGGATTGGCAGTATCGGTAGGGGGTCGGACGCCATGCTTTCCAGCATAGTTACGTCCCTTTACAGTCTGAGTTCAAATTCCGCCGAGGTTAACTTTGCTTTTCATCCTTACGGGGTCGATAAAATAAAGTACCAGTAATGTACTGGGTAATTGATGGCCTTGTGCCAAAAGTGGAAACAATTATTATTATGGTCATTTGCGTTGGGATGCACAAGTTACTATAAATTCGATAAGAAACTTAAATAAGCACCTAACAAATCTATTGTTTCTCTTCCCACAAGCAACACACGACATCTACAGCTACTGACCAGCGAAATTCAACACCATAAACTTGCTACAGACGCACACACACATACACAGACACACACACAAGCACACACGCACGCACACACACACACACACACACACACACACACACACACACACACACACACTTAGAAGGCCAAAACAATATTAGGAATTACAGCTATCACTTGGAGCCCATTCACAACACACTATGAAGATATTGTATAGAAAGCGAAGTTATGCACACACATAGTTAGAGCAGTCGTCACAAGGACCACATCTGCCTAACAGAAAGAAACAACAACAAAAATGGGATAAAAACAATACATTAGATCCATTATGGACGATAGCAGTCTCGCCAAGTCCACAATCTCTTCACCACAATCTACAATAAACTACAAAGAACATAATACAATACAATACACATCATCGCTAGGCTATAAAATTAATAAATAACGACTTCTAAACCACGAATTGTTTTTTCTTCTCTTTCTCTCTCCTTTTTTTTTTGTTTTGTTTTTGAGGCGGGGACAGTATATAGTCTGTAATATCGATCTGTGAGACTTGATTTGTAATTAATCGCGTTAACAACGGTGTCTCTACGCGATGGTCAAAGCTGGAATGCTTTTTATTATACGTCAAACCCATGAGCAATAAGCACTGGTACTTATATTATCTTCAGTCACTTTATTTCGTTATTATACTTCTCAGTAATCATTCGATTGCGGTGGGTGTTTAACAAATAACGGAGCTGTCAAAACTGAGATAATTATAATGATGATTTTGAATTTAGGCACGTGGCCAACAACTTTCTGGAGCGGTGGACTGGGGGGTCGATTACATCTACCTCAGTACGTGATGTAGGGGAATTGGCAAATTGGTAGAGCAACGGAGAGTGTGCTCTTACATGATAGGTTCAAATTGCACCTGGGTCAAATTTGTCTATTTGATCGGTTGTATTCCCGCTACTTCACAAAAAGATGAATTAAAAATGGTATCACGTGTGACTATTTTAGAAACAACATAGGACAATGTAGTAGTGTCTGTTATACTGGATGGTCATGACTGGAATTCCTTTCCTCATAGGTTTTCTGGATCATGGTTTACATGAAGGTTAGTTAGCATCATTTGCAGGGTTGAACCGTCCTAAAGGGGATGACGACTGTACCCCCCCCCCCCCAGAATAGGTTTCCGTTGATGATAAAGAAAGGTCGGCTGTGATCAAATAGAACTGTAATCAAAGGCGGGCCAGCCGTGACCATCCATTTCACCTACTCGGAGGGACACCAGAATCACTTTAAACAACGTGTCCGAGGTGAGGGTTTGATTTGAGGGTGATTTGTCTGCTATTTCTAGTAACCTCGACCACCCAAAGGTTTTACGAAGGGAGGAGCAGGGCACTTTTGTTAATATGCAAGTCCCTGTTCTACAAAATGTTGGTATGGTCATGGCAGGAACGACTTTGATGTGCGGTGAGCCGGCGCCAAACAACAACAAAGAAGACAACAACAATAAGAAGAACGACAAACGACAACAAAAAGCCAACAAATCTGGTTTATTTATATTTTCTCGAGAAACACGGTTAACCTATAATTGAAAGCACTATTAGCTTTTTAGTTTATTTTATTTATTTTTATTTTTTATGCTCTATTTCATTACGTGCTTTCGCCTAGCATCTTCAGGCGCCTATATCCATCTGGGTATGTATGTATCCGTGTGCGTGTGTTTCAGTGTGTATGTGTGTTTACACATGCATACACACACACACACACACATATATATATATATATATATATGTGTGTGTGTGTGTGTGTATATGTATATATATGTATGTATATATATATATATACATACATATATATATATATATATATATATGTGTGTATATATATATATATATATATATGTATGTGTATATATATATGTATGTATATATATATATATATATGTGTATGCATATATGAATATATAGGAAAAAGTATGACCTCGACGGCAGAGCTCAAGCCGTTTCGACGGCTATTTCTGGTCTAGTCCAGAAATAGCCGTCATACTTTTTCCTATTTCCCACTATACTACCCTAAGTATTGAGTACTCTGGTGTGTTATGGTCCATCTGGTTCCTTACCACAATTCCTTTGTTATATATATATATATATATATATATATATATATATATATATATATATATACATATACATACATGTATATATATATATATATATATACATATATATATATATATATATATATATATATATATATATATATATATATATATATATATATGTATCTGTGTGTGTGTGTGTGTACTGTATACACATATATATATATATATATATGTATATATATACACACACACATATATTTATTTATTTATATACACGCATATATATATATACACACACATATATTTATTTATTTATATACATATATATATATGTGTGTATATATATACATACATTTCTATTGAATACATTTGTAAACCAAGCATTCCTTTACATTCACACACATACATGTATAGATACGTATATATATATATATATATATATATATATATATATATATATATATATATATATATATATATATATATATATATATATATATATATATATATATATATCTTAACTATAATAAAGGAAGGTCTGCGGGATTGCGTCCAGGATAAATTTTTTTAGCACGTTAGTAAACTAAGTTGGATTACTTTGAATAAATAATGAATGAATA
>OZ024744.1:25056929-25059429 GCA_964016885.1 Eledone cirrhosa
CTCCACCCAACGTATGCTCACCCGATCCTCGCGGCTCCTAATGCGCAACTCCATCCGCGCCTCCTGCTCCACCATCCGCAAACTTGACTACCAACTGACCCCCACCCTCTCCGCCTTAACTCCGCCTGCCACCCCCTCCTCGCCCACGCCATCCTCATCTTCATCCAAAACCTCAACCACGACCTCTTCTCCTTCCTCACCCCACACTCCGCACAGCGACGAGTTCCGCACCCGAACGGAAGTCGAGCGATTCGTGCGACGCACGAAGCTACAGGCACATTTCGGTCAAACGCCACCGGCTCCGGACGCCCCAGACCCGTTTCTCGCCCTGGGCCGACGACCATCTTCTAGGACCCTGGCCCCAGGGCAATTTAGCACCCTGGACGCGTTCGTCGATGCCAGCCGTAGCGCCGTAAATCGCTTCGACTTCCGCCACCGTTCCAAACGGAATAACATCTCACGGGGCGAACTTCTCGCTCTCCGCTCCCTCCGTAGCCGAGATGACATCGTCATCAAACCGGCAGACAGGGGAGGCGCCGTGGTGGTGTGGCACGCTGACCGCTACACGGCCGAAGCCCTCAGGCAGCTCCGTAACCCTCTCTTCTACCGCCCTCTACCCTCCGATCCCACACCCCTCTACCAACAACAAGTTTCCTCCACCATCCAACACCTTGTCTCCACATCCCTCCCCCCACCGCTTCCCACCTCATCGTCCGCAGCCCCCGCACCCCCACCATCTACTTCCTCCCCAAACTCCACAAACCCGACAACCCCGGCAACCCCATCGTCTCCGCTTGCAACTGCCCCACCGAACTCAGCTCCGCCTTTCTCGACTCCATCCTCGCCCCCATTGTCACCACCCTCCCCTCCCACATCTCCGACACCAACCACGCCCTGCGCCTTTTCGACTCCTTCATCTACCCACCCAGCCCACAGCCCTTCCTCTTCACCCTAGATATCAAGTCCCTCTATACCGTCATCCCCCACGCCGATGGCCTACTTGTCCCCAAGCACTACCTCGACCTTCGCCCCTCCCGCATCCCCTCCACTCCCACCCTCCTTCGCCTCGCCGAGCTGGTCCTCACCCTGAACTGTTTCTCCTTCTCGGGTGAGTTTTACCAACAGGTCACGGGGTAGCCATGGGTACAAGAATGGGCCCAAACTATGCCAACCTTTTTGTTGGCCATGTTGAGGTCTTTGCCCAGTACACCGGCCCCCACGCCCGAACTGTACGGTCGTTACATCGACGACTGTATCGGAGCCACGACCCTCACCCGAGTACAGCTCGACTCCTTTCTCTCCTTCTTCTGCTCCTTCCACCCCTCCCTCCACTTCACCACCTCTATCTCCACCACCCACGTCCACTTCTTAGACATCTACGTCGCCTTGGAGCCCTCCCACCACTCCCTCGTCACCTCCGCCTTCTTCAAACCTACCGACTCCCACTCCTACCTCGACTTCACCTCTTCCCACCATACACACACTAAACACTCTATTCCCTACTCCCAACTCCTCAGGATCCGCCGCCTCTGTAGCCGAGATGCTGACTTTGGGTCCCAGGCCCTTTCCCTAGTCAGCCATTTCATCCGCAGAGGTTCCCCCCTCTCTCGTCCACACCGCTCCACCACCCTCACCCCACGCCACCGCACACCCACCCACCATCTCCCCTTCCTCATCACCTACCACCCCTCCACCATACCCCTTCACTGCACCATCCTCCGCCTCTTCCGACTGCTCCAGTCCGACCCCTCCACCTCCCACATCTTCCCAGCCCCACCACTCCCCTCCTTCAAACGCGCACGCAATCTCCGCACCCTCCTCGTCCACAGCTCCCTACCTCCCCCCACACTCACCCCGTTCCCTTCCCTGCTCCAGGCCCCGTTGCAACACCTGTCCCCACATCACCAATACCACCACCTTCCAGGGGTCTCAACGGCCACTCTCTCTCTGTCCGGCATGCCTTCCGCTGCACCTCCTCCAACCTAGTCTACGGACTTCGCTGCACGGAGTGCAGCGCAACCTACGTCGGACAGACTGGACGTTCGCCTGGCGGACCGGTTTACCGAACACCTCCGAGATATTCGTCTCGGTGGTAGTTCCCCCATCGCCCGCCACTTTGGTGCCCCTGGACATTCCACGCACCACCCTCACAGTCTGTGGCCTACTCCACGGAACACACGCGACTCTCCTCAGAGTTGACAAAGAACCACACTCCCCCTCGGCCTGAACTCCCCACCCTTTTTCCTTTAGCCTTCGACCGCCCCCTCCCCCCACACATATCCCCCACTAACACCACTAACACACCCCTCCTTTTCACTGCCCACCCACAACTAACAATACTAACACCTCCACCCACACCCGACCACCCTTCCCCAACTAACATACTAACGTCCCTCCCTTCTTCTCCCTCTCCCCTTATCACACGCACACACCCACCGGTACATATATACACGCGCTCACACTAAACACACACCCTACTACCACCACTAACCCTCACCCC
>OZ024744.1:25064429-25071929 GCA_964016885.1 Eledone cirrhosa
ATAAACAGAGGGAAGACAGGAACACCTACAAAACGTGTTCCTGGTATTGAGGGTTGTTCTATGCACGGGGTGTAAAAATAACCCTGCAGTAACGTTCCCCCTATTGGGGATTTCAATTGATATTTTATTATATATAGTTTATTGTTATTTATTAAAGTTAAAGTTATTTTTATGTAAAACCCCCGCCGTCACGTCCTGTAATGTCCCATTTGTGTACGCCCCTGTGGCAAATAAAGAAACATATCTATCTGTCAGTCTGTCTGGGTATCTAACGAGTTTGGAAATAGGAACATGAAAGGAGTTTTAAATTCAACATATGACATTCGATTCTGGTGTAAAAAGACACATGCTTAGTTTTGAATTTTAAACCACTCTGAAAAATTAGATGAGGTTTAGTCATGCCTAAAACACGTTATATAATTATGTCTAACAAATAATTAAACTTAAACGACTCAGTTGATGTCATTGTATGGCCTGACGAGAACAATCTAACATTTCAACGTCAGTTTTTGTTGCTGTTGTTGTTGTTTATATTTATATCAGTATTCATTTATTTATTTATTTATTTTCAATGAATGAAATAGGACATTGGCTGGAACGTAACAATTATCCCCACCCCCGCGGGACAGATTGACATTATCCCTTGTTTGTTTGTTTTTTATAATTGTCTTTTGTCTTTTTTTTCTTGTTTGTATATTAGTTGTAGGCGGCAAATTAGCAGAGTCGGTCGTCAGAACGTCCCATAGAATGTTTTGTGGTATTAATTTCATCTCTCTCTCTCTCTCTCTCTTTCTCTCTCTCTCTCTCTCTATATATATATATATATATATATATATATATATATATATATATGCATATATATATATATATATATATATATATATATATATATATATATATATATGTGTGTATATATATATATATATATATATATATATATATATATATATATATATATATATATATATATATATATATATATATATATATATGTATATATATATATATATATATATATATATATATATATATATATATATATATATATATATATATCGGTGCTCTATAAGTTCAAATTCTGTCGAGGTCAACTTTACCTTTCAACCTTTCAAGGTTGATAAATAGAGCACCAGTCCAGTAGTAGGGGAGATTCTTTCTCTCTATCTCTTTCTTCCTCTGTATCATTGTCTCTCCCCTTCTCTGGAAGAAATCGACTATGTTGAGACGTGGGGAGGAGATGGGCTACGCCAGGTTTTTAAAAGATGCCCTAGAAACCCTATATAACAATACAGTGCTCCTACCACTTCTCATGGAGTTATAGATTAAGAGAAGATATCAGTCGTATTTGTGAGTGTGAGTGTCGTTTGTAATGGTGCTAGGCATAGTGGTTAAAGCGTTCAGCTCCTGCATGTTGTATTCTTAATTAAGATACTTTATTTCACATTGACCCAGTCAACTCAGCTGGAAAAAACAGGAACTGTATCTGTAATTAAAAGGTCAAGCCTTGTCACACTGAATCGGGATAAAAACTACGTGAAAAACTACACGTGTCTGTAGAATGCTGAACCAGTTGCACGTTATTTCCACATATAAATTGTACCGTTAATGGGAGAACCGGGTTCATCTGTGGTCGGAATTAATGGCAGAAGTTTGTTGTATATGTGTTTACTGAATTGATTTATACGAATGTCCAATTGCAATGTTTAACTATTTACATAATTGAGCTCAACTTCTTAATCTATGGATTAAATCTTTACCCTCTTAATCTCAAGTATTATCTTTTTGAACTGACAAGCTGAAATATCAGGTTCGCTAGGGTAAATAGCTCTGCTTTATTAAGCATTGTCAAAGAAGCCGAAAAACATTTTGCTTTAAGACAAAAAATGTAACTCGTTGATCTTTATAAGTTGACACACTTATATTAGGTCTTATTATTTTTTTTAACTTTAGAATTGCAATACTTTTATTTATTCACATTTTTCGTCTGTATGTACAATTGTAAAAGTACGTGGCTTAGTGGTTCTGATTGCCAGTTTGATTCTCGGCAATGTGTCATTGAACAAGACACTTTCATGTTGCTCCAGTTGGCAAACAAAAGTGAAAAAAATGAATTGTACATATAATTCAAACGGCCAGCCTTGTCACACATTGTACAATGCTGAATCTCCCTGAGAATTATGTTAAAGGTACACGTATTTATGGATTGATTAGACACACGTTAATTATATGAGCAGCCTTTCACGTTGCTCGAACAACTGGTAGACATATCGTCGAAACCGACGAAACTCCATTCAAGTGTAGACATGTATTAATAAGAGAATTTGCACGAGTTCCTACGTTTGGTAGCAGAAATGAAATCTGAAGTTTCGGGTCTGTCGCTTCGTCTGAGCGGGAGAACATTTTTTTCATCTGCGGGGTTAGATAGTGCTGAGGCAACACACACACACACACACACACACACACACACACACACACACACACACACACACACACACACACACACACACACGCGCGCGCACACACACACACACACACACACACACACACACACACACACACACACACACACACACACACACACACACACACTCATACACACACACACACACTCACTCACTCACTCACACACACACTCATACACACACACACTCACTCACACACACACTCCCTCACACACACACACACACACACACAAGGTTCCTCTAGGCAGAGTACCGCCTTGATGTAAGCGACCATATCCACATATGTATGTATACATATATACATAGATACATACATATATATATACATATATATACATATATATATATACATATATATACACATATATCATACATATATACATATATACATATACACATATATATATACATATATATACACATATATACATACATATATACATATATACATATACACATATTTACATACATACATATATATATACATACATACATACATATATACATATATATACATATATACCTACATACATATACACATATATACAAACATACATAAATACATACATACATATATATACATACATGCATACATGCATAAATATATACATATACACATATATACATACATAAATACATACATACATACATAAATACAGAGCATATGTAGGACCCTGATGTAATTTGGGAGATGACCACTGTTAAAAAAGGTACCCAATTCGTTACTGGATTACAGTTATGTTCCGCTTATTATAGAAATGACTTCTACAAGATTGGAACTGTTTCGTTCATAACCATTCTTCATCACTTTCCTGATCATTTCTTACGAAAGCAACCGTTTTTGTCCTGTAGAAGTAATTTCTATAATAAAATGAATACATACATATATAAATACGCACTCACACACAAACACACACACACACACACATATATATTAGTGACACATAGTGCTGGGCTCATGGTACCATGTGATGACAAGTGCAGAGAGATCTCCAGATATAAAGCAATGCCTGTGCCGTGAAGCTTTTATAGTGAGCAAAGGCACTGCACAAAGCCAGTCCCACTCTCTTAACCAAGATGATATTTACCAAAAAGAAGAACAAGTCCACATCATTGGATACCATCAGGTTTGCAGGTGTTATATCAGAGTTATTCCTTCTCCTAGAATTCTGCCTTGACAAAGGCTAAGGGGTCATCTCTCCCGGTGATTTTGGATGGCTATTGACTCTTAAGAGCCCCTTTGTCTTTGACAGGTTTTGTTTTTAGTCCTGCAGGCTGTCCAAAGTCACCCTCCTCACCAAGAAACCTTGGTGGGGTTGCCAGTTGAGTCGCCAAGGACCCGACCATGAGACAGGTTGTACTGGGATACATGTTACCAGTAGCACCAACTGGTGACCTGACACATAAATACATACATACATACATACATACATACATACATACATACATACATACATACATACATACATATATATATCGAGCCTCTGTAGCTTCTACCAACGAAATTTTACTCAGAAGTTATAGATCCACGAGATGTTGTAGTAAGAAAGACTTGCTCAAAGGTTCCACAGAACGTGACCGAACCCCAAACCACTTGCTTCTAAAATAAATCCTCCGTAACCACACGGTCATTTATGCACCTCTAAATATATCAACTTTACAAATGCTACAATCTTGTTTATTATCTCCAACGTGTTTCTGGAGAGTTTTTTTTTCTTTTTTCTTGGTTGTTTCTTTACAATTGATATATATTTTAACTAATTGTGTTGCTGTTTTTTCTCATGTTGCGAAGAACGAGAATAAGAAGGAAGGGAATATCCCTTCATTGATTTCTGTTTTATTTAATCAACTCTATCTGACAATCTATTCATCTATGTGTGCCAGTTTGTCAATGTGTCTGTTAAGCTGTTGCTTTTATTTAATTTTCCGTATCTATACTTCATCCAACATATTTATTTATTACTTTTTATAGTTTTGTTTTAATTATGTCTAAAGCTTTCTTCCAGACATCTCTCTAATTAGGTTTATATTTTCACCTCAAGCTTTTCTTTCTATTTCACTTTATACCCAACATTCATCCATTTAGCCTTTCATCTCTCTATCTTTCTCTCTTTCTCTCACCGCATTCTCTTTATTTTTATTTTTACAATAACAAATTCAGTTTACCTATTTACTTCTCCCTTTCTCTTAACCCCTCTCTCTTGTTCCCTCTTACGCTCTCTTTCTCTCTGCATGCCCCTTATGTATATACATGCATCTATCCGTCCATACATACATATATATTTACATACATACTTATATATATATATAAATACATACATGCATATACATACATATACATACATACATACATACATACATACATACATACATACATACATACATACATACATACATACATACATATATATATACATACATTCATATATATAAAAACATACATATACATACATATATACATATATGGTGGCTGCCAACTCGTTTTCGAGTACGGCCACTACTTTATATCCATGTAGGAGAACCCCTACCGATGCGCTGAACGAGTGTGACTTTTTAGTCCAGCCAGCGACTTGAAAACTCTGGTACAAACACTACACTTGTGACAATTACTGACACATAGTGCTGGGCCCATGGTACCATGTGACGACAAGTGTAGAGAGATCTCCAGATATAAAGCAATGCCTGTGCCGTGAAGCTTTTATAGTGAGCAAAGGCACTGCACAAAGCCAGTCCCACTCTCTTAACCAAGATGATATTTACCAAAAAGAAGAACAAGTCAACATCATTGGATACCATCAGGGTTGCAGGTGTTATATCAGAGTTTTCCTTCTCCTAGAATTCTGCCTTGACAAAGGCTAAGGGGTCATCTCTCCCGGTGATTTTGGATGGCCATTGACTCTTAAGAGCTCCTTTGCCCTTTGACAGGTTTTGTTTTTAGTCCTGCAGGATGTCCAAAGTCACCCTCCTCACCAAGAAACCTTGGTGGGGTTGCCAGTTTAGTCGCCAACGACCCGACCATGGGGCAGGTTGTACTGGGATACATGTTACCAGTAGCATACATACATATATACATACATATATAAATACATCTATCCATCCATCCATACATACATACATACATACATACATACATACATACATACATACATACATACATACATACATACATACATACATACATACGTATAAAGATACATACATACATACATACATACATACATACATACATACATACATACATACAGATCATATGTAGGACCCTGATGTAATTTGGGAGATGACCACTGTTAAAAAAGGTACCCAATTCGTTACTGGATTACAGTTATGTTCCGCTTATTATAGAAATGACTTCTACAAGATTGGAACTGTTTCGTTCATAACCATTCTTCATCACTTTCCTGATCATTTCTTACGAAAGCAACCGTTTTTGTCCTGTAGAAGTAATTTCTATAATAAAATGAATACATACATATATAAATACGCACTCACACACAAACACACACACACACACACACACATATATATATATATATATATATATATATTTATATATTGAGTAAACCGTTTAGGACCCCGACGGCAGAGCTCAAGCCGTTTCGACGGCCATTTCTTGGTCCAGAAATAGCCGTCGAAACGGCTTGAGCTCTGCCGTCGGGGTCCTGAACCTGTTCCTATTACACACTCTACTCCCCAAAGTATCGAGTACTCTGGTGCGTTTATGGTCCACCTAGTTCCTTACTACACTTCCTTAGTTATATATATATATATACATGAATACATACATACATATATATATATATATATATAAAGAATTAGTATATCTACCAACATATATATACAGATGCATACCTATGCTAGCAAATATATAGGTTTTGTCTTCGTAACTTTGTGGTTCAATGCATGGGGATGCAGAACAATAATATGAAAGATGTAAAATAAGAAAATTATAAAAATTAACTTACTTACTAAAATTTCACTCCAACTAATTAGTTTCTGAAAGGGAATAAACATAGTTTCCGAAGAAACGTACGGAGAAGCCTTTCGTCACCAGGGAAGTCTATTCTCAGCTAAGTTTCCAGGCAATGCGTGGACACAGGGAACTTATACAAAAATAATTCAGTGGATGGAAAAAAGCAAAGCGTGGACTAAGTTCCAAGCCATTGAAAAAAATCACTGCCTACTGCGTCGGTGGCATAAGAATATATATACACACACACAGTGATCGCGTCATAATGACATACAGACAGATATTATAAAGGCGCGACGTAGTCAGTGCGAAAGCCAATAAGCAAGGTGACCAGAGTAGGAACCGAACTCACATTTCAGTTGTTGAGGCATCCGTGCTACAAAATTATTCTGCCTCAAGTTAACGACACATTATTGAATATATAGAGCTACACACACAAGTAGACGGCTGA
Organism: Eledone cirrhosa; assembly: GCA_964016885.1. NCBI lineage: Eukaryota > Metazoa > Mollusca > Cephalopoda > Octopoda > Eledonidae > Eledone > Eledone cirrhosa. The sequence goes on from OZ024744.1 coordinate 25,071,310, forward strand.
CATATTGGATTAACTATCAGTTATTTTTTCCTCTTGAAAATTATATTATAATATTTCCGACATTGTTCATTATCACAGAAAGAATCATTAATTTTTAGAAAGCAGACTATTCAATCTTAGGAACAGACATACTATATATAGGCTTATTACAAAAACTTAAATTTACGTAATTGTCTTTGAATACTTGCAGAAATGTATCAAAGTTGTAAATACAACAAAATATATAAATAAAAGAAATTGCATAAATAAACAACAATAGCAGTATATATATATATATATATATATATATATATATATGTGTGTGTGTGTGTGTGTGTGTGTGTACATATATATATATATATATATATATATATATATATATATATATATATATATATACATATATATATATATATATATATATATATTAGTGCATTATATTTTTCTAAAGATAATCAATTCCCCTTGCCATACGATATGTAACACTATTGAATGCAAGGCAAGCATATTTCTAGCAGTTTTTTTATTCATTATGATCTTTCTCTCATTCTGTGTAATTATTGAATAGTCGATCGCGACTTTTTTTCATTTCGTTAACCACTTTATAATCTAATCATTTTAAGTCATCTGTTAGGAGGGAA
>OZ024744.1:25081929-25096929 GCA_964016885.1 Eledone cirrhosa
TAGAGGACAATAGACCAGGGGATGCCAAGGAGGAAATAACAACGACGAGGAAGAGAAACTTTCATGAAAAATCCCTTCATAGTACCTTCTTTGAGAAAACTGAATTTAGATATCCACAGACATGGGACTGGTTGAAAAGAGGAAACCTTAAAAAGGCTACAGAAGGAATGCTAATGGCTGCGCAAGAGCAGGCCCTCAGAACGAAGTGGCTGAAACACCATATTTACAAGGAGGAGTCTAGCTCACTGTGCAAGATATGTGGAGAGAGAGGAGACTGTGGCTCACATTGTATCCGAGTGTAAACACCAGGCCCAGACTCACTATAAAGACTGGAGACATGATGTGATGGGCAGGGTGATCCACTGGCACCTATGCAAAGTAAACAATTTACCACATTCTGAGAAGTGGTATGAGCATAAGCCAGAGGCGGTGATAGAAAACGATCAGCTGAAGGTGCTGTGGGATTTTAGGATACAGGCGGACAACAAACTGGAACACAATAGGCCTGAGCTGGTGATTTTGGACAAGGACAAAAGATCGTGCCTGATTGCGGATGTGGCCTGCCCATTTGACACGAGAGTGCAAGAAAAGGAGAGGGAGAAAATTAACCGATACCAGGCCTTATAGTGGGAGGTAAAAAGGATTTGGAACTGCCATGAGGTCAAAGTGGTCCCGATTGTCATAGGCGCACTAGGTACTATCTCAAAGAGTTTCCAAGGATGGTCAAAGAAGATAAGTCCAGCCCCGCTTTTTGGAACACTTCAAAAGACATGATTGCTGGGAACAGCAATAACCCTCCGATACGTCCTGAATATCTGAGGCTGCAGGTAGTGGCTTGATATTCATTTCAACAAACTTTCCAGTTAACTAACATCAATGACTGAGACTCAAAGAACAATAATAATAATAATAATAATAATAATAATAATGAGCGTACTGAAGTCACATCTGAACAGCAGAAATGCCATAAGCGCAGTAAATTCCCGAGCTGTGTCTATTATTAGGTACAGTGCGGGAATTCTGAGATGGAATGTTGCTGAACAAAAAGAAATGGATAGGAAGACTAGGAAGCTATTGACTATCTACAACATGTTCCACAAGAGGAGTGATGTCGATAGACTCTACCTAAGGAGATCTGAGGGTGGAAGAGGTCTTATCAGCATAGAGGACTGTGTTCAAATGGAGAAAAACAACCTATACAAATACGTGACCTATAGTAAGGAGCCAATGCTCAGAACTGTACTGAAGGAGGGGACAGTAGGCCAGGGGATGTCCAAGGAGGAAATAACATCAAGGAGGAAGAGCAGCCTTAAGGGAAAATCCCTTCATAGTACCTTCTTTGAGAAAACTGAATTTAGATATCCACAGACATGGAACTGGTTGAGAAGAGGAGACCTCAAAAAGGCTACAGAAGGAATGCTAATGGCTGCGCAGGAGCAGGCCCTCAAAACGAAGTGGTTGAAGCACCATATCTACAAGGAGGAGGCTAGCCCACTGTGCAGGATCTGTGGAGAGAGAGAGGAGACTGTGGCTCACATTGTGTCCGAGTGTAAACACCTAGCCCAGACCCACTATAAGGGCTGGAGACACGATGTGATGGGCAGGGTGATCCACTGGCACCTGTGCAAAGTAAACAATCTACCACATTCTGAGAAATGGTATGAGCATAGGCCAGAGGCGGTGATGGAGAACGATAAGGTGAAGGTGCTGTGGGATTTTAGGATACAGACGGACAAAAAACTGGAACACAATAGACCTGACCTGGTGGTTGTGGACAAAGAAAAAAGATCGTGCCTGATTGTGGATGTGGCCTGCCCGTTCGACACGAGAGTGCAAGAGAAGGAGAGGGAGAAAATTAACCGATACCAGGACCTAAAGTGGGAGGTGAAAAGGATTTGGAACTGCCATGAAGTCAAAGTGATCCCGATTGTCATAGGCGCACTGGGGACTATCTCCAAAGGTTTCCAGGGATGGTTAAGGAAAATCGGCCCCTTCACGCTTTTTGGAACGCTTCAAAAGGCATGCTTGCTTGGAACAGCAAGAACCCTCCGATACGTCCTGAATATCTGAGGCTGCAGGTAGTGGCTTGATATTCAATCCAACGGACTTTCCAGTTAACCAACATCAATGACTGAGATTCAAGGAATAACAATAACAATAATAATAATAATAATGATAATGATTTCTACTATAATCACAAGGCCAGCATTTTGTGGGGAGGGGAAAATCAAAAATCGACCCCAGTGCATTACTGGTACTTTATTTCATCGGCCTCGAAAGGATGAAAGGCAAAGTTAACCATGGTGGGATTTGAACTCAAAATGTAAACGGTCTTAACCCTATGCTACAAAGCATGGTGTCTGACGCTCCACCGATAAAGATGATGGTGATGGTGATGTTGATGATAATAATGATAATGGTAATGATGAAGTTGACGCATGCCAGAAGTGACTAAATATGCTTTAGCTATTGAAAACTAGATAGGCTAGTATCTGATGTACATGTATGTTTATGTACGTATGTGTGTGTATGTGCATGTTTATATATACACACAGATACACATACATACACACACACACACATTATATATATATATATATATATATATATATATATATATATATATATATATATATATATATATATATAAGTACAGTGTCCTTTAGTTACAATAGTTTCTCTGGCTGTCTGTGACAGATTTTCACTTGGACAGGCATCAAATCTTCAGACTATATTGACTATAATGGAATCGATATAGACTGATGACCTGGTCTGTCACAGTTAAAATGTGAAATAAAGAACCAGAAAAAAAAATGTACCAAAAACGACACCGTAGTTTGTGATAAATATATATCTTTACTATAACAGTTTCCATAGATTGAATGCTCTCCCGTCTTTGGATATTCTTTAACACAACAAACGGCTTAATAGTTTCATAGTATAACGGTATTGATTAATAAGGCTATTCAGTTCTGAATTGAAATCTCGCTTATATCTAATTTGCATATCGTGAATTCGAGTACGATAGGGGGGGCACACACACACACACACACACACATAGTGCAGTCATTTTAAATTACTAAAATACCGCCTATACGACCCTCCTGACTCTCCCACTCCCATCTTTGTCTGTCTCATACATATATGCATTGATATACATCGCAATTATACGTTTACAGATACATCTACTAATTTATATATAGACATATATGCATATCATTCAAACAATATAGTCATAGATATGCATATACACGAACACAAACACACACTCAAATATATATATATATATGAATATATATATATATATATATATATATATATATATATATATATATATATATATATATATATATATATATATATGAATATAAGTAGGTGAATTTGCGTGTTGTATGTAGAATCTGTACCTATTTTTAAACCCATATATATATACATATGTTATACATACGTATTTTCTTTCTATTTTTACAGCAGAAAACACACCTCTCTTCAAATGTCCGACGTGTCCTGATGTCTTTGATACATACACTGCTCTCCAGAGACACATTTTAATATCCGGTTGTGGCCGAACATTGCCGATGGCTGACGAAGTGTACCATGCACGGGACACTGAATGCGATAAAATTGAAAACGAGGCCAAAAGGTACAAAGAAAATTTACTTCTAAAATGTTGTTCTCACACACACGCCCAAACTCATGTACACACACACGCACATGCATACAAACTCACACAAACACGTGCTCAGTTATTTCTTTGTGTTTAAGAATGATGTTAAATTTAGCTTATAATGCCATTAGCAACATAATGTTTCTTCTTATGAAGTTATGTTGGTTTTCTACTGTGTGTATATATATATATATATATATATATATATATATATATATACATATATATGTATGTATGGTATGTATGGGTGTGTATCTATATATATGTATATATATGTGTGTGTACCTATATATATATATATATATATATATATATATATATAGACACACACCTATATATCTATATATGTGTGGGCCTGTGTATGGCTGCCCAAATATATAATAAACACCCCATAAAACAGTTCATGATATGCTTTACACTAAACCATAAATTACCACTAATAATGCACCATGTGTAGAAGATAAAAATTAAAAACCCTCTCATCAGTAATAACCTGAAACATAATTCACGAACAAGTTACTAATTACCAATGGGGTTGCAAGACAGTTGTTAGTTTAATGGCTATAGCTGTTCTATTGACCATACTAACACTACATCCTCCGACCAGTTGCCATCCACAATATAAGTTAACACATAACAAAAACGAGAATAGGAAAACATTAGTTGAAAACTCCTCTATACTTTACAGAATGCCACACAATCCTAAGTAATAATTAATAATAAAAGCACAACTAAACTGAACATCCAGACGATATATTTTAATCGCAAACAAAAATAAACAACTAACCTATGACAGAAATCTAACGATTAGCAACACTTCATCTCCTGAAAATGGGCCTATTTGGTTTTAAATTGTCCACGATGGATTTGACATATTTCTCTTTGTAACTTCCATTCTCTCACTCTCTATTCTTCTTTGGGAGAAATCTGCTATATTCAGACATGGAGAGGAGATGGCATCGCCAGGTTTAATAATGTCCTAAAAACGCCGTATCTGAATGCGACACCACTAACACTCCCTCAGCAGTTTCCGGGCCATACATACATATGTAATTCGAAGTATATTATCATGTCATAATTAAATGAAAATAAAAGAAATCAAAAGAAAGAAGAAGATGGAGTGGGAGGCTGGAGACAAAATGGGGTGGGGTGGGGGCAAACATTATAAATTAGCAGGGCAGTAGATCTGAGGTGTGCCCTAATGACAAGATGGTGAAAGCAGAGAACAGGCACCGATATTAGTTTTATCAGCCATTCCACCTTGCAGGTGTCTTCCTTCTTTTGGCGTGAGAACTCCGTCACGATTTGTTATTTTGGACATTATGTAAATTAAACAATACACAGGAAAATACTATATATATATATATATATTAGAAAGTGAGGTTTTTTCTCACAAAATGAAAAATAACCGAGGTGTCCTACACGAGTGAAAGTATAAAGAAAAAAAGATGAAATCGAAAATGCAACTGGAGTCTTATTTTTAAAAAATATATATATTTATTTGATTCCTTTACCGGTTTCGCAGTTCTTCTGCTTTTCAAAAGTAGCGTTGAGATGGAGGGTCTGTGGTTTTTCTCACATATGCGAAACCGGTAAAGGAACCAAATAAAATATATATATTATTTTAAATAAGACTCCAGTTGCATTTTCGATTTCATCTTTTTTTCTTTATATATATATATGTCACAAACCCTCCAACTCAATTCTACTTTTGAAAAGCACAAGAACTACGAAACCGGTAAAGGAACCAAATAAATATATTTAAAAAAAAGACTCCAGCTGCATTTTCGATTTCAGTTTTTTCCCTTATACTTTCACTCGTGTACGACACCTCGTTTCTTTTCCATTTTGTAAAGAACCTGACTTTCTAATATATATATGTGTGTGTAAAAGGTAAACAGCAATAACAACACATACAGTATATGGAAGGGATATATTAGATTAACGCTTGATATGGCAGGAGGAGGGTCTTAACTTTTCGGACGCTAGTTCATCATCAGAAGAAAGAATGAGAAATAAGATAGATTCAGGGGAAGGGCGGGATGGTTGTGGAAAAAAGTCTTTATATATATATATATATATATATATTAGGAAAATCAAAAGAAGTTACTTTGTGAAATAAGGCAAAAATTGGCAAGTCTCGATCGTACGTATATTGAGCAAAATGGTTGGTGACATTAGTGAGAAGCTATATGGTTGTTCAGTGAACTGTAATCTAAACTGTCCATTCTATATCTCAATTAGCGACGTTTGTAGTCGCCACAGTGCATAAGTGTTCTCTTCCTGTACTTTTACAATCAGTCACAAATCTATTACATCCCACTTGCCATCCAGTTAACATTCATAAAAATAATGATGATGATGATGATGATGATTTCATTTATTGGCCACAAGGGCCGAATAATAATAATAATGATAATGAGATTGATAATGATAATAATGATAATAATAAAAAAGATATCAACAGATTAAAATGTCACGCCATCTCGGTCTTCCTCCTCCACCTATCAAAGTTACCAGCACCACTACCACAACGACATCAACGACAAAAGCAGCCATCAGCAGCACCACCACCACTACCACCACAACAACAACCAGCACCACTGCAACTACCATGACAACAACAACAGCAACAACACACCCGCTACTACGACCGGTGGTGCAGCCGCTGTCGCTGTAATTTCTACCAACATTACAACCACCACCACAACACCATCGCTACCACAACAATTATCATCACAAAAACAAAAACAACACAACAAATACCACATATATCACGATTTATATTAGTTTAATGCTTGACATAGTAGGAAAAGAGATTTTGTGTGTGTATATATATATATATATATATATATATATATATATATGTACGTGTGTGTGAGGGGGAGATGAGATTGTTCCAGCTGATCCACCTTTAACAATAGATCTGTCTTCTCTATCATGGCTGACCTAGCATTGAACAACAAAAATATCAACAAACACCACATAACAAAAAATAGTAATATATACACATATGATTCAATGTTTAATTCTCTTATTTGCACTTTCATAAGTAGGACATATTCTTTTCTTTTTTGCTTTTAATTAGACAGATAATTGAAGTTTTCTCTAGCCGCTCTTAGAAGTCCCTATTAAGAACAATTTAAATAGTTCCAACTAATGAGCTTTGATTGCTTTATAAGTATTTAGTTTTGAGGTCAAATCTACACCAAGGTCGACTCGGTTGATTATATATTTCTGAATGGCCACCGTTTTTCTTTAGATGTTTTCACCGAATTTTGAAGCATTAATTATTTAGCACGAAAGACTGGTAAATATTGCAGCAGTTTGACTGCTATTTCTAGTATGCCGTGCGACCACATAAAGGTTCCGTCTTTGACTCTTAATGATTTTTTTCTCCCATTCACACATGGCCAATAGAGCAGGTTTGCATAGATACATGGAACCGTAGCTGTTTGTGGAGACGTAAAGCCATCATGCATCGTATCTTGGGTATTTTAAACCTGGCGAAGCCATCTCTTCTCCAGATGTTTACCCTCCCTATTTCCCTATTTCTTCCAAAAAAGTATATATATATATATATATATATATATATATATATATTAGACCTTTCGCCCGTGGTCTTGCATCGCTTGGGTGAAGTGACCGTTTCTGCGCATGCGCGTTCATACAGTTGTTATTCCTGTTCCGTATAACCATTACCAGTCCGAGCTGAAGATCCGCATAAGGTGAAACAATTGTTCTCGGTATAGTGAACTGTTGGGTATAAAGAAGATATAGAGGAAGAATAGACCCCAATTAGGGTCCGCTTCTACAAAACTGTTTTATGAAGTGAAATATATTTCACTAATAAATATTTTCTACCAACACACCATCTCCGTCACCACCATCACCATCACCACCACCATCACCACCACCACCATTACCACCACCAATACCACCACCAACACCACCACCACTACCACCAACACCACCACCATTACTCCCACCATTACCCCATTACCATTACCATCACCACCATCACCACCATTACCATCACCACCACCATTACCCCATTACCATTACCACCCCATTACCATTACCACCACCACTACACCCATTACCATTACCACCACCACCACCACGACCACCACCATTACCATCACCACCACCATTACCCCATTACCATTACCACCGCCATTACCATTACCACCACCACTATACCCATTACCATTACCACCATCACCACCACCGCCATTACCATTACCACCACCACTACACCCATTACCATTACCACCCCTATTACGATTACCACCACCACTACACCCATTACCATTACCACCACCACCACCACCATTACCATCACCACCACCATTACTCCATTACCATTACCACCACCACTACACCCATTACCATCACCACCCCTATTACGATTACCACCACCACTACACCCATTACCATTACCACCACCACCATTACCACCACCACCACCATTACCACCACTACCACCACCATTACCATCACCACCACCATTACCCCATTACCATTACCACCCCATTACCATCACCACCACCACTATACCCATTACCATTACCGCCACCACCACCACCACCATTACCACATTACCATTACCCCCCCCCCCATTACCATTACCATTACCGCCACCACCACCATCACCACCTCATTCATTGGCTTAAATATTATTTTCTTTACTTGTTAATATGAAAGTAATTGAATTAAGAGTGTAAATATAAGCTTTTTAGTGTGTCGGGGAAAGTTATCAGCCAATCTAATATTTAAGTATTAGAGAACTGCGAGACTGTCAAACTTATTTTTTTTCTGAACACGTTATTAAAATACGTTGGATTACTTTGAATAAATCATGCATGGATATTATGTAATTAATCTACTAAATTTGTTAGCTCTTGATTAAACATAAATATTTTAAAATATATTGTATTGTTTATTTTAAGATTCACGTCCGTTATATCATAACATATATCCGTACGCTATATCATATCGCTTATATAAACGTTGATATATTTGCATCATAACTCTTATATTTCTGTCGCTAAATTTCTCCTCTTTCGTTTTCATAACATTTCCCCGTAATGTAATTTATATATAATATCGTCTTTTTAAAATGTATCATGGATTATTTTACTGATTACAGAAGAGAGTGTAACACAGTCCCTCTTCTTTTTCTGTGTATATTCTCAATTACGATTTTATTTGACGTATCATATCTACATGCATGTCTATTTGCGTATAATATCAATATACACACTACACATACTAATAAAAATATACCTCTTCATAGAGAACCAATCAACAAGTGCCATCTCTGCAGTGAGACATTCGACTGGAGATCTGATTTGGTACGACATCAGGTTCGTAAATTTATATTTATTTCAAAACTATTGTCAATGGCGGCTTTCTATTTTCTTCTTACTGAAGACTCGGAATTACAAGATGTAAAACTACAGAAATATAATTAGATTATGTATTGTGAAGTATGTATGTGTGTGTGTGTGTGTATGTATGTGTGTGTATATATGTGTGTGTGTGGGGGGCGCCGCAATGATTCCATCAGGAGTTACGGATCCATACATCCATACACACACACACGTCCATATATATACACACACATACATACACACACACATACATATATATACACACACAGTCCATATTATTTCTTACGAATGAAACAGTTTTAGTCTTGTAGAAGTCATTTCTACAAGAAAATGAATATGTGTATATGTATATGTGTGTGTCTGTGTGTGTCTGTATTATGCGTGCGTATTTAACGTATTATTTTGTTTTACATTTTTTATAGGCTCTCGTTCATAGCCAACAGTTTGCTATTCAGTTGGAATACTCAGCCACTAGCAACAACGTCGGAAGACCAGCGAAGAATCCTTCAAATATGACAATGTCTCCCACCTCACATTCTCCTTCATCATCAAATTCTCCTCCTTCGCAACTGTTGTCAATTGTGTCCCCACAACAGACATCTATCACGACAACAACAACAATACCAACAACACCGATAACCATTGCCACAGCATCTCCGTCACCACCGTTGTCTTCGCCACCATCCTCCTTGTCCCCTTCCTCTGCAGCACCGTCTCCGTCATCGTCGTCGCCGCCACCTTCACTATCATCATCATCGCCGTTATCAGCAATGTCGTCGATGGCGACAATGACAGCGATGACGTCATCGACAAGAGCAACCTCGCCTTCAGTCACCACCACAACCCCCGAAATGACAATGTTTCACAACAGCAACAACAACAACAACAACAAAATCAACAAATTCAACGTTTGTTCAGCCAATACCAAAGACGAATTCCTTCGGAAATATTCTCCGGCTGACATGAAAATGTCAACTAACAACAACAGCAGCAGCAGCAACAACAGCAGCGACAGTAAAAATGGCGATGACGGTAATGAAAATATGAACGATGACAACAGTAATGACAAAAACAACAGAAACAATAATAACAATGGCAGCGACAAAGTCGAGTCACCGGCGATTGTTAGCAACAGAATGATATTTCCCGACAACAGCGATAGTGATGGAGGAGGTGGTGGTGGTGGTGACGGTGAAGGAGGAGGGGGAGATGAAGGAAGAAACAACTATAATATTAGTGCAAATTCCCCGTCAAACAACGTTAGCAACATGGACAGCAAAGAGACAATCGGTAGTAACTGCAGCAACAGTAGTAGTAGTAGCAATAGTAGCAATAGCAACAGCAGCAATAGTATCTCTGGTAGAAATATCAACGGTGACGGTAGCAACGCCAATACTGCCATCGCCTCGGCTAGCAGCAGCAGCAGCAGCAGCAACAACAAGAAACCCAGCAGCAGCAGCAGCAGCAGCAGCAACAACAGCAATAGCAACAAGGCCAATGTTAGCAACTCTGTTAGTGCGGCGGCGAACGCTGCGTTGAACCTCGGCAACAACAGGTTCCCTTGCGAGAACTGCGACAAAGTGTTCACCGACCCCAGTAACTTGCAGCGTCACATCCGTTCGCAGCATGTAGGCGCCAGGTCTCACGCGTGTCCCGAGTGCGGAAAGACGTTCGCAACCTCGAGCGGTTTGAAGCAGCACCAACACATACACAGCAGCGTGAAGCCATTCCGCTGCGAAGTCTGTTTAAAGGCGTACACACAGTTTTCCAATCTATGCAGACATAAACGGATGCATGCTGATTGCAGACAACAGATCAAATGCAAAGATTGCCAACAGGTAAATTCTAATTAAGATATAATAATATTCATACACTCGTCCTCTTCCGCCTTCTTCTTCATTTCTTTCTTTCTTTGTTATTTATTTGTATATTTATTTGTATATTTATCTATATATATGTTTATGTGGTTGTTTTATAATTCATTTTCTTAAAACAAATTATTCATAGAAGATGTCTAACACACTAACACACCAATAAATTCATTCTAGACTTCTTTACTCCTTCTTATTGACAGTATGGACGTCAAAGAACATCTCTAATGATAAATGACGCGCATGCACACATAGTGATGCACATGTATTAATTAGTGGTTCCTCATATTTAACACAAAGACGTACACGCATGCGTTTTACATACACACACACACATATATATATGTATACATGTATGTGTATGTACTATATGTATGTTATGTATGTATGTATGTAAGTGTTTATGTATGTATATGTGTGTGTGTGTATGTTTAAATGTATGTATATATGTATACATATGAATGTATGTATATTTCTATGTATGTATATATGTATGTATATTTGTCGGCTAAGAATATGATCGTAACTGAATATGATCGTAACTGAATATGATCGTAACTGAATATGATCGTAACTGAATATGATCGTAACTGATGCGTTTCGAAAAAGAGGGATCGTTTAGAGTGAGATACCTTGCGATGTTTGTTCTGAATCATGATAGAAACACTCCCTGAAATGACATGAACCATTAATTGGCCCATTGCAAACCTGTAAGCAATAATACTATTCTATAGCAATTGCGATATAGATTAAGTAAGTATTGCTTTGTTCTGCACAGTGAAAATGTTACACAGGTAATCTATGAATGGACAGGTTCGAAAACCACAAATTTATTGTATAGAGAATGTAAACTCAATCGAATCGATTTCAATACATGCCTGATGTTTATGTTATCGATCTCGGATGGATGAAAAAGGAAATCAACAATCCCGAGCGAAATGAACTAATCGACTATAAAAGCATCTAGTCGAGTCTTTTTCTTTCTTGTTGTGCTCACAGAATGTCGGTGAAAGGATTTGTGCAACCACAATATGATTGCTCTCTTCCTAGGTCCCTCCCTAGGGTTCCGAGAGAGAGATAAAGAAGAGAAAAGATAGAGAGGAAGAGAAAGCAAGAATGTGTGTGTGTAAGAGAGATTGAGAGAAAAAGAAAGAGAGAAGGATAATTGACCCCAGTACTTGACTGGTACTCTATCTATTGCTAACAAAGTGGTGAAAAACAAATTTGGCCTCAGCGGATTTGAACTCGAAGTGCAAAGAGCTGAAGATTTTGTCTGAAATTTCTCATATAAGTCATTGGTAAACCTGAGTTTATGATGAAAAGCAGTTGTCCATCTTATCGTTTCTTTTGTTGGTAGCAATGACCACCGTAAACGGAGTGAATGTGTGATTGGTACATTTGAAGCATGTAACCATAAATCAACGCCATGATTCACAATAAATGTGGTGATGGCTGGATCACCGTTGGTTCCACTAGGAGTGTTTAAGTGACTTCCATCAACGGAATAACCTACTCCTGAAAATAACGTGCTGCTGGGACGGCAATCTGACTCACAAATATCACACACAGATGGGGTGTGTAACGCTTTCGTATATACCTTTATTGTGAACCACTGGTTAAACCATTACTCAACAGAGTACTCGATATTTGGGGTAGTAAAGTATGGTTATATTATAAAGAGTTTGGAACAGTCTGGTCAAATGACAAGAGCCGAGCCGTAGTCGTTTGACCAGACTGTTCCAGACTCTTTATAATATAACCATACTTTACTACCCCAAATATCGAGTACTCTGTTGAGTAATGGTTTAACCAGTGGTTCACAATAAAGGTATATACGAAAGCGTTACACACACACACACACACACATATATATATATATATATATATATATATATATATATATATATATATAAAGAAATAATATCTAGTAACATATATATACATACAGATGCATATCAATGCTAGCAAATATATAGGTTTTGTCTTAGTAACTTTGTGGTTCAATGCATGGGTTTCAGAACAATAATATGAGAGACGTAAAATAAGAAAATTATAAAATTAACTTACTAAAATATCACTTCCAACTAATTAGTTTCTGGAATGGAATAAATATATTTTCCGAAGAAAACACCTAGAATCATTCCGTCGTCAGGGAAGACTATTCTCATCTAAGTATCCAGGCAAAGCGTGGACTCTGGAAACTTATTAAAAAATAATTCAGTGGATAGAAAATAGCAAAGCGTGGACTGGATTCCTAGCCATTGAGAAAATCACTGCATCTGCGTCGGTGGCAAATTCAAAAATAATCAATCACGTGACATCGAGGTCAATCAGTGGAAAGTGGTTTGCTAATAAGACAGCGGCTAATAAGACAAAACCTATATATTTGCTAGCATTGATATGCATCTGTATGTATATATATGTTACTAGATATTATTTCTTTATAATTATCTCCAAATTATTTGTCGAGCAATATTGGCCATGACTGCTACTATGGTAGCAGGCAGGCCGCTGTCTTATTAACAAACCACTTTCCACTAATTGACCTCGATGTCACGTGATTGATTCTTTTTGAATTTGCCACCGACGCAGAGGCAGTGATTTTCTCAATGGCTAGGAATTCAGTCCACGCTTTGGTATTTTTTATCCACTGAATTATTTTTTAATAAGTTTCCAGAGTCCACGCTTTGCCTGGATACTTAGATGAGAATAGTCTTCCCTGACGACGGAATGATTCTAGGTGTTTTCTTTGAAAAATATATTTATTCTATTCCAGAAACTAATTAGTTGGAAGTGATATTTTAGTAAGTAAGTTAATTTTATAATTTTCTTATTTTACTTCTCTCATATATATATATATATATATATATATATATATATATATATATATATATATATATATATATATATATATATATATATATATATATATATATATATATATATATATATATATATATATATATATATATATATATATATATGTATATATATATATAAATATAAATTAGCGAGAATCGTATTTCGGCTTAGGAATTAACGAAAAACAACTTCCGAGATGTGTGGCAAGCGCTCTATGATTCAGATGAACCATAGCTACAACATACGTTAAAGGCCAAACACACTGAGACGATGGTTAAACAATCATCCGCACAACCATAAGAACGACCAATTAATTCGGGTCAAACAAATAAAAATATATGTGATTGAAATAATTTACCCGGAACCTGGATGGTTGGTAACATCCAGCATTTGGATATATATATATATATATATATATATATATAAATATGAGTTTGAATTATTTTTTCCACATCTTACGTTAACTATTATGGAATACTGTTGGCTTCTTGCTACAATGTTTTCTATACCTTTCATTTATATATAAATATATATACATATATATGTATATATATTTATACATATATATATATAAACATATATATGTATGTATATATATATATATATATATATATATATATATATATATATATATATATATATATATATATATATATATATATATATATATATATATATATATATATATATAGGTCTATATATATATATATATATATATATATATATATATATAGGATTATCCAAGATGTAGTAATGGTTAATTACTACACTGGATATGGTTGACGTACGAGTTATGGAAGAATTGTTCAAGAAATTTAGTTCCTGATCATTCAGTATTCCGGAGTGTATATAAAGAATGAATAATAACAGGTAGACATCATAAAAAGGTAATTTATTCCGTGTGCTTACAAGTGTTTCCACGGTGGTACTGCAGCCTAGTTCCGCTACGTGCAAATTCACAAGTACTTGCAGAACTCGAATATCCAAAGCTGTGACCACTGTTTCCTCAGAGCAGAATGGTAAATGTACAATGTAAAAACCCTTAAGTGGGGTTTTTGGGGAAGATAGAGTGGAACAGGAAGAGAGAAAAGTAGGGAAGATGGAGAGAGAAGGAAAGATATGCAGGGGTTGGAGAAGTAGGAGAGAGTGGCTTGTAGATATCTTAATCAAAATGTTATGGTAGGGGTTACTTTTGGAGAGATGC
>OZ024744.1:25101929-25111929 GCA_964016885.1 Eledone cirrhosa
CAAATGGAAAGAAGAAGCCAGAGGAGAAGAATGAAAGTTCTGAAAAACGACACAAGACGAAAGATAGGAAAAGCCGAAAGAGGCAGAGAATGGGAAATGATAAACAGGCAGAAGGAAGTGAACTTGTGATTGTTAGAAGAACCGAAGACGAAAATGAAGATGAAGAGAACAGTGAAGGGGAAGTTGGCGCAGAAGAATTTAAAAAGGAACTAAGAAATTTCCCCAAAGACTCTAACTCTGATTCTGCAGTGTTGCCAGAAAAAGATGAAGTTAGGCGACAACTACCGAGAAATGACTTTGCAGATGTCAGAGACCTTAGCATGACAGGGCCTACTTCAAGACGAAAGCGAGGTCGCCACAGCAGCTACGTCAACAATAATTTTAATCATAGCAACATAAGTAATCTTCCCTATTACCAATATCGAAACCAACCACAGTTTGGTAATGCTTTCACAGCATCTGCATTAGCAGAAGCTGCCATGTTCTTGGACGGTGCTCTCAACCTGCGCACCAGAAACTCTGATGACCTTCAAAGTAACCAGCTGTCTAAAAAGAAGAGGAATCAAGATAATGATAATAATAACAATAATAATGATAATAACGATGATGTTAAAAATGACAATGACAATAATAGCTTGTTAGAAGCTGTTTTCAATCCATCTTCACTACCGGGACTCGTATCGATGGCAAAGCGAGGATTAATAGCTTCTAGTGTCGGAAGTGGAAGTCATAAGAGCCGGAAACGGCATCTGCAACACGGAGTTATTAACAAGAACACGAACAGCAATAATAGTGATAATGATATTTCTAATCTACACCAGCAGAAACATCAGCGATACTTACAAGAACATCAACAGCAAATGTATGGCATTTTTAAGCAGGAAACAGAAAACACCGACTCATTTCCATTCCAGAATTCTCCAACAAAACACCAACAATTTGATAATCAACCAGAATCAGAACAACAAGTCGCACCATTTGATTTATCTAAATCTAGCATTGAGCAACGACAGCAACAACAACAAAGACTGCAGTCACAGCAACGCCGTGTTAGATTTAAGCCAAGATTGAAAGCAACTTTCCAGTCAGGGTTAACTGCTAGCGAGCGTGTAGCAGCTGCAATGTCTGCTTATATTGCTGAAGATGGAAAACACGATGACGATGAAGATGAAGAATTTGAAGAAGACATGTTTGATGAAGATAGTTTCGAATACACAAACCTGCATGATGTTGACGAGATTAAGAACCGCAATATAGAAGAAAATCGGCAGTTCGGACTGCTCCTTAATGACAAACATTTAATCAACAGAGACTACAATTACTGTTATCAGGACTTTTATAACAATCACTATTACAATGACAGTATGAGGGAAGACGAGGAGGTAGAAGAAGAGGATAAGGCTGAAGAAAGAAAAAACAATGAACGACGAGGAAAGCTGAAGGATAATTCCATCAGTAATAATTTCCATGAGACCCACAATAATTTAGATGTGAAAGATGAAATAAAAAGCATATTAGATGCACCGCTTGATTTGTCTACTAACTCCAAGCACACAGTAGATAATATCTTAAATAAAAACACTGACGACGCATTCATTGCTAATTGTTACCCATCCCGAAAAACCCATGTGTATGGATCAGGTCTTATGGCCTCTTCTAAACTGACGAAAAGCGGGGGAAAGGGGGGTGGAAATGATGGTTCACAATTAGATTCCAAGACTATGGCTGCTGCTCTTAAGTTATCAGAGTCTGGTTCTGAGCTGCACTATGCTTACCCTTTTGCCGGATCTTATATGTTAGATCCCTTCTACTCTACGATGGACAAAGAAAAATATACATCGTCAATGATGGCAACCTTAAATAGATACCATGCTCATTCATCATATCCTACACTCCCTCATCATTTACAACATCCTAGTTTTCCGAATCATCTTACATCATCTTCCACAACACATCCATACCAACATCCTCTTGTTTCATACAGTGGATTTCTAGATTCTCCCATTGAAAATAACCTTTCTTATACAGACAACAACGGTGATATGATTCGAGGAGGTAGCAAAAATGGATCAAGTGGCCAATGTGGCAACAATGGTAGCAACAACATCAGTAACGATAACAACAACACACCCACTTCAAATTCAAACAACAATAACAGTTCGCAAACACTGGGAGGCAGTATCCCGTGTTCAGCAGCAGGATTGGGTAATTTTGGTTACAGCAGCAACACTCCTCAGTCAACAGCTTCAACTTTAGCTGCAGTTGCAGCCGCAGCTGCTGGAAATGGTCAAGGACCTGGTTCCTGTTCTGGAATGGGTATGGGTAATTTCAGGTACCCACCTCCACCTGGAGGTCATGGTCTTTTGTCTGCTGCGGCGGCGGCAGCTGTGGCAGCAGCAGTAGCAGCAGCGGCTGCGGCCAACAGGCCGGGTGGTGGCGCAGGCAGTGGAGTCGGAGGCGGAACTCATCACCTCATGGCTGCTGCCGCGGCTGCTTCTGGTGCCGGAGCTGCTTTGGCTGGTGTTGGTGGTGGAAGTGGATCTGCAAGTAGTGGTAGCATGACATTCCACAGCAGTAAGTTTAAGGAGAGATATTCCTGTAAATATTGTGGCAAAATATTCCCGAGGTCAGCAAACCTAACCAGACATTTACGAACTCATACCGGAGAGCAGCCGTACAAATGTAAATTCTGTGAGCGCTCATTTAGCATATCCTCCAATTTACAACGCCATGTTCGAAATATTCACAACAGAGAGCGTCCTTTCCGGTGCACATTGTGTGGCAAAAGTTTTGGTCAACAAACAAATTTAGACCGACACGTTAAAAAACACGAAATTCAGGGACCAAATGTAACAGATTCACCAGTCCATGGTAACAATAATGGTGACATCAGTTTCACGGAGGAGGTAAATCTATCTAAAAACGCTAATAATGATGAAATATTAGCGAACCGAATAAGTTTTGATGAAGACTTTAGTATCAAGAAAGATACAAACGAAAACGACCTCAGAATTAGACGAGATTCAAACAATGACAACCGGTTGTCAAGGAAGAGCATTATAAGTGATAATTTTCTCAATAGAAAAAATACAAGTCACAGCAGCTTTAAGGAAGAAATGATGAACAAAGCTGTCATAGACAATAGCCTAGTGAAAAACTACAGTAACAATAGTTATGTTATTTCAAGACTAACCAGCAATAAGAACAGTGATATTATTAAAGCCAAACATCCGAGTGACCATACTTTTAATGGTCAAAAAGGCGATGTTTTTATTGCAGGTAATTATAACCCAAGCAAAACTGATATAAACTGTTTAGACAGAAATATGGGAAGATATCTTGACAGCAACAACTGTATAGATCTTGTTGTTAGCAAAAATTCTTCTTCAAGCAAGGATTTTACAAGACGAAATATCGATGACAATGATATTATTATGCGAGACGATCCTTACACAATTAACAACGTTGCCAAATCGGAATTTAAATTTTCTCCCCGAACATCTAAACAACCAGTTTCCGGCTTTGGTGAAAATCTACTTGACGAAAGATTCCAGGGACAAAGCAAAATAAATTATGTTGGTGACGTTGATAATCGTGACGAAGGTGATAATAATGAACAAGATGATATTAACAAAGATATTAAATATGGCGAAGACAAGGACTGGATGGATGGTTATTCTAAAGAAACTGCTGAAAAGAATTTTGAATATGAAGGTAAAATGGAATCTTCATTATATACGGAAAATAACAAAACTTTTGCAAAACTTTGGAAAAACGCACTTAGTGAAGAGAACTGTGATGTTGATAGAAATGTTAAGGAAGAAGGTGACCTTAATGACAATATGTTAACAAAGAATATTAACAAACATTGCACAAGTGACAGCGATTCAAATATTTCTAATAAAGCTAACAAAATTAATTATGATATTACCGAAAACTTATATGATACCCCGGATAAATCTGACGACAGGTTCGGAAATGTTGAACCCGATGAAGAAGAAAATGAATTTTATGAAAGAGGAAATGTAAGACCGACCGAAGGAGTCCATAATATATCGGAGACAAACAGCAGCGAAGGTTTTGCTAAAATAACAAATGATGCAAAAATGAGCTGCGAAAATACAGTCAGAAGTTTTACATTTGGCGTGAGTGCGAAAAAGCAAGAGGAGAACTCCAATAAAAAAGAAAATGATGGTATGTTTTCTACAGAAAAATGGTCAAAGAATAGCCATGCAAGTAATTCTCCTGTGACTACTACCATTTCAAATACTCCAGTTTCTAATTTTGCTGAAAGTCACGCTACTAATCCCACCACTAATACTAATACTGCTACAGAAACTGTTGCTAATGCTATTACGACGACTGCTACTACCATTGCAACTAGAATTAGCAGTAGTAGTGGTGGTAGAAACAAGAATAATGTTTTTATTGGTGATAACAAAATCAACGTTAGTGGCGGCAACAATGGCAGAGATGATGTTAAAGCAGAAAGAATGAAGAGAGGTAACGTTGCTGATGATTATGATGATAATGAAGAGGAAGAAGAAGAAGATGATGACGAGGAGGAGGAGGAGGAGGAAGAAGAAGAGGAGGAGGAAGAAGACGAAGAGGAAGAAGAAGACGAAGAAGTCAATGACGATGACAACGACAATGAAGATGGAAATGGCAAAGAAGGTGATAGAAATGATGATAACGATGTTGATGATGACGATAATGGTGGTGATAATGATGATGACCGAGAAGAAAATGAAGACGATGACGATGAGGAGGAAGAAAGAGGTGGAGGGGACATCGGAGGAAACGGAAATGAAGATGAAGAGGAAGAAGACGATGATGATGATTTGGACGATGACAACATTGCTTCTAACGAAGGCGATGATCAGATGAAAAATAATCAAAATACTCTTAATGATGGTAAATATAATGTTATATTATATAACCATGATTGTGGAGAAGGACCAACATATATGGAAGACCAGCAGCAACACTGGATGGCGCAGAAGGAGATATGTGCGAAGGTTTATCGATATACCTTCTCTCAGCACACCTCATGTCAAATTAGCAACACAAACAATAACAACAACACAAACAATAACAATAAAATGACAAATTGCGGCAACAGCAATAGCAACAGCTGCAAAAACAACAATTATGAGAACACCAATGGCTTCAACAGCTGTAATGATGAAAATCAACATACCACGACCAACAACAACAACAACAAGACTACCTTCTTGTTGGCATCAAATAACTGTGACAAATATGAACCCCACGATTATGATCGTATCCAGAACGACAACGGCTGTTACAGATATTCCAACTGTATTATCAGCTGCAACTATAACAATAATAACAACTATAAAATATATAACTTTACCCTTTCTCTCAACAGCAATGAACGGTTGAGTTCTGCATTTTACAACTCTTTAAATATTTCAACGAAAACCAACATTGCTGAGAGAAGTTTTGATCCTACAAGGAACAACGACAATATTATTTATGATGATGATGATAATGGTTTGAAAAATAATAATAATAATAACAATAATAATAATAATAATAATAATAATAATAATAATAATAATAATAATAATAATAATAATAATAATACTGATGATAATGATAATAATAACATCAACAACAATATAACCAAAACTAAATTTAATGTCACATTATGTGAAAACTCCCGAGATAAAAATGATGGTACGAACTCTTTGAACAACAACTTAACGGCACATTTTACATCTAAATTATCTTTTCTTGCAACTAAATCAACCGTTGACGAACTCGACGATGTTTCCAGATCAATATTATTAAACTACTTATACAATACGTATCAAATGGCTGACATTGTAGACTCTGCGTGTGTTATTCCTTCTACCCTTGACAGATATCTATTGAAAACCAACTGTCAACCACAGATTGGTGGTACATTTGGTCATTCACAGTGCAACTACTACACGACACCAGCAGCTTAAAACATTCGCTTTATCTTTTACTTGCGAGTTTATTATCTGATGGATGCTGAATGACTCTTTATGTATTTAAGTATAAAACAGTGGAATGGAATACATACCGGACAACACATGCACGCATGCGTAATGAATGGAAGCAACGTAACGAACATACATACGAATATGAATGACTCTCATGTCTGGATAAAGTATTAAATACAGGTATGGGCGTACCTTCATCTCCAAACGCTCATATATTTATATAACACAACAGTTTTCATATATATATATATATATATATATATATATATATATGAGTCATGATGCATGTGATAATGTGTTATATGAGTTTGGAAACATCAAAGTTGAGTTAAATATAAATATATATATATATATATATTTTTTTTTTTCTTTTTTTTTTTGGCGTGTGATTATTTTTCACTAATTATTATTCCGGAAGACTTCGTAAATAACATTGACAGAGGGGAAAATATTTCCGCCCCTCAAATATAAAGAGATATCGACAAATCCAGAGTCAAATTGTATGGAATCAAAGAAAAAATAAATAAAGAAAAGAAAATTGTGGTGAAGTGAAGAGGAATTTTTTTTTTTTTTTTAAATAAAAGATTTGTTACCAATTTATGTGATCTCGGTGGGTAATAGACTGCAAAGGAACTCAAGAATTCCATACTTACCAAACAAGTTGGCAGCAATGTGCCAATGTTTTTTGGTATAGCTATCAACTTATTCATACCCACTTCAATATGTTCTAATTATTTTTAGACAATATTTACATCTGACACAGAAAAAGAAAAAAAATCATAAACTAATAAAATTAAAAAAATAAACAAATTGATGTCACTTGAGCAGCTATTGTTGTATTTCCCCCTTTAAACTGGATTTATTTTTTTAAACAGAAAATAAGACTCTTGTAAATTTTATTATTAATTTACACAAAATATCTTTCTTTCATTACAAAGCTCTTTCATGACATCAATGAAATTGGAATATTAAATAGATTTAAAAAAAAGATTAAAAGAAAAACAATTATTAAAAAAAAACTTTCCCTACAGACGACGAGACTTTTGTGAACCAATATCAAATGTAATTAAACAGCGTAAATATTATTCTCCCCCTCCTCCACACCTATAGAATCAAGTCTGTATGTGTTTCCACGGATGGTATATACTTTACCAAAAAATATATATATATAAAATAATAAAATAAATAAAAATAATAATAATAATTACATGTTTCAACGGTGGCCTGCAATGGCTGATTGTGAACACTTTTAATCCTGCCTCATTTCCAACCCCACCTCCCACTATTTCCAAGAAACATGCACACCACCTTTTTTTTGTTTGTTTGTTTCTGTTTGTTTGTTTTTTTGTTTTTTTACAATAATTTCATGCCAATTTAAGAAATTTGTTCTATTTTAAAATAATTTATGGTTAAATAACACTGATATTTGTGTTATTTGTATGTATAGAATTAGAAATTGAACACATCTCTTTCATTTTATTTATCCTTATTGTTGTAACAGTTTTTAAAATGTACTCGACAAGTATTATGTATTTCTTTGGTGGGAGCTAGCCTGCCTAAGTCTTGTGCTTTTTAAAGAAAGCTTTGCCATCAATAGAAACGGCATCACACACACACAATAAATAAATAAATAAACATATATATATATATAATCTAAAACCACGAGCTAACCACATCGGTCCAAGCAAACAGTGTAGCAGATATCTGTTTTGATTTTAATGGTTACATATTTCAATATATCAAAATAGCTAACTCTTTATACTAGCAGCCAGTCGGTTTACTGATAACTGTTTTAATTTAATATTGTTAATAAGGATATTATTCCTCAAGGACCAAATAAATTGCTTCTTCATTTAATAGATAGTATATCGGTAAACGAAACATTTATTCCACTAGAAGAAAATAAATATATCTTCAATCTTCTATGTTAAATTCATTCGAAAAACTATATTTGTAATTTTTTATAGATATAATATCAGATACTATTGCAATCCTTATTTGCATTCCCCGTTGAAACAACATTTCTTGAAGAATTAATATAATTATTAAAATACGTTAGACTGGAAGAGTTAAAAGTGTTTATAAACTTGCTCGATTCGCGTTTTATAAACAAACTGCTTGGAATTGACATCATTTTATGTATTTTTTTTTTTCAGTTGAAATGAAATCCTATGACATGTGGTTGCTCAAATCTCTTATTGATATTTCAATGATGAAAGTTGTTTAAAAGCACACTGAAATCTGATATGCGATGTCATCTTACACACTTCACTTACCATTCTATAAAAAAAATAAGAAAAATGTTTTAAAAAAGCGCCTATTAGAATGCTATAAATGTTATCAACCTTAGATCTGTTTCTTAACAACCTGCCCCTTGTGGTTATTAAAAAATTCCAAGCAAAAGGCAGGGCAACAGTGTCTGTTTATAAATAAATTCTTTAACTAATTCCAAAGAAAAAGTTGAAGTAAAACTATTATTTGGTCTATGTGACTGGAACCACCATATTCCTACGAGAATCTTTTTGTATTTTTCAATTTTTTCACTTCATGTACTATTTTTGTTTGATGAAATGATAAAGCCAACATTACCTGTCCACACACATACACACTTACACACACGAATATATATATATATATATATATATATATATATATATATATATATATATATATATATATATATATATATATATATGGTGCGTGTGGTTATAATGACGTGTGTGTGTGTGTGCAAGTGTATCGAATGTAAGTTTGTGTTTGTGCAGTTAACTTGTTGGCTTCCTTTAAAAGTGGTCCAATTTTTTGAAAATTTAAATCTTTATTTTTATTGTTTGATATATTCAGGTCACAAGTACTCTTTATTATGGAAAAACACAACAAAAACAAAAAAATTCAAAAACCTTAATGAAATGATGGATGACCTTTAGACTAGTGACCTTTCTTAAATAATTTTGACGTTATATATATATATATAAACATACATGCATACATATATACTCACACACACGCATATATATGACCAACTCTGTTGCTTTAAACTCTTATCTATCTGACAAGAAACAATTCTTTCTTTACTCATAAACATACATTATATTGCTCAACGATAAATGTTTTAATTGAAACTTTACGATATGGTTATGCCACGCATCATGTCAGAATGATTTTACATTAAAAATGGTTAGTCATTCATCACATTCTTTTAAATTGTGAACGCTCTATTTTACATTTATTTTCTTTGACAAAATTATTTGGAGGTACCAGGAAATATATATTAAATAAATTTACTTTTATCTAGTGAAAATTTTGAAAACTATCCAAATCTAAACTATCCACTCCTAATTGTTTGATTTTAACGGTTTTTTAAAGCATGGAAAAATGGAGAATGAAAACAGTTTTCTATAAATGGCACTAAATATCTATTTATATTCTCTTCCATTCCTGTTACATACCCATTCCTATTATACATCATTCCTATTATATAGTCATTCCTATTATACAGCCATTCCTATTATATAGACAAATAAAATGACGAAAGACCTAACTGGATGCGTAATTACACAAGCGAATTACAGGTCTTGAATTAAAATTCCCGATGGTATTCCATTCTATGTATCTCTCATAACAGAAGCATTACGTACCGAAAATGTTGCTTATGACTGACTGAAATACTCTCCAAGTTGACACATTTCTCTCATCCATGTATTAGCATGGATCTAGAGTTAAGCAAATGTTCTACAAGGTTTTAACTAGAAAAAATACATCCTATAAAATATATCATTCCATTTAGATTGATGACAATAATTTGATTTTAAATGTCACTTCCAATGTTATGCTGGAGTACAGAGTACCCTATGTGTCTGTGTATGTTATTACGAATGTCTGTTTAGAAAGTTTTTTATCTTCTGGGACCATCTTGTTATAACTATAGTATGATATAAAATTGTTGATCATTTGAAAGTGTTGAAAGCGTTTACTTAAGCAGAGAAATCTGACCAAAATTATTG
>OZ024744.1:25116929-25119429 GCA_964016885.1 Eledone cirrhosa
AAGAATGTTATTCCATAAACACTTCGTCAAATGTAACATAGGACATCTCAGAAGTTGGAATTGAATATTGAAATTAATATCTATTGAATGACTATATATATATATATATATATATATATATATATATATATATATATATAGTCATTCAATAGATATTAATTTATATATATATATATATATATATAATTACCGTGTGTGTATATATATATATATATATATTTCTAGGGCGGGTAAAATTCCCGTGATCCATGGACGAGTTCACACCAGCGGTCTCTGTCCCTCATTATTGGTGCCATGTCCTGCGTCTCCCACAGGATGTCGGTGAGCAAAAGAAAAGAACATATATATATAAAATTAGCGTGTGTATATATATATTTATATATATGTATATAAAATTAGCGTGTATATATATACACGGTAATTTTATGTTTATTGAATGCATATAAAATATACATATGAAACATATTTCGCAGTACAAATCTCATGAACGTTTGTTCAGATCATCAATCATATAAGATTAACCGATATATAAAAGGTTATACCAATCGAGAAACTGCTAGTATTTTGTATATATATATACAGAACAAAGATTTGCTGTCGAAAAGGCATGACCTCAGCCGTCGGGCCTCGACTTTCTAATATATTTATACTCTACTATCCCAAATATTGTGTACTCTACTGAATAATGGTCTTACTAGTTTAAAACTGGTAAAATCCTGGTCTATCTATCTCTATGCAAGCATACACGTACATACATACGTGCATATATACATGATGGCCGCCCTCTCGTTATCAAGTATGGCCATTGCAAGAAAAAAAAAAAATATATATATATATATATATAGGAAAAATTATGATCCCGACGGCAGAGTACTCTGGTGCGTTATAGTCCATCTGGTTCCTTACCACAATTCCTAGTTTCAGAAGATCCCGTTAAGGGTGAAAGCAGCGATTCTTTGCTTAAACTTTAATCTGTTATTTTAATAAATAAATAAATAAATATATATATATATATATATATATATATATATATATATATATATATATATATATATATATATATATATATATATATCAAAAACAATAATAATAATAATAACAACAACAATAATAATCATGACAACAACAACAATAATAATATACACATATATATATACACACACACACGCACACACATAAACATATCTATACACACACATGATAGCAACTAACAGCGCTGCGATCGAATGTGGCTTTTTAGCACAGCCAATGATCTAAATTGTCTTGCACAGAGTCGGCAACCAAAACATTCACTGGGAATAGTCGGCTGTGGTTGGAGTTGATGTACTTTTGCATAGTTTCAGAAGATCCGGTTAAGGGTGACAGCAGCGATTCTTTGCTTAAACTTTAATCTGTTATTTTAATATATATATATATATATATATATATATATATATATATATATATATATATATATATATATATATATATATATATATATATATATATGTATATATATATGTATATATATATATATATACCAGATTTCAACCCCAACATCTACAACAACAACAACGGCACTAATGTTTACGGCAACAACAATATTTACAGCATATATACATACATACATACATACATACATACATAAATAATATATACATACATATATACATACATATATATATATATACATACATGGTGGCTGCCAACTCGTTTTCGAGTACGGCCACTACTTTATATCCATGTAGGAGAACCCCTACCGATGCGCTGAACGAATGTGACTTTTTAGTCCAGCCAGTGACTTGAAAACTCTGGTACAAACACTACACTTGTGACAATTATTGACACATAGTGCTGGGCCCATGGTACCATGTGACGACAAGTGCAGAGAGATCTCCAGATATAAAGCAATGCCGGTGCCGTGAAGCTTTTATAGTGAGCAAAGGCACTGCACAAAGCCAGTCCCACTCTCTTAACCAAGATGATATTTACCAAAAGGAAGAACAAGTCAACATCATTGGATACCATCAGGGTTGCAGGTGTTATATCAGAGTTTTCCCCCTCCTAGAATTCTGCATTGACAAAGGCTAAGGGGTCATCTCTCCCAGTGATTTTGGATGGCCATTGACTCTTAAGAGCTCCTTTGCCCTTTCACAGGTTTTGTTTTTAGTCCTGCAGGATGTCCAAAGTCACTCTCCTCACCAAGAAACCTTGGTGGGTTTGCCAGTTTAGTCGCCAACGACCCGACCATTGGACAGGTTGTACTGGGATACATGTTACCAGTAGCACCAACTGGTGACCTGACATACATACATATATATACATACATATATACATACATATATACATACATGCCTATATACATATATACATGATGGCTGCCCCCTCGTTATCGAGTATGGCCATTACACGATATACCATTATTATTAATTATTAATTAATTCTATCGTGCAATTCCTGTGCATGAAGATATTTTTTAAAGTGAAGAAAAACTGTGCACTGAGCCAATCCCACTCTCTGA
>OZ024744.1:25124429-25129429 GCA_964016885.1 Eledone cirrhosa
AAGTGCATATATATTTTACATGAGAATTATTTGAGTAGCATAAAACAGTATTTTTACTTTCTTTTGCGTTTCTCATTTCAAATCCAGCCATGCTCAATTTTATTTTTATCACCCTCGAAGTCTCGTTTAAATAAGATGCCAGAGTCATAAGTATATCGGTCAAGATAGTTAAATTCTACGCTCACGTTTGTATTGTTGGAAGTAACATTAACATTCAGATATCACTGGTTGACATGTTTACCAATGTGAAATAATTGTTTCTACTTTAGGCACAAGGCCAGCAATTACCCAGTGCGTTACTGGTACTTTATTTCATCGACCCCGTAAGGATGAAAGGCAAAGTCTACCTCGGCGGGATTTGAACTCAGATCGTAAAGGGACGTAACTATGCTGGAAAGCAAAACGTCCGACCCTCTACCGATACTGCCAATCCGCCGTGAAATAATGGGCCCTTCACATATTTCTCACTCTCCGTTGTCTAAGTATCATCTAAATATATAAATATAGATGTGTGTTGTGCATTGGGAAGTTATTTCTGAGGTTGAATGAAATCCTATTTATTTAACTCCCAAATAGCTATGCACGACACTGCACAACTAAGTTGATTGTTTTCAACAATTTTATTTGGGACACTTTACAA
The DNA here is from genome assembly GCA_964016885.1 of Eledone cirrhosa. Lineage (NCBI taxonomy): Eukaryota > Metazoa > Mollusca > Cephalopoda > Octopoda > Eledonidae > Eledone > Eledone cirrhosa. The sequence continues at coordinate 25,125,070 of OZ024744.1, forward strand.
AATATAACACCCTTTTCGGAATACTCTGGGTGTCTTTTAATTTCTCTGAAGTATTTTAGATCCTAGCTGTAAGACCCATACTAGATTGGATAGTTGTATATTGAGACGAAATCTTAATATATTAACTTTTATTTCATGTTTCTAATCAAAGCTTAATATTGTAGTTGTCTCTTATCTAACAGTGATGAATCAATACTTCCCAGTTGAGTGATTAGCAGGGAAGTAGAAATATACTGCTATAAATATGCAATTGATCTAAAAACAATATTTGTAAAATGTGTCAAACAAAGATCTACTATAAAAATACATATAAAACAATAAAAAAAGACAATAATGAAAAAAAAATACTCAATAAATTAAGGGAAGTCGTATTTCATTTTTAATTACATCTCTGCCTCATCATGGTCTGTAATGACTTGAATATATTCATAAGCAATCATTAAAATAAAAAAAAAACTCATAGGCACAAACTTAAATATTCAGATATTAGACAAGGCTAGTTTAGAGAATTGATTTTATTACATACATGTATTTATTGAAATAGAAATTGGTGCTTTCCATCAGTAAGACAAAAAAAAGCAGTAAAATGTTCAAAAATATTAAATAAAAACAAAGCAAAACACAGTATTTCACTTCACATTTACAGAACTTGGAAAACATGAAAATCAAATATATAAATAAACAATTATACACGCGCACACACATAAATATATATATATGGTTAGTTTCAGAAGATCCCGTTAAGGGTGAAAGCAGCGATTGTTTGCTTAAACTTTAATCTGTTATTTTAATAAATATATATTATTATATATATTGTTATACTTTGGGAGGGTCATGTTGCCAATAGAAACACACACACCTGTTGGTTTTCACTTCAATTTATTACAACCGGTTGGTTGGTTCGATAACCGGAAGGTTGTTTATATATTGTCAAAGCTCTTTCGTCACATACACACACACACACACACACACAAACACACACACACACACACACACACACACACACACACACACACACACACACACACACACACACACATATATATATATATATATATATGTATATATATATATATATATACAATATATTAACAACTGGAAACTATATTTATAAAACCAGATTTATTTCATTATACATATTTCAAGGACACCAAAGCAAATTATGGTGCGCTTTCATCAGATAAAATATAATATAGATCAGTTTTATAAACAAATATTGACATACCCTTAAATAATGCGACCATGTCGGTTGGAAGCTCCCGGATAGTGGGGTGACTAATGTTATTATTGGTCTATTATGCAAATTAGTGTCGGAGAGGTTTAAATCCCATACATTTAAATTAAGCCGTTGAGTGCTTTATATCAGTTATAAAAATATTTGCTTGTATCCCAACAAATTAAATATAACTTCTACATATATAAATGTGTGTGTGTGTGTGTAACATAGAAAAGTATAAGTGAAACATTTAGCAAAGATTGCGATAAATCAGTGGTATATAACTATTAGAATGGGGCTTTAAAGTACCATCATACTTGAAAAATTCAAGCATTGACTGAATGAACACTCAACTCATGCAGATAAGAGAGTACATTTTTATTTTCTGCGTAGAAAAGAGGCAGGGACTTCGAGGTCTCTGCTTAGCTAGTTGTTTCAGTTGTCAGCTTTCTAATCAGAAAAAATATATGTATCAACAGACTTAACTAAGGAGAATGAAAATTGTCAAACAATGATATATCTAAGTTTAATGTGTGTGTGTATATATTTATATATATTAACGGTAGGAGCGGTTTAGGCGGCTGTAGACGCGCAGTAAGCGATATTGGCGGCGATTTCGCAAACGGCGCTCGCTCCATTTAACGGGTTACGCCGTCTGCTAGGCGTCTTCAGATGACGAACCCGACCGTTGTTGTCGTGATCACCGAATAACGAAAATAAGAAGGCGGCTTTCGTTTTGGCGGCATTCCTCGGCAATTAACGATAATATACGCGGTAATGATCCTTCCGCAGGTTCACCTACGGAAACCTTGTTACGACTTTTACTTCCTCTAAGCGATCGGGTTCGGTCGTCTTCTCCGGGCCATCAGAGAGCGCACCGACGACGGCAACGAACCGACCTGACGGCCGAATCGAAACGCCACCGCACGGCCTGCGAACTCGTCGGCCAGATCCGAGGACCTCACCGGACCGTTCGATCGGTAGTGGCGACGGGCGGTGTTTACAAAGGGCAGGGACGTGATCGACGCGGGCTGATGACCCGCGCCTACCGGGAATTCCTCGTTCACGGGGTTGGTTCCAGGCCCCGATCCCTATCACGGGAGGTGGTTCAGAGGTTTCCCGACCCTCTCGGGCCGGGGGAGTGGCGCCCGCTGATACCTCCAGTGTAGCGCGCGTGCGGCCCCGGACATCTAAGGGCATCACAGACCTGTTATCGCTCCGCCTCGTGCGGCTTTCTGCCGCCCGTCCCTCTAAGAAGCGCTGCGTTCGCCAACCGACTGGCCCGGACGCGACGACGTGCCGACGCCGGGGCTGTTCGCGCCGGTCCCCCCCTCCCGAGCCCGAAAAACCGACCGCCACCTCCGCCAGCGCTGCCTTCATTCCTCCATTCCGCAAGCGAACTCGCGAAAGAAGAAGACGACGACGACGCGACGACGACGGCAACGGCAACGGAAGCCCGAGCTCGAAGAAAAAGGGAAAAAAACCGAACGCAGAACACCTTACCGACGACGGCTTCGGCGCCGCCACGCTACCGGAAAAGCACTAATCGACGCGCTAGTTAGCAGGCCGGAGTCTCGTTCGTTATCGGAATCAACCAGACGGATCGCTCCACCAACTAAGAACGGCCATGCACCACCACCCACCGAATCGAGAAAGAGCTATCGATCAGTTGAAATTGCAAACTCGACTGTCACCACATATCATGAACCTGAAGATTGCGAAAGCATGAAAGTACTTGTTCAATTAACACTTAGAATTTAATATTCTATCATACTATTTCATCATTATAATACCATATTATATATATTTTAAAGGATTGTAAATAAAACGAGTAAATCAGACAAAGTTGGAATTCCTCTTATTAATATAATCTTCTATACACAATCATACACACCCGTGTATATTTACCTATCTATATCTATATTTATATATATATATGTATATATTGTGGAAAGCATATCCATATATACGAAAGTCATATGTTATTGTATGAATATGTATAGAAATTCCAGATATATATCTAATAACAGGGCATATCTCATCAACAAAAATACCCCATTTTTCTGTGGTTTCATTTTCAACAATTCTGTAAGTTTCGTAAGATTTTAGGTGTTTATTTTAAAATTTGCTAGTGTCAAAATTAAAAATGATGTACATTTCACTCATAGACACGGGGTGACCCACATTGGACGGCGTGACATTGTAAGATAATGCGTATAGATGTCAACACAGCGATAACTACGAAAAAAATTATATATATATAGTCTTCAAATAATTTAGACATTGTGCAAGTTAATAAAAGTAATTTTTTATCCTGGTTCTATGAAACAAAATCAGCCATATTAAATGGGAAGATTCTAATTTAAAATCGTCCAACAAAATTTTATAAAAGAACCATATATTAAGCTACAATCGTAATAAAGAAATAATCGTTTTAATAAATCCTTAAAAGTTCATTGATTAATTGAGTGTATTTTATTAGAGATAGGTTCACGTAAGGGTAAACAAAAGTTTAAAGCCATCTACCAGCTTCACATTCCCAACATTGACATGTTCTCTCAATTAAAATATTTCATATTCCCCTTTGTTTCCTCACCAAATAATTCCTTTATTACCTTTTTATTGTTTGTCTTTGATTTAGATTTCTTTTAACATAATGTTTCTTTATCTTTTTTTTTCAAATTGCTTTTTTCTTATATCCAAGAAAAAATATTTTCCTTCAATAAATGAAGGAGAGTTCACAAAAGAATGTATTTATTTATATTTTTAATTTATATACTTTGTGAGTTCATAAAAAATATAGTATACATACATCACACACACATATATATATATATATATATATATATATACATGCACAGAAATGTACATATATAGTGTACAAACATGAGTATGTATAGATACATACACGCACCCGCACACCCGCACACACACACACATATAAGAGCAAAACCATACATATATATATATATATATATATATATATATATATATATATATATATATATATATATATATATATACTTACATAATACACCCAGACATATAGAAGCAATGTACTTTAAGAAGAAATAAAATACAAAACAAGGAAAACAATACAAGAAGTAAAAGGACATTGACTTCAAATGAGAAGTTGTGATTTTT